>CM029126.1:10901526-11226526 GCA_016859345.1 Istiophorus platypterus
GCAATTAAGCTTAGATCAGGTAGAAATCCAACTTCTTAACCTATCTCTTCTGTGGGGACCTCTCCCTTTCATGGAAGAAGAGTCACTTTGCAATCTTGGATGAATTACTCATTTGTCTGACATCAATAAAATACATAGTTTAGAGAGAAGACAAGTCTGTAAGCCCTGTCAGTAACATGCCCTCTTAAGTGACAAGCAGATCATCAGTAGTTGCCCTAGGCACAAGTCTGGAATACACATCAAGTGTGAACAGGTCCTGACCTAAACCAGCAAACGAAAACAGTCTTGTGTCTAGCAGCACTTTTATCTAACCTGTGAAAGTGTAAACTGCGTCACACAGTGAAAATATCTGTCCCATTTCTTGTATATTGAGGTCACATAGGTAGTAAGTGGTCATCTCTCTCTTCTGGCTCTTCCTCCAAAGTTTCTGCAGCCACCCCCCTGTAAGCTGGGGATTGGTCTCGATTTCGAGACCTGCACACAAAGTCACACCCATCCTGTAAGGGAGAGGTAAAGTTTGTTATGAATTTCAAAAAAAGTCACATGAAGCTGAGCTTTTACTGATATTATTTATTAAGGTGATCACGCTTACTGCTGTCAGGTTGGCGACCTCCACCCAGAAGGCGTAATGGGGGATCTGCTCCATTCCTTTGGCTCCAACTATTAGCCTCTGGTAAAGGAAACCTCCAATGAGGTAAACCGCCAGAAGACTGAACCCACTGAAAGAAGAGAGTACTTATGATCACTGATCTTTTAGAATATTTCATAATGGTTTTCGTGCCATTACAGTTTACGCACATGATAAGTAATATGGAGCCAGTGCTTAGCTTGGAATCGAGACTGGGGCACACCACACTGGAGTCCAGCTTAAACTGGTAGAAACAGTCCTCCCTGTCTTCCAGAACCACCTCTAGCAGGCCCTAAGAGTGAGGTAGTGAGAGACAAAGATAAATAAAAGGTAACATACTTTTAGAAATGAGATAGTGAAAGACATTTCACTGCGGAGGTGTTTACTGAGAGGGCTCCAGAAAAAAAAAAAGGATTAAAGTTGATCCTGATCCTCAAATTTTACTCCAACACAATGTGACATCATTCAACATGTCCTTGTTGACCAGTCATAGATGTGTCTAGGAGATGCGATAGATTAGCTTTTAAAATTCTGTCACTGCATTATAAACCTCTGTACAGTGATTTTGGCATCTGATAAGCCTTAAAACACAAGGAAATAATCAAATTTCGTCTTAAGAATAGCACCGGTGGCCACCTGCCACCACCAATGCAATTCCTGATCAAATTGCCCATTATTATTTTATTTTTTTCCCTGGAATCTGGGGATCTAGAAACCATATGTATTTATTTTTACCATGTCCACCTTCCTGTTGCAAGAGATCATAACAGTGGCTTTCCTCTTTTCCTTGGAGCAGCGGCCATCACATGTGTCACCATTTTTGTAGAACAACATCACCCAGTTACCTGAAGGAAAAGGAAAATTTCAAAGTAGATACAATACTTAACTAGAGCACCACATGAGGGGTTTGGTCCCATGTCAAGAATTATTTCAATTCTTAAGGCTTCAGGCTTATTTAGGGTATATAGTTTGTATAAAAAAAACCTAAATTCTGCAACTTAAGATCGCAATTTCAGGATGGTCAGGATTCCATCCAATCCTGTAAATGTGTCATGAAAGACATTCTGCCATAACAAAGTCAGGGTGAATTACAATGAAATTCTTATATTTTGCAGAGACTTACTTCCTCCCTTCACTTTTGTTGTATTATATGTGCCAATCACAGTCGGCTTCTTTCCTGTTCCCTTGCTGTCCACTTGAATAACCCCAGCTCCTGGAATGCCCCCTGCGTCCCCACACAACTGGAACACATATGTGTAACTCTGGTTTCCATTCTTGGCCTCTACAGTAAAGCTGTCAACATGAGTATGAATAAATAAATAAAAAAAAATGTAAGATAGAGTCAACACTGAATGGCAAAGGACTGTCAGGTATACATCTTCTGTCAAGGCTGGTTCACATATTCAACTAGTTCTAATTTTTAATTGATAAAAGGCAATCAAACATCATAATTTGTACAGTGACTATGCATATATCATTTCTCACTTCTTATGGGTGAGTGGCTCTAGTCGATCAAGGAGTTTCCGTTCTGACTCAGAGTCAAAGAGCTGTTTACAGCTGTTGATGCTCTCAGTACCGTATACTCCACTCTCACAGAGGACCAGCTGAACTGCCAGGGTCCACACCAGGAAGCGCCGTCTACTGGGACACCTGAATGCCTGGAAAAGATGTTTCAAGAACAAAAGTTATTAACATACTTTCTTTTTTGAAAGAAAGAATGTTAATTCCTTAAAAACACACGAGGAATTGGCAAATATAATTACCTTCTTTTCCTCTGAATAGAAAGTAATGCCATTTTGTTCAACCCTATCCATTAGCGTTGGGCAACATAACAGTGTATACTCTGGGACGATATTAACTGTCTACCATCAGAGATTTTTCCAAACTGTTTATATTTTGGTAGTATAAACATGGCGGTACTTTAGCAGTGATCCCCTTTTAGAGCTGGAAGGAAAGGGGGATTAATCAAGTAGTTGGACTGACAGAAAATGAATGGGCAGATATATTGATATTAGGTTAATCATTTAAAAAATAACATATCTGCTGGTTACAGCTTCTCAAATGTGATGATTTGCTCCTTTTCTCTGTCATATAGGATCTTAAACTGAATAATTTGGGTTTTTAGGTTTTAACTCTTGTTGAACAAAACCATCAATTTGAATGTCCCCTTTGCACTGAAAACTAAAATGGGAAGGTTCTGATATCTATAGAAAACATCACTGATTAATAAGTAAGTTGAGAAAAAAATAATCAGCATGTTAATACAAATGAAAATAATGAATGCAACCCTAATCCCCTTATAGAAGTTTTTGCATTTTGCAACAGTGTGATGAAATATCTTGATTTGTAAAGTATTTAATGTGCTTGATAAGTTGCTATATTGTTTCAGCTATATTTAAAATTACAAATACCCCTAGTATGTAGGGACGCAAGTAACGATTTTCATTGTCAATTATTCTTGAGATTGTCATCTCAAATGATCGATTAAATATTTTTACTATAAGATCTAAAAAATATAGCGGAAAATGCCTTTATTTGCTTATAATTCCCCGCATCCCAAAGTGTCTTCCAAAGTATTGTTTTGTCTGACCAACTTTCCAACGATATCCAGTTTACTGTAACACAGGGGTGTGACGACGAAAAAGCATAAAATCGTTAACGGGTTATTCGATTATCGATTTTCTATCTGTGCACTACTCGAAGAATCAGATTGCTGCGGCCTTGCCACCGAATAAAAGGTACTCGTGTTATCTTACATGCTTCCTGAATTAAAAAAAAAACAAAACAGTAGCACAATACCTACACTTTCTTTTTTGGAAGAAATAATTTTAAGTGTAGCCTACATTATCTAAAAGGCAGGAAAAAAAAACTGAACACGAAGCCAATAAAGCCGATCCTGTAACTGGAAATAAAAGTTGCGAAACTAAATGTACAGTATGTGCACGTAAAATGTCTGTTCCGCTCCGCGTGTGGCAACAAGTTTTCCTGGGGAAACAGCGTCTGTTAAAAACAACTCTCTGGGAAAAAAAAGGGGGCTTTAACTGGGGGGGGTTCAAACCTGCACTTTACCTTCATGTTTCTCCCGCCGGGAGTGAGCGACAGTTCACCGTTACGAGCTGACAGATGTTTGAAAAGCGTAGCCGGTCGATGCAGGGAGCTTCCTCACGCTATCCTCGCCTCCTGGGCTCGTACCTTATCGACGACGAGGGCTCTGTTTAGGTTACTCGGATAAATCAGAGCGAAACCGAACGCGCCCGAACCTCCAACGCAAACATCGTCGGGCTGCGCGCTTTCTTCCTCCCCGAATAACAAACGCGCTTTTTCCCCCTCAAAAGAAATGTTGAACGGCGGATACCCGCCGAGATGCTAACGGGGCTACACACGCAGCGGAGGAGGAGGCGGAGTGCGGAAGTGAAACTAAACGCACACAAAACGCACACGCACACGCACCGCACCGCACGCACGTGACCGTCCAGACGCGGCGCTGCCAATGAGGCCGAGGCTGAATCCGCGCACGCGCGTCAGCTGACACGAGAGGTGCGCGGTTCAATAATAATAAAATAAATTAAAAAAAAAAAAAAAAAAGCTGGACGTGCGTGTTCCTCCGTTCACGCAGTTGATGGATTCTTCCTCGGAGCACGATTCACGCTTTCCGCCCAAATCCCCCTGATATCCGTTGGCAAGGTTGTGACAGGAGTCCACATGCTGTGCTCAGGTAATTAGTGATATTAGTTTGTGTTTTTTTTATATATGGGTATAGACATTCTGGTCAGATCATGGCACATGAGGAAACGGAAACCTCAAGTAGTTTTCAAGACGTTTCGCTCCAAACCACGGACGCGAGCCTCATGTCGGTGCTAGAGGAAGGGTCGGGGTCATCACCGGTAGGATTTAACATCCAGTGGCCGCAAATATCTGTACAGGATTTTGGGGCAATCTTTGTCTAAATTGTTGAGATAGTTCAGCCTGCGGGACAGTGGCGGACAGACCGACTGACGTTGCCGTCAGAAGGACTTCATGGTAAATTTTAGGCTGAAATGATTAACTTGGCTTTTTCACGTTGGGGTCCAGGGTGCGAAATCTTATAATGTTGTTGATCTCTAAGTTACATTTTTGGAGCCTCATTTTCCAGGGGTCTCCAAGAAATTGTTGCCATTAATTTTATGAAAACTGCACCAACATACACTCAGTTGCCACCTAACTAAAATGAATGCAGTCTAAAACAACAACCCCCTTCAATACATCCTACCTTTATGAAAGCTGTGATGTTCCGGGGTTTTTTTTTAGAGGTGTTAATTCAACCATATGTTCATTGTGGAGGTTGTGGTTTAACACTACTCAGAACAATGCAGCACAATTCAACAGTGCCACAAACTACAAATGAGGTAACCACCATAGTTTTAAAAAGAAGAGGAGGGTTCAGTGATTATTCTAGTCATTACTGGATTATTTCCCCTTGTTTCATTGCTATTTGACTATGGGTGATTTTATTGCTAATAATATCAATATTTGTTTTATGTGGGCTGTTGTTAATAGGATGTCACTGAGCCACATGAATGCTTTCATCGCTACTCTCTTTACAACAAGGACCATAAGGGGAATGAGTCATGGGCTTATATACAAATATTGTGATTTAAATTCCTCCTTTCTTAATGTCAACTAAACCAAACTAAACTGCAGTCTAAAAAATGACCACAAAGTTGATTCACAATCCCCTCTAAAACACTTTATATCTAAATGAAGTTAAGACATATTACAAGACTTTTGTGTTTTACACAGCATTAATTTTATTTTTTGTGTATCTAATTTCCTTGCAACTGTGTCAACTGAGTGTTTTTTGTCACTCTGGTCAATAAAAAGTGCAATGCTTCCATAATAAAAGTAGTAAATTAGTGTAGTGTAGTGTAGAGTAGTGTGCCAGTTTATCCAGGACACTGTTTCAGTTGAACTCGCATTTTTTAAGTGCCTTAGTAACAACACAAGACACAAGACTATACACACAGTTTGTTTCCTATACAGCGGCCTGTATAGATGCAGCTTATCAGCACAAATTTAAATACAAGGCAGTCTTTAATCTGTTAAGAGTCTGATCCCACTGATCTGCTTGATAAATGGCCTCATTCCTCTGATCATGGCATAATTTGCATATTTGCATACAGTTTAAAATGATAACATTAACATTACTCAGTAATCTATGTGTCTTTTTGTTGTGGTTTTAGTGAGCACTCTCTTAGTATTTGGTAGTATTTATCTACACATTGTTCCTATTTAATACAATAGTACGAATATGGAAGTTTTTGGCTCAAAATAAATTAAATTACTTATTTTATTGGAAGAAGAACTCATATAGGGACTAAATATTGCTATTTACGGGCTAGCTGTCTTCTCCTGCTTTAAGTCTTTATGCTAAGTTTACTTGCTGCTGGCGGTAGTTCCGTATTTACTGTACAGACATGTCACCTTTCTTATCTAGCGCTTTGCAAGACAGTGAATAAGTTTATTTCCTATTGAGCTATTGAAAGAGAAGCCATATACTCTCAGATGCAAGTCAGTTATATGGACCTAATTGAAACTAATGCCCTCACAGAAAACCACATGACCATGAAACTGAATCAACACCTGAAACACTTAAGTCCTTAACATTAATGAAGATAGGATTTTATGCTTTTATTGTTTCATTAGATTCCATTAGTTCAGTTCAGTGTCCCTAACAAATTGGTAGATGGGATGTAAAACTATAACACGTATTCATCTGAATTATGAAGGAAAATTTATACAAATCTATGTAGGTATGTAGGTAAAATGAAGGTAAAGATGAAGAAAATTAATGGGGAGCAACAAAAGAAGAAACCAAATAAATAGGAAAGTGATCATAGTTAGTTCTCATGTTTAGTAATGCTAATATCATCGTCAGTCAACATAGTAAATTCACTCATTGTAATTCACAGATCACCACTGTAGAGCCCCTCCTGCGGTTTCCTCCTCTGTGATTGCTTAATCTTGTTCTTTTTAACAGTTTCTGTTTCCCTTACTCTCCCCTTTTTAATACCTCTCGAGGAAATGCAGGGAAATTATTATTATAGGCCTCGGTGAGCTCTCCTCCAGCGTGAGTGCTCTCAGCGCTCACTCTCTTCCTCCCCTCCCCCAACTCTCCCTTGTAGCTCATACCTTACCTGGCTGTGTGTGTTGTTTGGACACACCCGGCTACTCCATATCGACCAATCGCTGCTCCAAGAGAGACACACTAAGGAGGTGTACTTCCTGTGTTTCGTGTGAGAAGAATGGGGCAGGAGAGAGGAGAGTTGTGTACTTTTTTTTTTTTTTTTCTTTGCCAGAGGGGGTCCGCATAGGCGGTGCTGCCGGCAGTAGAGGGGAGGGAAAAGGACTGAAGTTGTGGACAGACTCAACAGACTTTTGTTAGATTAATGGGAGATCTCCATGTTCGGCAACAACAACTGAGAGGACAAGACAGAGAGAAGGCGGAGGAGGGCAAAGATAAGTGTCAATCTGTTGAGACTTGCTTGGGAATTTGAGGGAGGAGGGGAGGTAGGGAGAGCCTGAGAGAGAGGCAGCAAGAAGGAAAAGCAAGAAGAGTACACACTAAGTTTTTTCACAAGAGTAAAAGTAGTGAGAGGAAAGGAAAACAGGATTTCGAGTTTACTTGTATAAAAGGAAACCGTTTGTTATGTCGTCTTGACAATGCGCATACATGGAACGAATTTTTATGTGTTGTGCAATCCCATGCTTTTGAGCTGAGCTGGACTGGCTGTGGGAGGTGGGGGGGGGTGACTGGATCTCCCCAGGATACCACATTCAGGTGAGACGCTTTACTATTTTTTCAGGGCTTTCATATGAACACTTCTGTAGATTGCTTCCAGTTTGAACACAGTTTGAGATCTGGCTTACCTCTGGTTTACATGTTACATGCCATGCCTATGTGTCACAGAGCCTTGCTTTCTAAAAGACTTCTTTTGGTATGCCGTGCTTTGCAGGTCTGTGCTGCATTCTTAAATAACAGCATGAGGGTGTCACCTTTTCTCTAGACTGCTTCTTTCTATCTTTCTGTAAAGTTTCCTTTACAACTAGATTTAAGCTTAAAGTTTCAAATGGATTTTAGCTTGGAACTACAACTGTAGCTTTTTAGTGTGGTTGACAAATTAGAATAACAGAATAAAACAGTGAAAACTCAGCTAAAATGTTGCAGAAGTCACAACTTTTCAGATGTAGCGGTAACATTAGCAGAATATACAGTAGTTTTCCAACAAATTCATATTCAGCTCTGTGAAATTTACTAAATATGTGCATTTGTAGAGCCTCCTGTCACTGTTTAATTTGATCTGTGTATCAGTGATTTGTTACCGAAAACAGCTTGACTGTTACTACCCCAGTTTTAACTGATGAATCTTGCTGTCTTCTAGGTCCGCCATATTATGGTACAATGGGGACCAAAAGGCCCAGCTGCACCATCTTTGACACTCTATCTAACATTAAGACATCTGACCACAAACTTCAGCTAGGTGGAAAAGTCTCCCGGGATCCAA
The DNA here is from genome assembly GCA_016859345.1 of Istiophorus platypterus. Lineage (NCBI taxonomy): Eukaryota > Metazoa > Chordata > Actinopteri > Istiophoriformes > Istiophoridae > Istiophorus > Istiophorus platypterus. Next base: position 10,909,696 of record CM029126.1, read on the forward strand.
GTCCCAGGCCAACGATGACCGCCCAGTCGGAGCGAGAGAGAGACCGCAACAGAGAGGACACCTGGAGGAGGGAAAGAGAAATGGAGAAAATGAGAGACAAAATGAGATACAATGATATGGATCCACAGGAGAGACATTATGAAAGGGCTCCCGCACCCAGGGGGAGAGAGGGAGAAAGAGATTGGAGGGTAAGAGAAAGGAGGCAAGAAGATGAAACAAGAAGAAATGGGTGGCCACTGTCAAATCTAGAGAGGGACGGTGACAAAGAGGTGGATAGGGGGATGAAGAAAGGTGACACATTTCCCAGAATAAGAAAAGGCAGTGCAGAACGCGGCAGAAGAATGATGTCCACCACTGAGATTAATGAAGAAAAAGAAGAATGGAGGCAGAGAGAGAGGCAGAGGCAAACAGTGTCAGATGACTGGGAGAGAGAAAGGTGGAAGGCATGGCAGAGAGAGAGGTACAGGGAGATGGGAAGAGATGAGATCCGATGCAGGGCAAGGGAAGAGGGGAAAAAAGGTGGAGAGAGACCTGTAGAAGATGAGAAATTGCGACAGAGGGAAAGGTATCGGAAGTCTGATGCTGGTTTACCAGACAGGGGGAGAGAGGTGGGTGAATCATGGGATAGAAGAGAAGGAGATGCAGCACGAAAAAGAGAAAAGCCAAGGCCTTACATGGGAGAGAGGGAGGCCAGGATGACTTCCCCGCCCAGACGAAGAGAGAGAGAGATATATTCAGATAGGAGGGAGAGGGAAGAAGCATGCAGGAGAGAGGGAAGGAGGGAAACCAGAAGTGAAGGAGACAGTGATGAGAGAGAGTTGAGGAAGGAAAGAGCGAGGGACAGAGAGAAGGAGGAGTTGATATATCAACACAGCAGAAGTGAGGGGGAAAACAAGGGCAAAAGAGTGAGGGACGGAGATCAAAATAGGCGGGAATACAAGGAAGAGGACAGGCAGAGATACAGAGACAGGGATGGAGAACGAGAAGGGGATAGACCCAGGAGGAGGGGAGGGGAGAAAGAAAGGGAGAGGTACAGAGAGGTTGACAGGAGAGGAGCAAGGGAAGCAGATAGGGTGGGAGAGAGATGGAAGGAAAGTGGGAGAGACTACAAGGAAGACAGAGTGTGGTCAAACGAGAGGAGAGAGGGTGACAGATACAGAGAATATGAGCAGAGGAAAGGAAGGGAAAGAAATGAGAGAGAGGCTGATCCTAGAAGCCAATCCCTGAACAAGACGGCTACCAGGGCGCCACCACAATCCCAGAGTAGTGGAGAGTGGAGCAGCGACATGGACAGTGAGAGGAGATATAGAAGAGGTAAAGACAGTTATGAAGAGAGGGAATCGGGGAGAAAGGGCACTACTGAGAGTGAAAGAGATGTCGGGGAACACCGAGATCCAGAGAGAGCTAGTGAAAGACATCAAAGGGAGCAAAAAAGAAGTGAAAGACAAGAAAGAGTTAGTGGAGAAATGACCAGCAGTGTAACAGAGCAGAGAAGGATGTGGTTAGAGCCGCAGAAGAGTAAGAATAGTAAAGAAGAATTTGTAGACAGAGAGAGACACACAAGGCGGAAAGAGAGGACAGGAGAAGAGCAGAGGAGTATGGAGTCACAGGCCAGGTGGGAAAGAGAGGGGCGATGGGAAAAAGGGGAACCGAATGAGAGGTACTCGGATCATAGCAGCCACCGACGAAGACAAGCAGGGAGAAATGAGTACAGGGGGGACATGGAAAGGGAGACAGAGGGTATAAGTGTAGATGGAGAGGACGTGGGGGAGTTCTGGAGAGAGACAGATAAGGGTGAGAAGGAATATCTGTCTAACAGCTATGGTGGGAGAGAGGGAAACTGGCAGAGGGATGCAGAGGGAGAGAACATGGGAGATAACGAGGAGGAGAGTGACAGAGAGGAAGAGGGTGGGAGCGATTACTTGGCCCACTCCGAGAAAGGAGGAGGAAGTGACTCAGGGTGGAAGCAGGAGAGAGAAGGAATGCTGTCAGGAGAGGATGGCTTTGTGACCGTGTCCAGTGGGGGAGACGAGGACGATGAAAGAGAGGCAGATGAAGAGGAGGAGTTTGAGGACTGCCGGGAGTTCTGGGAGGGTGGCGCTGCATATGACAATTCCTCAACTGCTGGCTTCAAGGGGTCCGATGGAATTGAGGAAAAGGCAGAGGAATGGACGATGGGAAAGGAGGAGGCGGAGAGGGAGACGGAGCCCAAGTACATCTTCTGTGTGGTCAGGCAAACTTTGCCCCGGTCAGAACCTGGCAACATGTCACTGACACAAGATGATCAGATAGAAAATGTGGAAAGAGACAAAACAAATTTAGAATTGTGTCACCACTTAAGCGGGGACGTCGCGGAGGAACTGCAGGATGATCAGCATCTGACCCCGAGCAGACATGATGAACACCCAATCATCAACAACCAGGACACAGGAGGCAAGGGTGAGCATGACACACCATGGAAGGAGAGGGTCGCCATAGGAGAAACGAGTGAGGTGGACATCAGAAACAGAGCATCTTTAGAGCTTCAAGACAAAGAGACTGGAGAGGGAACGAGGAGCAAAGTGGAGCATGAAAAAGGGCAGATTAAAAGAGACTCGCAGACTGAAAGACTACTCGTAGAGTGGAGGGAGAAAAATAAAGAACTGGCTGAAAAGGAGAAGGAGCAACTTTCTCCGTTGCCGAGTAATCCCTATGCTTATCTTTGTTCTCAGGCCAGTTTTGAACAAATTCAACCCATCTTGGATGGGATAAACACTGGAGCAATGAGTCCAGAAGAGGTGGAGGCCATTCGAATCCGACTAAGTGGGGCGTGGAGCATGTCGGAGGAGCCAAAGCGGCATTCCCAAGCCCCCCACCTCAAATGGGCCAAAAATGTTGTTTGCGAAATCCTGGGACACTCAGAAGGACAGACTCTGGAGGAACCGGAACAAGGGCGCCAGGTGGTCGAGGAAGCTGTGACAGAGATCGAGGACGACAAACAGCAGGGGGAGGATCCGCAAGGGACCGGAGAGATTCCTGTTGTTAAGTTGACAATGAATGAACATCACTCTGAGGCAGAGCTGGAGGAGGAAGAGGCGTTGGAGGTGGAGGGACTGAGAGGTATGGGGGAGAGCCGAGCTGACATGCATGCTGACCAGTTCAAGGCTATGCATGGTGACACACCCACACACACTCATGCTGACACAATGTTAGAGACAGAGGGGAAGGAGGATCACAGTATGGACAAAGAGACCGAGCCTTCTGGTCACTTTCAGCTAGAAAAGGTAGATATGGGGGTGAAAATTACTCAAGAAGGAGGCGATGAAGCTACATTATCGGAAAGAGAAAAAGAGGAGAGCAGAGAGAAAGAAGTGGAGATGTATTTATCTGTAAGCAACACACTGTACAAGCCTCACAGCTGCCCCATTCTTAATTATGGCTCTGATTCCGATCTCCTCATCCCCTCCAGAGAGGGTGAGAGCCAGGAGGAGGAAGACAGAATTGTTGAAAGTGAGAAGGAGAGGCAGGGAGGGGAGCCTGGGCAGAGGGGTACTGCAGCTGAGGCAGAAAAGACAAGAGTAGGAGAAGAAATTGAGGTGGACAGCAGAGAAGGAGAGGTGGAGGCAGGAAGGCGAATAGGAGGAGGGACTCTGATCAGCACCTGCAGTTTCCGAGATTTGGGTCCCGAGGCTCGAATACGAAGGAGGGGAATCCGTAAAACCACTGAAAGAAGAAATGGAGAGCTTGTAGAGGTGGAAGAAGAGGAAGGTCTTGGGAGGGATCGCAGAACCAGAATATTCTCTACAACAGGTAAAGACAGAAGATTGAAGATGGAAACACTGGTTATTTGCTCAAATCAGTTATGTATAAAAAAGGCAGATAATTACCTCACCTCTCCTTCGACTTTGATTTTTATAATCAGTCAGTCTTGCAGATCATATTAACCATTTAATCAGATTGACATATTCTTCAGTAGATTTCCTAGAGGAAAAAGCCCTTAAATTGTGTGGTTTTCTTCTTTGTTGTCTTCTAGTCAGATCTTCTTTCTTTCAGTCTTAGAGTTTCTTGTGTCTTTTTGTGGTCGCAACGTCCAAAGAACCAAAACTTTGAGGCTAAGATGAGATCATAGATATTACCACTGTGCTGTTGCAAGCACATTTTATTACCTTTAAACTGGAAACTGCGTCATGGTGTTTTGCTAACAGGTAGTGGGTGGAGATAAGTGGAGGTGGGGAGAGCATGAGCCAAAAGGCTTAGGTTGATTCTGCTTTGACATATAACACGAGAAGGACGAGATTTAGAAACACACTAATCTCTTCTACCTTTTGTAGCAGGGTTAGTAAATAAACTAACCATTGTATATTGATTGATTGATTGATTGATTGATTGATTGTATTATATTTTCATTTATTTCTTCACTCACTCAAATCATCACTATACTACATAGTAAATTTGGTTGACTACAGTGCACTGACAGGCATGCTACTGTATAATGTTTCGACGAACGGATACTTTTTTATTTTAGATGATGAGGATGATCGGAGCAAGAGCTGGGGAGAAGTGGAGCTGAGGTGAGTTAAACAAAGGCACACACAACATGATAAATTTAATACTGACACATGCTAAATTACAGCTGTGGCCAGGACCTATCCACTTCTCCCTGTTGATTAAATATTAATTTAGTTTCCCTGATTTGAAAAAACTCCCAGGGTTTAGCTCTAAGGTGCTACAGTTCACCCACTAAAATCTTTTATTTGTAAATTCAATGCAAATGTTCCACTCAAAAAAGCAGTTTTTAAGTCTGCGCAGTCTTAGATAAATTGTTGTTGTGACTCTCTCTCTCCATTCTAGGAATGTTTTGGACACGATCGAAAGACAGAAAAGGAATTCAAAGTTTTTCAGTGAGTATCTCTGCTCCTCCTTTAATTTTTTCTAGATTCAGGCCATAAACTTTTACAAGTATTATACGAACTCTTAAGGGACAAATCAAGCACATCATCTTTATTCATTCATATTTTCAAAATTTATTGTTGCATAAAACTTCTATTATAAGTTTAAATCATTTTGATTCTTTTCTGAAAATCACTGACAGTTTTGTTTCAGAGCGAATATTAAGACTGTTTATTAGAAAAGGCTGTTTATGTGATAGTGACATATCCTCAGATAAGATTTGCTTTGACCGTGGACAAGAAAAGCATGACACGGGCTGAGCATTTCCTTTCAACGTGCATGATTCATATCTGTTTGGATGAAGCCTCACTATGAGTTTATCTCTTACTCAGTACATGCTTGCAGTTAAATCTAAATGAAAAACAAATGACAGGAAATCTATATGGGGTTTACTGTTTACTGCTCACAACATTTAAGAAAATATGTTTTAAGCAATATCAAGTGGCAGCATTTCCCTAAACCAATGATTCACATGGATATTGCGAGAAATGGGGCAGAGCGTGTGCGTATGTTCTGTATATATGTGTCTGTGCAAGCCACAGACAGGTTTCTGCAAGCATTCATATCTCCTAACTTGAGCGAAAAACAGCTGCTGTTGAGACTTTGCATTCCGACAAGTATGTGTTAAAGGAATGTCAAATGCAAACAACTCCTCTTGGCTAACACGGTTCCTGTCTCTGTATAACTCCTTTCCTTTGCTTCCTGTATTTTTCAACCTTCTTTTCCATTTTCTCCCTCTTCTCTGTCTTTCTTTCTTGCTTTGTCTGTTTCACTTCCTCTCCTTCTCTTAGATGCAGCCCAGCTCTACCAGCAGTACAGTGAGGCCGCACAGAACTTTGAGATCCTGCGTCAGTCCCGCTCCGATGTCCTGTCTGTGTGCGAGGACAATTCCGCCTCTCCTGCTCCCTCACCTCCTCCTGCCCGCAGACCTCTGCCTCCCCTACCTCCTGTCCCGCACCCGCACTCCTTGTCCCACACAGGGTCCATCACCAGTGTCAAAAGCTTGCCTCTGCCTGAGCCTCCCAGGAGCGAAGGCAGGCCTTCCTCTCCACGTCTGTCCATCTCACTCACACAGTCGGCCACGCTGTGGCGGGACCTGCCGGGGGTCAGGAACAGCCGTGAGCTGGAGGAGCTCACGGAGGACCAGAGGCGATTACAGGAGGTAATACACTGTCTTAAAGCAAGTATGAGAGCGTTGTCACCGTTTGATGGCATTAAATTTCACATACAGCAAGTATGAAGGCTTTTGCTTTCAGAACTCCCTGATTTTCACCGAGGCAGTTACTTTCTGTTGAATGAAGTGGAAACCTTCATACAGTGCATTTTATGGTGCTTAATATTTAGTGAAAGAAAGGTTAGAGTTTGAGTCTAATCAAATCGTGCACTTGCACTTCTGTGGAAAGTTACTGGCACAACATTACCACCACTGTGAAATTCAGGAGAATCCTTCAGGCATTTAAGAGATTTGCGGTTTCTTCCCTTTTTTTCCTCCAGCTTTACTTCCTTATCCAGCTGGTTCAAATTGTATGTGTTTTATTTATTTATTTATTTATTTATTTTTTTTTTTAATCTACAGTAAAGAATTTCTGGTCTGAAGGTTTGTACTTTTTTTGCTGGAGAGTTACTGGCGTTGTACCAGTAATGCCTATACTGATGAAATTCAAGAAAATACTCTGATGGTTATTTCTCACGTTCTTATGTATCTCTTGAACATGAAATTCATTTTTTGAGGTTTTTGAAGGAAATTTCAGCTATAGTTTTAATGATTCTCTTCATTTTCGTTTTCTATACCAAGTTCAAGTGACCGGACTGCTTTGGGCGTCGTTTCTACATCAGAAGGCTTTCTATTCTTGTTTTATGCTGACTTCTGGGAAATTATATGACTTACAGGAATCATTTCATACTCCCATTACCCACCTCTCAAACTACTAAAATCATGCAAGCTAGTCTGACTTGCCACATCCCAGAATAACCCTCTCATGATTTCACGCTTTATTGGTAGAACAGTTTTTCCTGTCAGATTATAAGATTGCATAAACACATTTCTCTGGTAGCCTAAGTGTTTGCCTTTGAACTATATAACAACCGTGTGTCTGAACTGGAACACATCCACTTGTTGTGAAATCACACTCTTTTGTTAATCACATCCTTGTGAAAGTATCTCTGCTTCTTGAGAACAGACAACAGTAACTATAATTTACTGTTTAGTTCTATCATGCTCAATTATTTTTTTCTGTATTTCTGTCCCTTGTGTTTTGCTCTGTAGGTGAGATTTGAAGTCGTGACCTCAGAAGCCTCTTACTGTCGAAGTTTGGACATTGTTGTTGAACACTTTGTCAAGTCAAAGCAGCTGGGGGCGTTGTTGACCACTCAGGATAGAAACTGGCTTTTTTCCCGGCTGGCTGACGTTCGTGCCATCAGCCACAGGTTAGAGATGTCAAATATTTATTAAGGCAAGGTCTTTATCGATTTGAGCTAGGTCTGAATTTCTAGATTTAGATTTACCATGTTTTAGCTGAGCAGATACAGTTTCACAAATCTGTGGGGAAATTGAACTTAAAAGATTTCTTTATGGTTTTTGTTTTAGTTTTTTGTCAAAGCTGGAGGAGCAGGTGGAATCAGACATTGTGCACTTCACCGTGTGTGATATCATTGCTCGGCACTGTCAGCGCTTCAAAATGGTTTATGTGCCCTACCTCACCAACCAATCCTATCAGGATGCCACCTACCAGAGACTCATGTAAGCCATCCAATCAAACTCCTGTGTTTTCCCTCGTGGAACATCACTTTTGTTGGAGGTTTTGTAATGGATCCAGCAAGAACCAAAGCAGGACCACGTACTCTCTTTGAAACTAATACTTTCCAGCAATTCATCAAAACTTCAGCTTTTGTCTGTATCTTTTTATCTGTCCATGAATTCAAATTCTCTTCCTGTTTCAGGAATGAGAATCCAGGGTTCAAGCAGATTGTGGAGAAATTAGAGAGGAGTCCTGTTTGTCAAAGACTTCCTCTACGTTCCTTCCTCGTCCTTCCTTTCCAAAGGATCACAAGAATAAAGCTTCTGGTCCAGGTGTGTGTATGTGTTCAGGGTCTTTTTAAAATGTAAAGGTTGATGGTTCACAATATGTTCCATCCTATACCTTTTTATCTAACCTTGACACGCACACACTGTTTCTGTCCAGAACATTGTGAAGAGGACAACTCCAGGTACTGCGGAGGCGACGCAGGCCATCAAAGCTTTGAAACTTTTGGAGAAGGTACAGTAGGAGCCCTCTTCCAATCTATATCAATGTAGGATAGTAATGTTTTATTATTGCTGTAAAATATACTGGTTATTTTGGAATCCTTGGTGACAAATCTTTTTTTTTCTTTCATGCATTTCTCCTTTAGCTGATTCAAGAGAGTAATGACAGCATCTCTCAGATGAAAAACATTGAGTCCCTAGTCTCTCTCAGTGCTAAGGTGGACTTTGAGTGCAGGGTAAGTAATGACTACCAGGGATAAAGCGAAAAAATCAGTGAGACCACATTATGATGATATTATCATAGTATGTTATTGTTTTATATAATTCTGTTGTCTAAATTAATTTTCCCTGCAAACTGTAATTGTACTAATTTTTTTTTTTTTTGCATGTGAGGAGTTTTATATAATATAATGCATATATAAAAACACAGTAATTTGCATTAAACATTAACTGAATTATTTTAAATTTGATTTTGCATATTTGTGCTGTTTTATGATACCAATATCAAAAAACAATGTTTTAATATACCATGACATTGATTTCAAACATAGTATCCAACACTAATGAGAATTAATCTTGAGGAATGCTATTTTCGTGGGTGTTTGTAGTGATGTTTATGGAAACTACAAGAAAATGAATAATTTCAAGAAAATAGCCTTAATTCAAGGTTCATTCACTAGCTTTGTGTGAGGCTTTCAACTGCATCAGGGTCTTCATCAGCAGATGGATTCTCCTCAGTCATCATGGAGATGACTCAAAATGATGGTGGACTCAAAAATGAATGCTATGCTAACATTACTGTCTTTTGTTTGTTGTCTGTTTTCTGCGTGTGTGCGTGTGCGCGTGTGCGTGTGTGTGTGTGCTACAGACTCTTCCCCTGATCAGTCAGTCTCGGAGGTTGGTGCGGGAAGGACCAGTCACTGAGCTGATGGATTTCTCTCTAAAAGACACAGAGAGGAATGTTTACTTGCACCTATTCAATGACTATTTACTACTTTCACTACAAAAAGAGTGAGTCAAAAAACTTGTTGTTTTGTAATTTTAAAATAATCCATCACCAGATTTCCATTTGTTACATCCTGATTTCCTCATTTTTTTGCAGTCTTTTATGGTCCCTCCATTCTTATCACAGTTTTTATTTCCATATTCTAATTTATGTTTCGTGCTTTTGCTGTCTGCTGTTTCCAGAGGTGGAAGATTCACAGTAATTGACCACTCTCCCGTGTCAGACCTGCGTGTAGAGAACTGCCGTGTCAAACTTCACTCCTTGCAGAAGAACCTGTTCCGGCTGCACATGTCGCAAAAATCCCTACTGCTAAGGACTGACACACAGTAAGGCACTGAGACAGTTTTGATAATGTCTATATTGGTTATCACATCACAAAAGTGGGAGAAATGGCAGAGGATATACCCATCTTTGCTTTTTTTTCCTTTCAGGAGTGATAAGCTTCGTTGGATATCTGCTATATCCCAGCCACATCCTGAAATAGATTTTTCTGCAGCTCAAGGTAAAATATTTATCCTGGTTTAGCAAAGTGATGGACACTAAAATGAACATTGAACACTAGATTAAATGGCAGACGGTATAGCTCACCTTCTAGAAAACTGGGGCTGATCTAAATCCACATTTATGTCATATACAGTAAGCAAATCCACAAATTTACCATAGCACTTGTGATGAATGAAAAGTACATTTTATGTTCAGGTGAATGTTTTAATACAAAAACTCTAATCAAGTGCCATAGGAGGTTGACAAAGATGAACAACTGAACAAAAGATGAACAATCATTTGATACATCAATGACTTGGCATCACAAAAGATTATTTCATTTTTAGCTCCAAAGTGTATTATGTACAAAGGGTGCAGTTTGAGATGTTGGAATTTGTTGTAGTGACCTATTGACCTTTTCGACTTTAGGTTTGACTTATGTCTTCTCCTTCCCGTGCAGATTTTCCACAAATGCAGTGTATTCGAGCTTTTGTTGCCCAGCAGCCTGATGAGCTGTCCTTGGAAAAAGCTGACATCTTTCTAGTGCACCAACAAAGCAGTGACCGTAAGATCATCACACTACCTTTTGCATCCTTCCCTCACATGAAGTGCCATTCAACTATCCACTGTTTTGTTTTGTTTTTTTGTTGCAAAGTAAAAGCATTCAGTTCCTTGTGTTGGATTCTTTCATTTTGCAGATTGGGTAGAGGGGACCAGACTGTCTGATCGGCATCGGGGATGGGTGCCTGAGTCCCATTTGGAAATGATAAACAGCTCAAGAGTCCGACAACGCAACCTGTCAGATGCACTCAAACTTACAACTGCCACAGCTGCAGTATGAGCAGGACACTAAGAGTAGGACTTAACAATGGGCTGTCATGGATGCACCGTAACCTAGAAACTAGGAACTCAGTTGTCTGCTTCAGACTGCTGGAAAATGGACAATGGACATTCAGCGAACCAAATGGGAATGCTGTAGGAACGCATCTCAGTGTAGTATTGGGAATTTCACTCTGTGGAGCAACACATTGCCATTGAGCAATGCATGAACTGCTTAGGCCAACGTGAAAGACATTAATGGTGTTGTGAGTGTATTAATTGTCAAATGTATTAACTGTCATCTAAGTCACAAACAGTTGCGCATATAAAGATATCAATGGACAGATGTTTGTAGAAAAGGGAATTGCCTTTTTCCAACAAAAACAAAATTATTTGTTTATACTGAACTGAATCTAACAGATAATTTTACGACATATGTGTCTTGAAAATTGGGCCCCTGCATGCTGCATGCAGGAGGGCTGATGGAAATCACGCAAAAAATGTACAACATAAAACAAATCAAAGGTGTACAGTTTTTGTGGGTTACACAGTGAACATTTCAATAAACTCGGACGTGTGGAACGGAGTCACTTTTGAACATAAGCATGCCTGATCGAGAATGCCTTGGCTCAATTTCCTCAATCGCAAACGCTGTTTACCTCATCTTAGCGATGCAAAACTGATGGCGACTTCGCACACGGGCAGCAATGTTCGGGGCTGTTTACTGGACGAAGTGAACATTGCAGATACTAAAATAAAAGCATGCATCCCGAGCACGTAGCCTCTCCGGGGCGTGACCGCAGGAGTGACCTCGTTTCGGGCTGATCTACTTTCCGGGACCGGTTATTGGTCACATGCGCCATCGCTCGGAGAAAAGGGGGCAGGAACAAGTGCAGATTGACAGCGGCGCGCGTCCAATGACCGCGCTGCGAACCCGCCCTCGCTTCCCTCTGATTGGTCGCGTCCCGCGCCGATCTTCACCGTCGCCCCCGATTGGTGCACGTAACTTGTGGGCGGGCTTTCGCGGTATTTGTTGTTGTTTTCGTTGAGCGAGAATAAGTAGACTAGACGACATCTTTGAAATTGATCGCATTCCTGTACGTTATGACTGAATTTGAGCTAAAATTGTTCTACTAGGGGATTTTGTTTTTAGAGATTTGACGATACGAGGGACCATTGGTTTATATCTGGGATTGTCCTGTGTTGAGTGAAACTTGTTTTTGTCATTTTCTAAGGTATGTGTGGAGTAACGTCTTGTTGCTCGGTTAGCTTTAGGCGTTAGCATTGCCGTGATAAGCTGATCTCGGTTACATTTCGCCAACCACCCTCTGAATGTTATATCATGTTTTTGGAGACTACATAGATTCGTGTAAGTGGTTTGGTTGTTTTTACTCGGTATCGGTCTCAGAGAGACGACAGGTTAGCGGATCTCTGTTCTTCGGTTGTGAAAAATGACGTGGCCTCCATTATCGAAGACCCCGACCACCACAACCCTGTCATCGTGATCACAACAGTCCTCGTACACTGATTTAAAGAAAAATTGTAGGATCAGTTTGACCCTTAGCAGTGACAGGGCATGAATGGATATGGTGTGTATGAGTGTTTTATCGTTAGCTTCTCTCCATCCACTGATACTGTTGTTCAATCCGCCCAGAGCTGGCAGAACACAGTGGCATGTGTGAAAAAAATCATTAGAAACGGCTCGTCTCTATGATAAGAGAGGACTGGGAATTGGGTTAATTCCGTTTATAACACTGCCATTTCGGTCAATATGGGGTAAAAATCACGGTATTATATACCCCGATGCCAGTATAAAAATGACAAATTATTTTTTTTCTGCCCTAAAATCCAAAACAAAAAAGATATTCAACTCACAGTGACATAATAAATTGTCTCATCTAAGAGGCTGGAATGATAAAATATTGTGCTTTTTTTTTTTTTCCTACTGTCAGAAAATGACTGAACCCATAATTGCAAAAATAGTTGTAAAATATTTTCTTGTTAATCATCTAAACAATTAATTGACTACTTGTTTCAGCTAGAACTACCAGTGAACACAAAAATACCATAAAGTGTTGTTACCAGCGGTCAGTCGACAACAAAAAGGAAATGGCGACAATATTAATAGTAGATTCATCCCATAAGCCATTTTTAAAGAGGTCAAAAATAGTTAAATGTAGACAAAAATGCTGCAAATCCACTAGTGCTGTAAAGCAGCCCTGCCACAGTGATTGTATACTCCTAGATACATAGGTGTAGCTACTCTGGTAAAAACAATAATACAAAATGTAATACAATTGACAAACATATCTTTTCATACAGTCTACCTCCAAAAATGTATGGCCTTGATTACAGGCCATAAAAAACAAACAAACACTTGATTAAAAGATGCCAGCATCTCATCTACCAACAAACAAGGATGTGCCCTTTAGGCTGTCAGTATCACTTGTTCACTGAATGCACTGGATGGTGAAGTCATCCAGTCCTCTGTCTCTTTTGTCTACTTGGTAAATATTGCTATTGTGAGGGACTTGATGTTTTCATGTGTTGTTTGTTTCCTTGTGTTGTTTTCAGATGGGCAGTCAGTATCAACGTTCAGTACCACTAGAGGTGAGGAGAGCAGAGGGTGAGAGAGTTCGGGCCAAGCATCCTGACAAGATACCGGTGAGTTAGACAACTGGCCTGTTTTGTAACAATATGTTGTATTTACAGTAATGGATCTCCTATCAATTAAACTGGCTTAGAAAAAAAATGATGTTTGACGATTCACATCATCCTGACCTTTATTTAAGATCAGTTCTTTAAATGAAAGGCTAGATCTATGGTTTCTGAAACTCATTTTAACTGTAAAGTAGAGTGAATTTATTGATTGTTGTTTAGATTTTAGCACATGGACATAAACATTATTTGCTCTTTTTTTAATCAGATCATTGTAGAGAGGGCCCCAAGGTCAAGAGCTCCTGACCTGGACAAGAAGAAATACCTAGTGCCCTCAGATTTGACAGGTGAAATACACACACACACACACACACACAAAACTTCACAAGCCCAGATTTATTCTCTCAGATAACTAGCTCAGTTCACAAATTTTCATATTGCAACAAAAAACTGGCCCTCACGAATATTCAGACTGCATGGTTATTATAGCCCAAACATTTTATTTTTGAAGGCAGTGTGAATATTAAAATTTGGAAATTGAATAATTATACATTGGTCACTTGTGTGTGTGTGTTTTTTTTTTTTTTTTATCAAATATAAACACGGAAAAAAAAATCACGATATGAATCCCTTACACGTTTTACAGTTTAGAAATAAACATGCTCTTAGTGCTCTCTTGTGGACAAACTATATAATGGTGACTTATTTCTAAATGACAAATCAAATTTGGCATTTCTGCACTGCAGTTTCATGTCACTTATCAGTGGACATATACATAGATATATCAACAATAAGTGAATGTCTTGTGATATACTGACCTGTCTAACATTAATGGTTACATAAGCCACCTCTGACTTCAAGAAAATCATTTGAAGTTTGGGTGTCAATCTGAAACACTGCTGATGCACCTTCCAAATCTGGATGAAGTGATCAGGGTGACACTAATCTGTCTACATTTCTGACAGGCCTGTGTTCGCCTTGTGCTCTGAATATGTAGACCTTTGTTACAGCATGACATGACGTCATGTCATAGCAGTGAAAGTACAGGTGTACCTAATAACACTGACCTCGGCTGCATTCCATTCAGGGGAACCCCTGGTATTGGGTGCGCTGGCCCAGTGGAGCAGCTCAGTGGGACATTTAAAGGACCCGAGCCAGGGTTCATGCTAGATAGCCAGACATTGAAAGTTTAAGGGATTCATTTGGCTAGTTTATCAAAAGAGTGCTGTTGATCTCTGTTTGCAATAACAAATTAATTTTTTTTCTGATTGGATCTGATGATGTTTTCTTAGCATTACACCAGCTGTGTTTAGTGTCAGTGAATCTGGTCATTTGCCACACTGGTTAGTTTTCTTTCTCACACAGTAGATTAATTTCATGAAGAATTTCTGTGTGACCACAGCTCACCATCTCTCTCTCTCTCTCTCTCTCTCTCTCTCTCTCCCTCTCCCTTCTCCCTCCTTCCCTCTCTCTCTCCCTCTCTCTCTCCCTCCCTCCCTCCCTCCCTCCCTCTCTTTGTCCTTCCTGTTTTTTAGTGGGCCAGTTGTGCTTCCTGATCCGTCAACGTGTGTCTTTGAGACCAGAGGAGGCACTCTTCTTCTTCGTCAAAAACTCCCTTCCCCCATCTAGCTCCCCTCTCTCTGCTGTATATGAGGTAATATCGCCACTTTCAACACACATGTTCACATGAGGTATCCTCCCAAACAAATGCACACATGATCGGCAGGAGTACAAACATATTTTAAGATAGACGCAGATCGGTGTCCTCTACTAAAAGCAATACATGACTTACCAGCTACATTACTGAGGCATTTCAGCTTACACATAAACATTTTCATCATTCCTCCTCAACACAACAGACCAAAAATATCTAAATATATCCAGCTGGACTGTGTTAGATGAAAATCTGTTTAGACAGCATTCCACAAATAGCCTGCCAGTCACATCCTTTAAATATATATATATATATATATATATATAAAAAAACCCCTGACCATATTGATGTCAGTCTTTCTTAAAGGGATGTAAAAATCAGCAGTTTGTTGTATGCTAAGAATAGAGCAGTATTTGTGTATTCTGAGCTTCTTGAAGGTTACAAAGAAATAAAGCCAGCATGTATTCAGAGTAATTTTTGTATTAATTGTATACGAATCTTTATTTTCCCCAAGTGATTAAATCATGCGGTCAGATAAATTGCTGACCACAAATAGAAGTTCTGTTTTGCTTATTGCGCTTTATGTGGATAGTAGTTAGGTGTCAGTCTGTGTGCACACTGACAGTAGTCTTGTCATGTAAAATGATGCATTCTTCTTTCCTCCCTTGTGTTCCAGGAGCACCACGAGGAGGATCTGTTTCTCTACATGACCTACAGTAATGAGAGTGTGTATGGTGCCTAAGGGAAGACAAAAGACTGGAGAAAGAGACAGAGAGATAATGAGAGGGGATGAAGTGAGTGAGTCTGTCTGAGGAATAAAGAGTTAAGATTGTTTGTAATGTTTCACACCACTATTATTCTTTATGACATTAGTTTTGATAAGTAATGACAGTACATTATGGAAGAAAGGCTTCGCACAAGGCAGAGGGTTTGCTGGTAGGGTTCTACCTTTCAGTATTTTGAGGTTGAGCATAATGCATTTTATTACACTTCAAGTTATGTTGATTCCTTACACGGTGAGGGGAGATAGAGGAACGTTGAAAGGAAAGACAGAATGCATATAGAAGGCAGTTTTTGAAATTATGTTGAGAGAGCTCTTGTTATCTTTCTCAGTCATCTGTATTTAATGCAAATAGTATTTTTTTCTTTTGTAAATTAATAACTTTTGTGGAAAATAAAGGTGAAAATGCAAAAAAAAAAAAAATTATATACTGGCTTCCTTTATTGTGTGTATACGTGTCTCCATCTGCCCTGTGGTTTATGATATCAGTAGATAAAACAGAAATTGAAATTTAAATCAAAAATGTTCATTACTAGGCATTAAATAATTTTGGATTTTTGATTTCATTGAGAGATTTAAACATTATCTTTTTGACATTTCAGAGTGTAAAATGATTATCACCCAGTTTGAACCTGAAAGTGCATGGTTTGCAAACCTGTTTACACAAGCATCCTTCAAAAACCAGTTATCCACCTTTCATTTGTTTAGGAGGAAGAAGTAAGACAAAGGAGAAATCCACATGGGGAAGTTGTCTAACTTATCCGATTAGATGAGCTATAATCAATGGACTTTATAAAATTTAGGAACAATTATGTGGTTGCTATTCTTTTTCTTTTTCCCTTTCTGTCAAACCAGAAAGTCAACATTGTGACATTAGTTTTGCAACCAGTATTTTATCTCCATTTGAGTTTGCACGATTAAAAGATTACATAACCTCATTGTCAGCTGACTGGTTAGGTTTGTAAACCAAAAAACGAAAGCATGAGACCCAGAAGGGTAGAGCCATGGAGTTGGACGAGATCGCCGCAAGGAAGAATGCCAAAAAAGACGAAGGATCAAGTGAGCTGATGCGCAATGACAAAAATGAGGGTAAAGTAACTTGATTAATTCAGGTCATCCTTGATAGTAAGGATACAGAACACAAGAATATAAAATACAACTAATAATAATGCATGTGCCCCACTGGGGTGTGTTTTTACAAATTTATTGCTAAATGACGTATTTCCAAAATGTTTACTAAAATGCTACTAAAGTTAATTGATGATTTGTTTTTTTTTTTTTTTTTTTAGTTTAAAATAAATAGAATATTTGGAATGAAACTCCAGATGGTTGATGTCTCATGATGAAAAGTATCTGTCTGTATTTTTGTCTTGCTTTAGAGGAAGCAAAGCCAGGCCAATACTCTAAACTACAGAGTCCACCGGAGGACATCTATTCAGAGCCTTGTTTTGGTGACTCTCCAGTTAAAACCAAAGCAGGTACACTATTACGTGTTATTGTTTTGCAAACCATTTAAATGCTTCACCAGATGCTTAATCTCAATTTGAAGTTAAAAAAAGTCATAAGAGGGCTTGCATCAACTTTCCCACATTAGTGACTCATTGTGTATATGAATCATCATTTTGGTTTCCAGTAAACATGGTATAGAAATTTCTTAATACTTCTGTTTCTTAAAAAATGATTCAGATAAAAAGGGAACAAAATTAAAGTAAAGCTGTTAAAGGAGAAACAGAATCAAGTTCTGGGATATGTTTGATATAAAAATCTTTTATCAATTAATTGCAGTCATATCTTTCAATGTTTAACTCGTAGCCTCTGGACACTTCCCGCTATGGGGCTCTGTGGGTTTTAGTCTTCTTTCCATCCAACCATAAAAAAAAAAAAGATTAGATCTTTGTTTTGTGTTAAATAAACACAACAGAGGGGCAGAGAACATAGGTAAAATGTATTTTACACATCACTTTCAAGACTTCGATATTTCCATTTCCATGAATTTTTGTCAGAAAAACAACAAAATGCTTACAATATTTAAACTTTCTTCTTTTGCAGTTCTAATGTTATTTTTTAAATTTTGTTAGAAGTTTTCACATTTCTCTGATGTAACTGATATAAAAATGAAAGTTAAAATGTTCAGGGCTACAATTTATGATTTTTTTTTATTATTGACATATTTTAGTAGATTGTTCTGTCCAAAAGCCAAAGACATTCCATTTACTATGACACAGGACTGAAACATCTTTTTTGTTAAGAATTGACTGAAATGATTAATTAACTAATACATTTGTTGACAATTTGTTTAGCTAACCGGTTCAGCTCTACTAGTGACATCCTGTGAATTAACCAACATGAGAGTTTCATCCTTGCTACAGTTAAATTGAACTCCAACGATTTTATTGTCAAGGAAGTGAAAATGTAATTTAAACATACTAAATATTTATAGACACATATTTACAATAACAATGCCATGCATAAACAATATTTGTTAATATCTCAGTATATGTTATTTGCATTACAACTTAAAATATATAATATGCATGGAAGAATGTATTTTATAGATGTTGAATATCAATAACTACAAATTTAAAAAAAAGTACAATTAGTAACCCAGATATAAATAAGCAATACACATTAATATAAGATTGCAGGCAGACATGACTTGTATGTTTTTTTTCTGGTGTTTTAAAAGTTTGGTTTACATCGTTAATTTTTGATTTTTATGGACATAAGAGTAATAATATACCTTTGTAATTATTCTTAGTGGAAAAGTTATTGTGTTGGCATAATCCCAGGCCTATGTCACGCCCCTCCCCGAGTTGCAAAATGTGTAAACAGGTTAATATTTTTTCTGCTGACAAGCAAACCAACAAACAAATATGTACATAGCCACTATGGTGGAGGTGAAACTAAAATCAACGATGGCTTAGTTCCATGTGGCCGAGTAAGCGTCCTGGTATTGTGCGTGCTGCCTCACTGTCATACGAATATGGTTTTCAAGGACGTTTGAATAGAGCAGAGCCCTTGTTAATGTTATTATTCTTGATAATACTCCTGCTTTTCTCCTATGAGGCTCATAGGAGAAATATCTGCTGTTTTAAATTACACTGTGAATACAGCTTTGCGAAAGTAATTAACACAATTCAGTGTACACCAAAAATATGTACATTCTCTTAATGGGTTTGTTAGGCAGGCAGGTTTATCATGTTTTGTTGGTCATAATCATAAAAAACACTGTCATAATTTATCTTGCTCTTGTAAGACTAGTTAAATCTGTGACCTTCTACACCCTCACACCATAACCATATCACTCAGTGTTATAAACTGTTTTGCTTTTCTGTCATAATGCTTTGGACATTCTGACACTTCCGCCATTCTTTATGGCCTGGGTTCTGTTATATTACAATAATTAAAAAAAAAGAAAGAGGACAATGAAAAAAAAATAACAAGCCAATAAAATAAACTGAAGGTACAGCAAAGTAAGATAATTTTCTTTCTGTATTTTGAATCAAATTATCCATCTTCCATTTACAAGATATTCAGATTTTATCAAAAGAATTAAAATGTTTTTTTTATGTTGAGGAACATCAGGAAATAGTAGAGCAGCTGTGTATTGTGTTGAGCAAGGCCTTGTTTGAATCATTCTTGCTATTCAAGATCCTACACTTCAATCACACATTTACAGACGAATGTGTCAAGCTGCATTAGTGATGACTTTATGTTTTATCTCTGAACTGTGTTTCAAGCAGACGCTTAATCATCTGAAATGTTCTCCTCTGACATGAATTTAAGGAAGGAAGCGTATCCGTTGTTTTGGAGTACAGTGTCTTCAGACCGACTGTATCTGTCTGTGCCCGTTTTACTCTCTCACACGCTGTAATTCATAAAGAGCAAAACAAAGAGATACAGTAAAAGTTCTGGGGAGCAGAAGGACAAGTATCGCACTGTTTTCCATGATTAATTTAGGAATCCTCCAAGGACATGTTGCTATGGTGACGAAACGGGGGGGGGGGGGGGCTCCTTAAAACTGCACTGCTGCAGACGGAAGCGTGTTTTTAATACAGAAGGAAGGAGCAAGACAGGGTAAACAAGTTTCCTCCCTAATCCTGGGAAATTTTTCGACATGTATATAAAATTCTGTCGCGGTTATGGTGAGGATAAAAAAGATGAAGCCAAGGAAAACCTGTCATCCAAGTTATCGGTTGAACTGAAGGGGGAGAAAGGTAAGCCGCAGCTGTATTTTTTAAGCCTCGATGGTGGTCTGTGTTGTGGTTATTGAAATATCTCACTAACAGGCGGTTGATGTCTTCCTTCCTAAGAAAAACAGACTGGGGGAATTGCACGTCTGTACCGAGCTGGGTGTATACTGCTCACAACAATCTGCCTGGTCCTGCTGGTGGTCATCATTGTCCTCAGTGTGAAACGTGAGTATCTACGGCCATGGATCTGGATTTATGTCTGCTTTAAAAACAAACCGCTGCTAGCTGGATTATGTTTGTAACACAAAATCAGATTATGAAAAGAACTCTAGGTATTGGAAGTGCAGGATTAAAAGAATATAGAAAATGATCATGTTGCTTTTATTGTATTTATTGTAATGAGTAATACAAAGCGGGGCTGATTGCATCGCATTCCTGTGGCCTGTAGGCATAATTCTTTTTCGTCACAACTCCTCCCTCTGTGCTCTGATTTCTAGTCCAAACTGGATCCTCAGTCTGCATGGAGAGACAGGAAACAACAGCAGTAGACAAGCAAAGCCCTGCACTTGCTCCCGCCTGCAGCTATGAGCAATGCCAGGCCCAGTGGGGCAACTATCGTGAGTGCAATGCCCGGAGGAAAAATGCAATAAAGAAAAACCTTATACAAGCCAAAGAAAAATCTAGATCAAACAAAAACAGATGACGCCTTTTAAAACACCATGTTTTTGGTGATAGTTCTCCTTTTATATTTTGCCAAATCGGTGTTCGAACAGAGGAAGTTAGTTCATGTGCTTGTTTTTAGAGAACTTGGACTATTTTTAGTTAATTCAAAACAAAATACAGATGACTCCAATTCACTTTATTATTTCATCATAGACTTATTTCCTAATAACCTAAAAACACACTTACAAGTACACGTAAAACTCCAAACATTTGTATGTGTTTATATTTACATTTATATTTACAACTGTTAAATATTTTAATATTACAATATATTTATATTCATCTTTATACTCAACAAATGTGAAAAAGCACAAATAAAAAAAAAACAAAAAAACAAAGACAACTAAAAGGAATTAAGTCTGCTTTGGAAAAATTTTAATTTTGGAAGACATCTAAACCTGAATTAAGTTCATATTTGCCAAGTGACCTTCTGTTCATCTTGTAGTTTCCACATATTCTGTTTGCACTCTTTGTCTCTTGCCAGACCTTGGCTGCCAGCAGTGTGCAGACGGATGGCTGCCCTTTGGACGAACATGCTTTTATCTGTCCACCTTCAGGCTGAGCTGGGATCAGAGCCAGAGGAACTGCACCTCTAGAGGAGGATCTTTGGCTGTCATCACCGACCAGAGAGTTCAGGTGGATCTTCAGTCCACTTAAACTCTTGGGCCTACTCACTTCTTTCTTTAATGGTAATATGGTAATAATTTGCAAAGCATATCTGTGTGAATGTGAATGCTGTCTTTCTTCTAGAGTTTTCTGACTAAGGAGGGGAACCTGAAGTACTGGATCGGGCTGAAAAACAAAGGAAACAAATGGACCTGGGTCAACAACAATGTGCTGCAAGAGAGGTGATTCTGCTTTCCTTTCTGACAGTCTTCTCCCTTTCTCCCTTTTTCTTTCTCTTTTCCTTGTTCGTGGCCTTGATGTTTAGATAATTCTTTGTTGATATAATTCCGTTTTATATTTGCTCTGAATGTGTTCTGGGTGGGAAGGGGGTAACTGTGGAGGTGGAAAGGTGAGAAAGAAAGGGTGACATGTCTGTTTTTGTGGAAAAATATATATTCAGTGGCAAAATTACTAGGTTTTGCCTTCATGAAGTTCATAATGTTCATTTTTTGTTTACATTGTCGGGAGTGTGTATATTCAATTATGTTTAATACTAAGGCCATAGAGAAGGGTGTTGTTTGTGCAGGACTAAACAATATTGAGGGATGTTTCTGTTTGCTAATCCTCCCTATTTACATACATGAGGGAGGCAGAATATTCGAAACACCCCTCAATATAATGTAGTCCAGTAAACCATCACTAACTAAAAGCTCAGTGCTAAAATGTATAATTGTATTTACACATTTTAGACAATGTCACCAATATCTTAGCATTATGAGCTTTGTAAAGCTAAATGTTATGACAGGGCTGTTGTATTGGATTGCACTAGATTGTACAGGTGTACCTAATGAATTGGCCCGTTGGAATAAATATACATTGCAGAAAAAGAAAAAAAACAACTGCGGATTTATTCTCTCCCTGTTTCACTAAAAACCAATAACCACCATAATCGAATATTCTTTTCTGTTGTTTGCAGTTATTGGGAAGAAAATGAGTCACCAGGGAACTGTGGGATCCTGATCGGTGGAAGCCAACCTATGAAGAACTGGGTCAAGGCGCCCTGCGAGACCTACAGCTATTTCATCTGTCAGCTGACATACTAATAGCCTTGTCTTTTTAACAGAGAAAAAGAGAAAACCATTTCTCAGTCAACAAGTCTCAATGCTTCAATAACATTTTGAATCACATCTCTTTCCACTTCACACATTAATCAGTACTCAGCCTAGGCAGCCTTTTAGATACTTGATGTTTTGTATGTAACACTTTTTAGTCAAAGTTTTCTATTATATATTTTCTGCAGTCTTGTAAAGCATAATTTTGACTCTAATATGCTTATATGTGTCACTGATGATGCTTGTAAGCACCTTGTAAGCACTAATGAGGGTAACTCGCTTTTATTGCGTGATTCCATATACTGAAATAAGACTTAGAGGCCAGTGACTATGTTTCAACAAGGTTTTATTCTCATATAAAAATGATGATGTATCTACATAAGTTGAATGACTATGTTTCACTTTGTTTTAGCTTAGTATATATTACTGCTACACATTTTTTATGTTGCTATAAAAATAACGCACTCTTTACTATAGCATAATACTGCAGGAATAATTGCACGGTTGAGTATATAGAGAAAATGAGATAGTAGAATCCTCTTCATGCAAGTTAGTTTGCTGAAATTCATCAATACTTTAAGTCTGCTTCATACGCTCAGGACTGCGAGATGATGGACACCCTCTGAAAAACGCATTTCTGGCTCGGGCAGAGTCTCATTCTAAATATGTTTAATGTCCTGATCCTCCTCTGGCTCCTCCTGCTCCATCTCCAAACCTAGAGTGCTGTGGCGAATCATCTGCCAGCCTGTCATAGTCCTCCTGTTGAACCCGCCTCTGTTTTTGTGTCTGAGGATTGGGCTTCCAGGGCTTGACCCCTTTATTGTATCGGTTTTCTCAAATCCCTCCGTTTCCTTTTCATCCTCTTTGGAAAAGGCTTTGATGTAACGTCGCATCTTCTGCAACATTGAGTCGTTTCTGTCCTCAACCCTGCAAAGAGGGCAGAGTGAACCAGGAGTAACAGGTCTGTCAAGGTAAAAACCATTTCACTGAAAACTATTATTGAATGGTATGCGATCTATTTGAAGAGGAAGTGTGAATTCATTTTTGGTGAACCCTCACCTGTCGTCAATAGTCAGTCTTTTTTTCATTATGTGTCTTTCGATAACCCATGATATAGCATGCTAAAAGGCATAGTTCAACATTTTGGGGAATATGCTCATTCTCTCACAAAGAGACACAAGTTTGTCCACTGACCACAACCTAACCAGCCTTTAATGTGCTGCAGCTGCAAGTCGTGTTGTGCTGCGAATATGAAGAACAACTTTCACTCTCGTATTGACACTGTGATATTATCATCACCCTTATCCCATCTATACACACAGGTTAGAACAACTTTAAAGGAATAGTTCCACATTTTGAAATTCAGAACTCAAATAGGTGAACCTCAAAAACCGGAACAGGTGTATATGGAACAAGCTACTGTTTGAGAAATACACGTTTGCGTTCTTGCAAAAAAGTTAGATGAGATGATATCACTCTTGTAAATAGGATACTACAGCCAGCAGTTGGTTACCTTAGCTTAGCATAAAGACTGGAAACGGGGAAATCAGTGGCCTGCCTCTGCTTAAAATTAACATATTCCCTCCAGCACCTCTGAAGCTTTAGGGGAATTCTAATAACAGCTAGTGCAAGTGGGCAGATTTTATCACCTCTGGAAAGGGCCATGCAAGCTGTTTCTCACTGTTTCCAGTCTTTATGCTAAGTTAAGCTACTCGGCTCTTGCTTGTAGCTTCATATTTACCATATAGACGTAAGGGTGGTGTCAATCTTCTAATCTAACACTGAGAAAGAGAGAAAATAAGTACATTTCTCAAAACATCTGAGTTAAATTTAGTTGTAGCCTGTATGTGTAAGTGGAGGCGATAATAACAGTAGCAGTAAGGGAGTAAGAGGGAGTTCTGTGTGCTTCTTACTAACAGCACAACATGACTTGTGGCTGCAGTGCTTTAAAGGAGCATTAGGTTGTGGTCAGTGGACAAACTGGTGTCTCCCTGTGTGATTATTTTCAGTGAAAATCGTAAGCCTAAAAAAAGGTTTTACTGCATTTCATATGATGTCAGCTTTGTTATGTATGTTTCTGGGTTGTTTTTTTTTTTCTCCTGCCACTGCTTCTCTCTCTTACCTAAGATACCAGCGCTCCTTCAGGCCATAGTTTAGTCCACACACCCCGAGTCGAGGCCACAGCCAGCGTGGCAGCCTCCTCTCCAGCATCAAAGTTGTGGCCACCACCTGTACGTCATAATAGCTCTTATGTACGGGGACCTAACTGCGTGTTTCTTTGCATTTATATTTGTGCCTTTAGATGCATTGTTTGAATTTCTTCAGCTCATATGCGTGCGTGTGTTACCTGAGTTCTCCAGAGCTCATCTCTCTCCTGGGCCACCCTCCAGTGCGTGTCACTCATCATAGCGATCAGTAGATTTAGCAGCAGGATGTAGGAGACCACAGAGAAGGCACAGTGTATCACATGAACGATTGGGGGCGTGTAGATGGTATGTTCCACAGGCAAATCTATGAGGCCTACGCTGAGCTCAAACTGGGAGAAGAGAGTGATGGGGAAGGAGCTATATGCAGGGATGGCATCAGGCGCCTGGGTCATATACACCATCCACAGGGCTGAGAAAGAAAATGACAGAAAAATACAAGATCAAAATTCCTTAAAATTCTTATTTCAACAATTTCTCATCTTATAAGCTTTATAAAGAAATGAGTTTGTTTTTTCTTGTCTCCCAAAATATACTCACAGGTGGAAAAACCAATGAGCACAATGACTGTCAGCCACATGAACTTTGTCAGGTCTCCAAATATAATCTAGAGGGAAATGAGACACATGGTAGTTCGGTCTGAAAACACAAATAGGTGAACCTCAAAACCCAGTACAGGTGTGTGTGGAACAAGTTACTATTTCTATTCTACTCATGAGCTCCTGTAGCACACATCACTGTGTGTGTGGGTTCCAGGCAGAGCTGTCTCCTACCTTCTGTATCATGATGACATAAGGGCCGAGCATTTCAAAACCTCGGGCGAAGAACATGACGTTGCACCAGCCCAGAACTAAACACACTGCCATCACCACAGCCTCTCCCTGCACCTCGCAGGCTCTGAACACACACAGCAGCACCACCAAGCAGGCGTAGCTGATACTGGTCAGAACATCACAAACAGCAGAAAGGTTAGAAGGTATTGCAGAGCAGTATGCTTTATTTTACTGTTCAGTGTTTGTACTCACAGGATGACGTGGAAGGGGCCTCCGAGTGCCGTCTGGCCAAAGTAACGCTTTGCTCCCACTCTCAGTATGTCAGGGATCTGTTGGAGAAACAGATGCAGAAGGATGTGTATGTGCAATACGCTGTAATACGGCTTTACAAATATGTGTGAAGGTGAACAATGTTTCAGAAATTTACCTCCAGCAGCAGGATGGCAAAAGCTCCCAGGACGCTGATGATTTCTCCTGCCAGCCGCAGGTTGTCCTCGTGTGTAACATAGCTCTCCTGAGACATGGGAGGAGGACATAAAGTTTGTATTAATATTAAAAACACCTTAGTGTCTAAGCTTGTGTGTCATATGCAGTTGACCAGTACAACCAGTGTAGATCCATACCAACTACAGCTCCTGGTTTTGGTACTTTTAGAGAATATGAAAAATTACTGTAAAAATATAAAGAAATCTCCAATACATATAAAACTCTTGTAATGGTACATGACTATTGTCATCAAAATGTCTTATATCAAAAATTGAATTAGATATAAACAGTTACAATTTATGTTTACAAATATAGAAAATATTCAAAATGTATTGCATATATGTGGCAGTTTTACGCACACACACACACACACACATGACATGTATATACATATATATACATATATATAGAGTAAGATCAAATGGAAGAAGTAAAGTACAAATCCCAAAAAACTGGGCTCAAGTACAGTACTTGAGCAAATGTAAGCTACTTAGTTACACTCCACCACTGATGAGCTTTGTTTATGGTCCTGCATATGCATTGTAACATATCATAGTGTATGTGATCACACTGAAATAAAATAAGTCATGTTATTAACTCCAACACACATTGAGTGTTTTCTGGATGCGGATGGTTTTGTCCATGTCTGACTGTGTGTAGTTTTCCGGAGCATCCTTCAGGGGGCGAAATACACAACACAGTGTGAAGATCCCGATGTAAAGCAGATACAGAAACAGCAGCAGCCTAGAACAAGAGAGGGAGAGAAAACACTGTAAAAACAAGGCTGTGTACAGTTCATGTACTTTATCTCAGAGACTGACATCGAACAATACCTGAAGTAATGTTTTCCATACAGGTTCCACTTGAGACTGACCAGCTGTCTCACAGGGGTCACCTCCAGTATCCTCCTTGCCTGGGGAAGAGACAAAATGTCTTTATTTCTACTCAGCATCCGATTAAACTATTTTCTGACAAAACAGCCTGTGTTTTCCCCTTAAATTCTGTATATCTTGGCTGACTGTACCATACCTCTTTCTGGTGGCTGCCCACAATGAGCTCCAGCACCGACATGTTGTCAGCCCATGAATCGATCTCCGTCAGGTCATACAGGTTAGAGGTCAAAGGGCCCAGACTCCACTGGACTACCCTTCTTTTATTAACCAGGTGCTGAAATGCCTGAGAGAGACAGAGGGAATCAAAGAAGTGAGGTCAGGATTAGTGAAATAATCTGATCCACCTTTCGCCCTGTGAGCTATTCCGGGTTTTACTCACCACAATGTTTCCCTCCTTGGCAGCCAGTTTAAAAGGTGTAAGACCACGGTAGTTGGGCACCATGTCGAGTGGCACTGACTGGTCCAGCTCTGCGTCATGTGCCATAATCAGGTCAATGGCCTGGCATGCAATCATCTTGTTGGGCTGCAGAACCAAGATGTGAAGCACTGTGTTGCCTAGGGAGACAACAAGGAGGAAAACTGAGTTTAGATGAGTGTGTAGACGGAGGGACAGGAGGTATGAGTAAAAGACACAGAAAGACATCAATAAATAAAAAAGAATACAGATACACAGATATTAAATAATGTTTTAACACTCCTACAAAAGGCACCTCGGTAATCCTGGGCCCTGGTGCTGGCCCCAGCGTTGATCACCATGGAGATAATGTCCTCGTTCCCAGCACATGCAGCAAAAGACAGGATGTGCTCACCTGTTGACCAAATGGACATTTTGAAAAACACCATCTGATCCTTGCAACTTAGAGGCCACTTTTAAAATTTTTTGTTTTTGCATATACATATTCATTAGGATCATTTTGGGCATTTGGGGCTCATTGTCTTGCTAAAGGACACTTCTACATGTAGACAGGAGGAACCTTGGATTCGAGCTACCTGAGCATAACTGCTCCATACATACATTGTAGGCTCACTCATGCTGTCATACCATAGTATATGAGTCCTCCTATCCTCTTCCTGAAGTACAAGCCGGTGACTCGGGGGTTAACCACATCACCACCTCGACTAATGAGATGATAGACCAGATTGGTGTTCTGATTCACCACAGCGATGTGGAGAGGAGTAACACCTGACAAAGAGCAGAGACAGACCGAGTGTGAATGAACTATTTTTTCAGTTTCATCATTTTTTAGCTGCTGTGTAAGTGATACTTTCATTAAACCAATGTGTAGCGACAAAAATGCACTTAAAGCATAAAAAGTAAAAGATCTCATGATGCGGAACGACACCTTTCACAGTGGAGTTGAAATATGAAGTAGCATAAAATTCAAGTGCTTAAGTAAAGTAAAGAATACCTAAAACCTGTACTTCAATATATTACTTTAGTAAATGTGCTTAGTTACTTTCCACCCCTGGCTGCAACCCAGCTTTGTCTGTCATAGCTGTCAAAACAACACATGTGCATTACATTTGGTTTTGTCCCACTTAAGTATGGAAAAGGCTGTAAGTAATTCACCTTGGTAAATTTTTGACTGTGTCATTTATTCTTTGCCTTTGTAAACAATTCACATTCAAAGTGTCAATTCCTTGAAGTCAGAAAAGGTAGAACTGAATTAAAGCTACTTTGTTGTTTATTATCAGTTTAGTTGAACTGTGACATCCTATTTGACATGTTCATAATTTTAGTAGAGTTACTTTGTCGTTGTTGTATGTAATCCATCATAAATCTTTTGCAATACATCCATATTTCTATCCAAAAAGATTTCCTGATTAACAGACGAAAAAACACAAGGGAGTTGATGGCTCAGACTGGTCTCTGTCATGTTTCTTATCTCAGTCCATCGTTTCCATTCTTCTTTCCTTTTTTTTAGTTGCAGACCGTAAAGCTTGCAACTTTACCTGCGTACTCATGCAATAAAATTTCAACTACATTACTGCATGTTTGTGCCAGTGTCTGTGAGTTTATATATGTCAACCTTGGAAAAGCTCAGAGGTCATTGGCTCATTGATGAGTTCAGGAGCTCCATCCATCAGAGCCACGGCAGCCTCCAGGTTGTCATTCATCACGGCGATATGAAGTGCCGTCTCCCCAAGAGCACCTGAATGAGAAGATTACAACATCATAACATGCAACTAACAATATACTGCACTAAAATAAGAACACGGTGAAGTTTACTTTCCTACATCAGCCTTACCTCTCTCAAAAATATTAGTGGATGCAAAGCTTAGTAGTTTCTTGATGCAACCGACACTGTTCTTTTTGGATGCATAGAAGAGAGGAATGTCATTTATGCTGAGGGAAACAGGAGAGAAGAAAAACACAAAGTCAAGGTCTATTTAAACTTTGCATCTACATATCAATAATTTTTACATAATCTACTTAATCTTTTGTATCCGACACGCATTTCTTACTATTTGGTGTGGAGCAGAAATGTCTCATCCAACATCTCGTTCCATCCTTTCTTGTTTTGAAGGCGAAACCTCAGCTGACTCCACCAATGGTTGAGCTCACTTGGAGCGGATCTGGCCAGAGACGGAGACATTGATACCGGATGTTTGACTGGAAGAAACAAACAGAGGATGAGAATCATCGAAAGAGAAAAAAAGGAGAAGAGTTTATACTAGCAGGCAGGAATTATTTCATCATTTTGGCCTTGAAAAAATGATTTTGAAATGTTTTTTTTTTCATTTGTTGTCTTCAAAATAATCAATAAAACAAATGAACAGAAAAAAAGGAGGAAGAAAGTTACTCAGTCTTACCCTTAAAGAAAGATTGTACCGCTCTTCAATTTCTGGTGATACTCAAACATAATACTCTCAAAAATCGGAACTCAACACCTATAACATGTCCCTGAGGAGAAGTGAAATCCCTGTGGCATGACCATTATATATGACCCAGCCATGAGGGAGGAGACATGTGGAAGGATTGAGAATGAATGGGTGGAGAGGGACAATGAGTGAACAGCAGACAGGTAAGACAGAGAGAGTGAGATGGTAATGAGCAGGTAGACTTTTACCGCAGATAAGGAGTCCCACAGGGAAAGTTAAGCTTCATGCTTGAACTCACCATTTGACCGGGAACTCCTTTATCACGCTGATCTGAAAATGTTGGCTCGATTCTTTCACCTTAAAAGTCAAGTGACAATGGTCTAGTCCCCAATTCCGGTATATCTCTGTTATCACCAGGCCTGTCTGCATTCCTCTAACTACCACCAAAACCTGCATGGCCACTATGAAAATTTTGCAACATCATGACAGTCAACGCATTGCCATCATTTTTTCTGGTGAACTGTTAAAGGAAACCTGTTTTGAAAATGCATGCAAGTATATATATTTGAAAGCAATGCAGGTTTTTAATTTAAAGCAGATATTAAGGAATAATAGCCCAGGGTGATTTTTTTTTTTTTTTTTTTTTTTTTTTGCTGTTTTATTTAACTTCTCCAAGTGAATCTGGGATTATTTGGTGGAGTAAACATGGAGATGATGTATGGTTTTCCAACATGATGCATCTTGTACACACACGCGCGCATAGAAGACTAGCTCCATTCACAATGATTTAACTTGTTGAGTACAATTGATGTGTCAACAGGAGTTATCACAAACATGGTAATTGCCACATTACAAAGACCATAATGATCATTTGGAGGTTGGCGACATCATGTCCGATGTGGGCACGTCACTTTCCTGGGAAGGCGGGAAACAAAGCTAATGATACAATTTGCTTTGTTAAATTAACACTTTTCATGCACAATAGGTAAAGTAACTGACACAGAATCACAGATTTCATTCCCGCACAGATAAATTATTTGTGAACTGCTGAATCAGTCAACTTTTACAATATTATTGCTCCTAGTTATAGCGTAGAGGTATTTTGTTGCACCCTTTATAGGTCATGACTAATAGGCCGGTTAACCGATGGATAAACAGGGTTTAGGAAGACTCTATAGAAGGACCTGGTCATGGTTGCAGATTTGGCTGTCATTTAGTATTGTGAAGATAATAGCTGTTTACCAGACGGAGCACAACATCTTTAAGTGGTGTCATAAAGACCAGTGGTTTCCAGTCTGTTAATGTCTTTATAAGGAAACAATAACAGCATAAAAACATGATTTTGTGGTTTGTGCGTCCACTGTTTCTGAACATAAGTACCAGCATCCCTTTCACAACACTGTGTTAATATGTATTGGGACACCACTGCAAACAGTTATTACAGACATCCCTTGTACATTTATGACAGTTGAGAGATGCTCTCATACGGAGTGACTTCAAACAACAGAGATCAGTGGTTGTTATCAAAACAAAAGCATCAGGTTAATGATTAGACTGCTGTAATTTTAAGAGGCTGCTTCATCTCTAAACTATTAATATTCTTAATGTTTTATCACAGATTCTCTTTAAAGTGAGATCAAATAGGATTCTTTGAAGCAATATCTTCTTGGTATATCAACTCAAGTACTATATTTGAGATGCCTGTACTTTATGTGGGTATGTCCATTTTCTGCCACTTTATACCTCTGCTTTATACTCCACCACATTTCAGAGGGACATTTTCCATACAAAACATCATACTCTAAATCTGATGCATTGCTCAGTTAATAAGTCTGGAGTTGAGTCCTTAAAGTTTTTATTTATTTTTTTTTAATCAAAGTTACGGAAATAGATGAAAAAAGGTTTAATTCACTTCACCTTGACCAGCTACAACAAAAAAATGTTGCTCATACAGAAGTGCATCCGTGATAATAATCCTGGAATATATAAATCATATGAAAGGGGACATTTGGCAGTATGAGTACTTTTGTTACTAAGTACTAAGTTTGCTGATAATACTTCAATATTATTTTTTTCATTGTTGCATTGCTAATTTCACTTAGTAATTCTCAAGGCCTGAATACTTCTTCCACCACTGCAAATATCACACACTGAAAATAACAAATACAAAATTTTACACGTAAAGGTGCAAAGTGTAATCTGCAAAATGCCTCATTTTAGAGTGTTATAGTATTATATACATTATATTGTTTGATTAATATTAATCTTTAATCTTTAAGCAGAATTTTAATGCAACTGGTGATGAGTGAGCTAATTTTAGCTACTGTATATACATACAGCTTGGCAGATTCTTTTACTGCAATACATAATATTTTATTAGCTCATGATATGTTTTGTATGTAAAATCGTAATCTGCAAAATTGCACACACATTTCATACTTTCCAAAACTGGATATTGTCCAAAAGGACCCAGCAGTGACACTGGGGCAACGTGAGGACCAGTCACACTGCAGCCTGATATACAGTGAAATAAACCACAGCGAGAGCTAGATCTGACTGGCAGAATAAAGTTTGTGTTGGTTTTCCTTGCTATCACCCCAGATCTGCTCTGATATCAGCAGGACATGGGGGAAACCAGTCTCTGTTCCCAGACATCTGCTGATCTCAGCAGATCCTGAATTCTGATTCTACTCAAACCTGCTGATCATTGTAACCTGAGAAACGCAGAGTTCAGACTTTAACATTGTGAAGGTGACACTGTGACATCGAGGTGAATCCATGTGTCATCAGGCCTTATGGGACACTGCATGTCCCACTGCTCTGTACTGTTAATTGTCATTCATTTAGTGTTGAAAACGTGAATGAAAAGTTGTATTGATGATGGTACAGTGTCTAAAATGTTCACTTTTATCTGAATGGACTTATATAGCTTATTTAGACTTATATAGTTGCTTATATAGAACTTATGTACACATATTTTACTGATGTATCTAGTGCCATCATCAGGTAAAAAATTTAAATTTTCCTATTATTTACTTTATGACAAAAAAACATAAGTAAAGACTTTCCCATCAGCTTCAGCTGCACTTAGTGTTTCATTCTAATTAGCAAGCTAACTTCTAAACTAAGAAGGTAAACATGGTAAAAATTATATTTGCTAAACACTGGCATGTTAGCATGATGACATTAAAATTTAGCTGAAAGTACTGCCTTCAGTTTCACGTAGCTGTATACTCTTATTCTTGTTCACCTTTCTGATTGTAATATTTCTGTGCTTTTGTTGCATTTTTTGCAGGTCCAGGTCCAGGCTCTCTTCATTTCGTGATAACTGGGTGGCACTAACTTGTACGCCTTGACTACATTAACCTACAGCCTGTTATCATTATTTTCTCTTTGCGAATGACATTTTTATATCATGATTGTCCTCAAACACTACCAACTGAGTTTTTTCTTATTTAGTTGATTGGCAGGTAAAACATATTTTATATTAATCAGCATAGATAACACCAAATAAAGAAAGAATTGAATGTGTTTTTAAATAAAATCATATCATTTATTTTACAAATTTGCACAATTATGGAATAGTGGTGAACACTCATATAAGTAAACGAAGGTAATAATGTGTGTAGCCTGACACACTTGTCTCAAACACACACACACACACGCACACACACACACACACACACACACACACACACACACACACACACACATTCATGCATACCTACACACCCAGCATCATGTACAGCATAAACCTGATGTACATATTAACACAGCCTCATATATGGCGCACACACAAGTTACAGACACACAGGTACATACTTACAAAGCATTCTGCCTCCTTCCTTCCAGTTTTTAAATCAGATCTGATTTTGTCAATCTTTCCCATTTCACACATTCATAATGCTTCAATGACTCCTAGTCTTTACTCTAGCAATCAAACAAAAAGAGGTGAAGTGTGAAATGTACACATGAAAGTGAGTGCTGTTTGGTTGTGTCCTCATCACAGATGGACATTTTGTGTTTACAGCTGAGGTGATGTTTGTAGCGTTTGACAGCATATGAGAGGCCCTTCGGTGAGGGTGGTTCCTGCAAACAGGGCTGCTCCCCGAACTGGGGAATCGCTTTTATACAAGGAAAAAACATGGCTTACAATTTTTCAAAATCATGTTGTTGTTCATTTTTTTGTTTTCCCCATTTCATGGCATTGATTCATATCTCACCTTAGGGTCTATGGTACTGACTTTGGACTGGTGGTTTATTGCATTTTGCCCAGACACTGAGCAAACCACAAATAGTTTCAAAGCTAATGGTAAGACCCCTTCAAGGCAAACCACAGGCTTCTATGTAGTATACTGTTTCCTATTTATAACACATGGCATTTTAAGTAGAGAGGAAATGATAAAACTTTACAAAGAACAAATAAAATATTGGAAAAAAGCTTTGATTGTCTTCACGCAATTCTTTGTGAGGAGAGATCTCCATGAGTATTTTAACAAAAAGAAAAAAGTTTTTGTTTTATTTTACCCAGTGAGGATGGGGTAATTGAAAAGTTTGAGGGAGAGACAGTTGTGGAGAAGAGAGGACGAGAGGTAGGACTGCAGACGGGTGAGGAGAAAAAAAGGCAGACAACAGTAAAGTGAAATCTAGTGAAAAACATTGAGGAACCTTTAAAGTCCTCCTTTTCCTTAGCAACACCCTAACCTCCCTAGACCTGGACTCAAGCTCCCATCTCTCCTCTGTTATTTTCTTTGAGCAGCTGGCAGGAAAAGTCCACCCCTTCTGGTTGTAGTCTCAGGTTTGTCAGAATACACGGCGCCACTGTGATTCTCTTTTTCTCTTGGCCTAAAATTTGCTCCATGAACATAAAAGTGTTGTAGAAACCAGGCACAACAAGCAGAGGAATAGGAAAACCACAGAAATTCATGGCACAGGTGGTTCTGTAGTTGGATTTCACACCTCCACCTGCCCCTGCGTCAGATGGGCCCTGAGCTGCTGGGCTGCGCTGACGATCTTCCTCTGGTGTCCTAGCAGGTTCACCCCGATATTCTGGACATCACTAAAGGAGAGAGCAGAGGACCCGGGTCGTTTAGTTCAACAACTCAGCTTCTTGTGTGCTTAAATTTTAAAGGACGATATTGATGGATTTATGTTTTAGTCTATATATGCATTTATTTATAGTCCCATTCTGCTGATGCTTTTTAGGAACAGTGTTCCTTTGGCTCAATTTTTAATTTTTATAATTATTTTTTCTACTCTTCATTTCAACCTACAGAAAAAGTGCTATACAAAAATGACCTTAAAAAGCCTTACTGACAATGCTGTTGTTAGAGAATTTAAAAATTTGATGCGACATACTGGCCTGTAGTAATTTTACTGAATAATGACAATTGGATATTGGTTAAATTTAACTTTATGTTGATTATTTAACATAAATATTAGTATCATCAAAGGATTGTGATTGACTTTCTACTTTCTACAGCTGTTAAGTGCATAATTACTGGGTAATGGTGACCCTGTTTCAATATTACCTCAAACATATATTTTTGTTTCTTATGGGCTGGGATAAATTGGATAAATATCTTATGTAAACTGTGATAAATAATATTGGTTGTCATCAGATCAGAATTCATGAGCTAAAACAAAACAAAGGACAATAACATGTGAGCAATTATGGACATTGTGATAATTTTGTGGTAGTTTTATAGTTTCATGCATTTAAAAGTTTTTTTAAGCATCCGACTCACGTCTCGGATACTTAGATGATTTTACTTGCATGTACAACCATGAACATCTTTCAAAGCAGCTGGTGCTAGCAGGTGCATTAGGTGATCTTTATACTGTATTATTAATAAAAAGTCTTTGTGATCTGAAAGGAAGGAATCATGTTCAAATACTTGATGTACTTTTGAAGGTGGTGGACAGGAATATAAAATACACATGATTTGCAGCTAATAGGTAAAAAACAAACAATAAACCACCAGAAATAGCCATCTATACTCACTCCATGTTGAGCTTGCTGACTCTGTCTAAGGTGTCCAGGTGTGCCCGATCAAACTCATCCTGATATCTTTCCATCCTCAGTGCCCTCAGCCAATCACTGACCGTCGCCACTGATGATAGGTCTGTGGGAGTGGGGCTGAGTAGCGTCTGAGAACAGCTGCTGCAATTCAGGGAAATATCAATAATGAGAGCATTAGAATCCATCAAAATAGCAGACTGTAGAATTTTTGGTACACGTTGTTAGCCAGAAGCTGCTTTCTCACCGTGTTGGCTCCGCCTTGAGGGAAGCGGGGTGCCTGATGAGCCGATCCAAGGAGGACAAGAGGGAGTCGAAGCCTGGCCGGTCCCCTCGCTCACCCTGCCAGCACTGGAGCATCAGGGAGTGGAGGGCGGCAGGGCAGTTGTGGGGGGCAGGGAGACGATACTGGTCTGCAACTGCCTTCATCACCTGAAAAAGAAAAAAAAAAGGGAGGTTTTAGACACAGTAGGGCAGATGGTTCGAGGAGTTGAGTGTAACTGCCTTACATAAAAGATCACAGACGCACCGAGGGCCCGTGAGATGGACTTAAGAAAAAGTTATGCAAAAATCAGCTGCCTGGCATTTGTCACCATTTAAATGTGTCATATTTTAAGAAATTACACTTTTATTTTATTAGACTTTAAAGGAAAATTTGATTTACTTTCTATCACTTTGTTAACATAGGGGCTGATTTGCAGAATAGTGGTTTACTTGTAAAACAACTAGCTCCAAACACAAATTTACATTATGAAATAGTTTGTAGGAAAAAATGGGAAGGACTATAACTTTTAATAGCATTTTATTAAAGTCTGGTAGTTACACTTGAACTTAAGGCTTTGAGTGCATGTCTATTTTTAATTTATTATGTCCTCTCCTTCTCACGCTAAACTCTCCATCATACTAACTTCTTGATTGCTCATGTCCCAGTATGGACGTTCTCCATATGACATCACTTCCCACATCAGTATGCCAAAGCTCCAAACATCACTAGCTGAGCTGAACTTGCGATGCTGAAAAGCTTCTGGTGCCGTCCACCTCACAGGAATCTTACTGCCCTGATGGGGGACAACAGAGGACAGTGGCAGAGGCAGTGAAGCAGTGACCAAAGAAACAAATCCAAACCAAAGAAATTCCCCTTCTCAGGACATACCAGTGAGGCAGTGTATGTAGGTATGTTGTGGTCCAGGCCCCTCATGAGTCGGGACAAGCCAAAGTCGGACACCTTACAGACCAGGTTGGAATTGACCAGCACATTTCTGGCCGCCACGTCCCGGTGGACAAAGTTTCTCTCAGAGAGGTAACGCATCCCTGCACCAATCCCCCTGAGCATCCCAACAAGCTGGAGGACGCTGAACTGGCCCTCGTTCTCCTTCAGGAATTAAGATGGTATGATGGAGGCATCAGAAGAGATTTTTTGCTTTATAGTGCGGTGAAACCTGTTTGCAACATGCTGGATGATGGAAACTGCTGACAATGTGTTGTTTTCTCACCCTGAGGAACGCATCCAATGGCCCGTTCTCCATAAACTCTGTGATGATCCTCTCTGGCGGGGTGCGGGTGACAACGCCTTCCAGCTTCAGCACGTTGGGGTGGTCAAACTGGCCCAGGACCCCTGCTTCACTGAGGAACATCCCCCTCTCCCTTTCGGACGCTCCCCAGCGAAGGGTCTTTACCGCTACCAACACCTCCCTGCGACCCACCGGGCGGTAACGACCTCGAGATACCTCGCCAAACTGAGCTGTAGTAGAGAGGAGGTGGGCCAGATTACACTGTGTTATCAGTGGTCACAAGACCGCAAATAGGCTTTTAGAGGAAACGAGAGTGTAAGACCTACCTGCACCAATCACCTCCTCAATCTTCAGGTGAGTGGGATCTATCTCACGGGCGAACTCTTTTACCGCCTCACTGGGGTCCTCATAAGTGGATGGGTCCACATAATACTTTACTCCCCCTGAAATTAAAATAATATTTTAAGAAAGTAGCCTGGCTTTTTTTTTCTTCCTTTATTTTTGACATTTAAACATATTTATTACCATGAAACTAGGTTGTGATGATCTTTTTTGCACAGTGAAAGACCTTCTAGTCCATCAATGATACACATTACTTTATGTGAAAGAATTGGAATTATTTTATGACACGTGAAAGGCTGAGTTCTTTTTAGAAATAAGGTCTGTTTCAGTCATTCAAAGAAATTCTCAGTCCCTTTCTCCTTTTTTGTGTGAGATAATAAAGGATTTGTTTCTAGGGGAAATGAAATATAAATTTGGTTAAAATATTTGTTAAACAAATATTTTTTGTTTAACAATGGATGACAAGAAAGTAATGAAAACCAGCCTTTGTTAGTCACAGAGCTTGATCAGGCACTATGTCTCTAAACCATTTAAAATGTCTTTATAATTGGTTGCCTTTTGCACAAAGCAGAATTCTAACTTAACAGATAATTAAGTTGACTAAATTAAATTTAAACTAAAGTAAAATAAAAGAAATCAATGCTTACCTCGGTTACTGATGTACCTCTGGAGTCTGTCGCTGTACGGACTCTCCCTCCTCTTACTGAAAATAATAAAAATAATTTTGAAGCAAAATGTGCACATGATTATAAGCTCTATATCACATTTCTGATCTTATGTGTAGATTAACCACCTACCTGCGATATACCACCACGACCACGATCGCTGCCACCACCAGGAGAAACGCCGCTCCACCCATCACTGACCCGACCAGCAGAGGAAGTCGATTCTGGATCTGCTGCGAATGTTCTTCTGCAAGAGAAAGCGAGAGTGTCTGTTGTAAGTCTTTAAGTATTCTGCTGTTTCTACTTAAGTTGTAAATTTCACCAGTTCCGTTGTGCGTTGGTTGCAGTGTTGCACTTTGACTGAGATGGATTTCACCAGTATTGAATAAGTGTAGTACCCAGAGGAAGCGTGGTGAAGTAGATGGTGCTGCTGTAGGGGCCGTAGCCCCGTTCATTTCGAGCTCTGATCTGGAAGGCGTAGATGGAGCCGGGAATCAGAGAGTTAACAGTCACTGTGTTGGTCTCACTGTACACACTCACTGCACTGTCCACATCTGAACCCTGAGGGACGTAGAAGGACATTTCGTGACTCTTGTGCCGTTTTGGGCTTTTGTGCACAAGCGTGTATAGTATTCTTGGTAAAACAAGTGCGTCTATATGTGTGACTTGTCCCTGAACGTACCTTGTCGTAGTATCTGAGCTGGTACTCCAGGATGTCTCCATTGGGCCGGTCAGGCTGAGGCCATGAAAGCGTAATGGAGTCCGGGGCCCGGCTCAGCTGGTGCATCATGGGTACTGTACTGGGAACTGTAGGGGGACAACAGATGACAGGTGTGTGAGCTGGACTGAGGTTTCCCCTGAGAAGAGTAAAACTCCCTCCAAATCAACCCCCACAACTTTTGAACAATAGTTTCGTTGAAGCAACAGGGACCACATGGGGGCAGCATCACAGAGCCTGCGACGATGTTCAGCAAACAGTTTTTAATGAGAGCTGAGTAGCATCTAGTTACGATGACTGTGCGGGCGAGACTGTTTAAAGGGAACTGTCCAACATTGCATTAATTCAATCAATAAACCCCTGGAGCACACACAAAAAGATTTTAGATAATTTAAGTTCATTGAAAGTTCTAAGCAATCTTCATCAATTTCCTGGAAAGTTGTATAATGGTGTGCTTTTGCTGAACGATGCCCCATTCTCCTCTCCTCTCCCTACTCGACTGTCTCTTTCTGTCTGTCTGTTTGTCTTCCCATTTCTAATTTGTCCCTTTCCTCCTCCACATTGACTATAATGGGGTCTGACGGGATATTGTAACCTCGAGCAACCTCCTGTCCAGAGAGCCGTGGCAGAAAAGATGGAGCAGACAGAGGCAGAGAAATAAGAGGGAGAGAGGGAGAAAGAAACCCCTGGTAGACACACACACACATGGACACGCACACATGCACGCACACATGCATGCACGCGCGCACACGTGCACGCATGCACACACACACACACACATACACAGAGTATCCACACAAAAATCCTCATCAGAGCACCCCTTTCATCCATGTCTCTTGCTCACCTGACTGGCTTGTGGTGAAATTGATGCTTGTGTATCGAGCTGAAAAAGGACTCAAAGCTGACACCTCATTCATGGCCTGCACCTGTCAATAGGAAGAATACACGGGCGTGACAGACAAAGTTTTTTACTATTTACTTTTATGGCATTCTTCAGTGTTCACATGCAGCTGTGTCACTCATCAAATGTCAGTAAATGGGAAATACCTGCCCATTATGAATAAGATATAGGCACTGATTTAGTTCAGCTACGTCAAGCTAAATAATGAATGTTAGTGTGTATTTGCTGATGTGGAGCTCATGGAATAATACAACAAAGACGACCTGCCTTCTCTGTGGCTCGAGGAAATATTTCACCATTCACGAGAAATTTGTAAAAATGACTTCCAGCTGGCTCCACTGATTCAGTCCAAACAC
The DNA here is from genome assembly GCA_016859345.1 of Istiophorus platypterus. Lineage (NCBI taxonomy): Eukaryota > Metazoa > Chordata > Actinopteri > Istiophoriformes > Istiophoridae > Istiophorus > Istiophorus platypterus. The sequence continues at coordinate 10,949,595 of CM029126.1, forward strand.
TCCCCAGTAACCCAGTATTGCAGGCAATTCAGGTTAAAACAGTTCTTATTTTAAAACCAACTCTCACAGAGAATTTGTAGATAACACAGAGTGGTTTTGTGTGTTTTTCCACAGTACCTGTATGAGATAAGTGACTCTGGTCAGCAGGTTGTTGAGTGTGACCTTGGTTTGTCTCAGGTTGGTCTGGGAGGGACTAAAGGTGACGCCCTCCCCACACCAGGAGCATGACGCCGGGTTGGTGAAGGTGGGTGAGGGGCAGATGCGACACACCACCCCGTACCAGACTTCGCTGCGGCCTCCCATGTCCACTGGAGGGCGCCACCTGAGGGACACCCCGCCGTCACCACTCTCGTACTCCCAGGACATAGAGATCGGAGCAGATGGAGGGGCTGAGGAGATATCAGAGAGAGAGAGAGAGAGAGAGAATGGGAGAGGTTTGACATACATAATGTAAGTGGGGGATACTTAGATGGAAGCATCTGCTAAAAAGTTTAAGATATGAAAGACAGTGCACGCTGGCAAAGACATTTCTGTAAAAAGAATGGAATGAACTTTATAAAACAGAGTTTGGCAGAGAGGGAGTGTAAGCTTTAAGCAGGCACCGAAACTAAATGGTAGTAGCAGGTTTTTCTTTCACCTTTTGCCATTGAATTTCCATTATATTGTGATTTAGAAAAAGAGGATGAATTCTGGATGGTACATCTTGGTTCTCACACTCACACAACAGTAAATAGCGAAGGGCTCCTCTGAGGCCCCTTCAACACCTTCCAGAGAGCAAGGCATTAAAAAACAAACAGACAAATCTCACTTGTGCAGGCAGTGGAGTTGGCATCGGTGGCTGCCCGGTAAAAGCCACTGCGGCATTCACACACACTCGATCCCTCCTGGCTGGTTCTGCTGTTTGAGGGGCACACCGAGCAGGGAACGGAGCCCGAAATGGACTTGAAGTAGCCCACTGGACAGGCTGCAGAGAGACGAGAAGAGACACAAAGAGGGTTTAGCTTTATACACAACTTTGAATCAAATAAAGTGATTTCTGCTCTCTCTGGGTCACTGGTGTGCTGCAACACGTGGCGTCTGTAGGGTTGCGGAGTCGTTGTGGAGTGAACACCGACCCTCTCTGCTCATTTAACTGAGTAATGTAAGACATCTTCCTCCAGAGAAGGGGAAAGAAAAACAAGAAGAGGGATACGGTGTCACGTTCACCTAAAGCGCTAACATTTTTTTAAACCAAAAAATAATAGGATAAAAAAGGTCAGATGAAAACAATACATTTTATTAAAAGTGTCATTAATAACTGGTAAAAGTGTCATAAAAGTAAAATCAAATGATATTAGAATTGCTAATACTTCTCTTTGTTACTAAAACACATTAAAAATAAAACACTATTAGTTGTTCATTTGTTTACTTTAGAAACAGCAGTTGACAAAAAAAGCATAACTCAAAGTCAAGTTACTTGTTTGTTCTGGATATTTTCTACCATATCACAAAGTCTTAATCATCGGACGGATTATTGCTCAGTTGTCATAGAACTTCAGTGTAAATGATAGATGTTCCATGACATCTCTAATAAAAGCACAATAACAAGCAACTAAGTGGTTTCTGACTTAAGATTGTTTTGTTTGATTGAGAAAGGGATATGTAAATAAATGGTGTGTAAACAGGAAAAAATTTGGAATAAATGAAGAGGAAATTACCCAAGGATGTGAATGTAGTTACACAAACAAAACTTTTTGTCCTTTTTTATTTTTCTCTGTAAGTTCTGTCCTGGACAATAACAAATAGCAGAAGCTATTTTGGGGTAAAGCATCAATTTCAGCTCAGCTTGCGGTTCCCTTTGAGTCAAAAGTTCATTCGAAAAACAGCAGCCTGTTGTTTGTTGTTGGTTTTGTCCAGCACAGTCATTTACTTGTGTTTACGGAGGAAGTGGCCCACGTTGACAGAGAGCAGCAAAACCGCCAGTCACACACACACAAGTTCAAAAAGACCACACTGACCCTGCATCGCTGTTTTGGGAAATCATTGTCTGTGTCATGGTTAATTTTTGTTCCCGCAAAGTTCATTTTTTGACCCCGGGAACAGTCTTGACTCCAGGGTCCACTCTAAGTTTTAAATGGGATCCCACTGTCTTCATTGAAAGTTCCAAAAAAAAGCTAGCAAGTGGACCTTTGAATTGAGATTAAGCATCACATATCTTTTCTGGCATGTCAAAGGCGTCTATCCCCCAAACCAGCTTAAGAAGTGGGACTATTTTTATTGTGTTCGTCAAGGAATACTAATATCTGTAATTATCCAGAAATCAAGAGTTGCAATCCATTAAAAATATAGCAACACTTTACAATATGTTACAAAAATATGTGAGTAGTTACTGTGGAACAAGTGAGTGACAAATCAAGAATGACTTGATCATTAATGATTCACTAATGAGGAGTTCCTGAAGTGACTCCAAATTGAGGACTAAATAATAGCAAATGATGAGGTAAAGAACAAGCCGGGAGACGCTCTTGATGAATTCTGAATGGCCCGAAACTAGTACGACCCCAAGTAAAGTGATGCATACTGAGCAGTCTCTTCATTACTTTATTATTATTAAACCATTAACAGCAATTTTTGTGGCGCCGCGCGTAAAGTGACATCTTACTGGGCATTACCAAAATTTGTCACAAATAGTATCAAATTAATTCAAGCTCAATGCATCCAGCTATTTCTTTCTCTCTCCCTCTCTCTCTCACACAAACACACACACACACGTGCACACACACACACACACGCGCGCACACACACACACACACACACACACTAACACACTAAAAATACCATTTGAACCTGCAGGCTGTTATCCTGAACTGATGTCATTTACGGTGGAAAATCTGTGAGATGTGCCAAAAGTTAATGTCAACAGCAGGAAAGCTGAGCACGGAGGTCAAAGTGACGCTCATGTCGCTGTGTGCTGCCGCCTGCCTGAGCCTCGAGTGCTTGTCCCAAGCAGGACTATGAGAATATTGAGAGTCCTGCCTATGGTTTGGTCTGCTGCCATTTTCACACTGTGCATGTGTATGTGTGTGTGTGTGTGTGTTTGTGTTTGTGAGTGAGAGTGTGAGTGTGAATGCCTGCAGCGCAGTCAGCTAAGGTTGCATTGTTCAAATAGAGGCCCCTTTGTCTGTAAGATAAATGTAGTGTGTGTATATTCTCATACATAGAGGCTTTCTTGTATCTTTGAGTGTCTAAATGGCAAACCTGATAACACCTAACCCCACGGCTTAAAGGAGGGACCCTCTCATATGTATTTAAAGAGTGTTAAAGTGCTCTCAGAGTAGGAGAATGAGAGAGGATGTGTGTCTTTGTCAGGTGTCTTTATGGTCAAGGAGCAAACCCCTGACTTTATTCATATAACCTTGTCCAGAACATGCTTTAAATGCATCGTGAGAGGACAAGAGAAGAAGATAAAATGTGAAAGAGGGAAAGAATAAACAGATAAAAGGCTTTCTGTGTTCTCACTTGTCTCGGAGAACCGACTTTGCTTTCAAACAGGTGTGAAGAGGGAAAAAAGGAGACAGTGAAAAGTAAGAATGACGTTGAGAGATCACAGAGGGACAAAACTAGACAAAGGGAAGAAGTAAACATGAAGATGGATAGCCCAAGACAGCTGTATGATGACTAGTAGGATTATGTAAATGACTGCATGATGAAGGGGGAAAAAAAGGGAGGAAACAGAGAGGGGAAGGCATCAGGAGAGCGACAACAGAGGAAGAGGGGGCAATATCCTTCTTCCTTCATCTTTTATGTCCTCACTGCACATTACCACATGTGTCCTCTTATGGCTCTGACATGAAACATGACTTTTGCTGCAAAGCCTCCCAACGCTACTGTTATGAGCTCCAGCAACAACCAAACCCCCTCCTCCTCCTCTCATCCTCGTCCACCCGATTACAGCAGCCAATGAGAGTGCAAGCCCTCTGCCCTCCCCCATGATCTGCAACCCCCCCCCCATCCCTGGGTCCATCCATCCTTTCTTCCCTTCCCTTCTTCCCTTTCTTCACTATATCTTTATCTTTAAAGTGGACAGGAAAAAAAACAATCTACTAATCTCTGGTAATAGCTTTTAAAATATGAGGATTTTCTGCTTCTCTTGGTTTAATATCATCATAAATTGAATATCTTTATGTTTTGGGCTGCTTGTTTATGGCCATTTTGCAGATTTGAGAGAACCTTGGCAGATAAATTGATAATGAATATAACTGTGAGTTGCAGCCCTACTGGAACAACAGAAATCATATTACTTACATGTGCCAACTGACATTATCAATTAAGTAAAGGTATTTTAGTGATGAATGCCATACTATATCCATCTTATCTGTTAATTGTTTATTCTATACATTGTGTTCTTAAAAAATATAAGTAAATGCAGTCCTGCCACTGTTTGTACTGTCCAATTAGATGCTAAACTGTAGTTCTTCACATTGCTTCCAACTGTGTGCACTGGTAATTAAAATGAATCTAATCTAAGATAACTCAATGGCCAGATGAGTTCATGATAATGAAATGAATAAGACTGACGGGAAGGGGCCACAGGAGGGATGGAAAAAGTCATAGATAGATTAACTGAATTGAATAATATAGAGGAAAAAATTAGTACAATTGAAAACATGAAGAGAAAAACAGAAGTAGAAAAAAAAAAGCAGAATGAGGTGAATAATTTGACGTAAGCATAATACCCCGGTATGTAGATCACTGACCCAGTTTCTCTCTTTCTCTCTTCCTCTCTCTCTCTTTCATGCACTCATTCCATCTTTTGGCTCCCAGCGTAATCTCTCTCTCGTTCCTTCTCTCTCTCTCTCCCTCTCTCTCTTTCTCCATCTCTCTCTCTCTCTGTCAGACACACACACGAGCTTGGCCACAGATGCGACCACACAACAGGAAAGGTGGGTAAATACGGTTCAAACTGGAATGGCTTCTCCCTGCGTCCCCCCACCCTCCGCTTTTTCTACATTGCGACGTTCAGTGCAGCCTGGAATCACACAGACACGGTATCATCTATGTTTTAATATTGTGTGTTTCCACATGAGCTCCAACAGCACACTGCTGTATGTAAAAGCAAATGGAACTTTATTTAAACTATGACAAAGAAAATGATTCCTTCCCTTTTTGGTGCACAACATTACATTCAACAGCATGGTTTAGACAAATTCTACATGCTTACAAATGGAGATATACTGTAGTTTGCACATTAAAAATTGCAAGTTCCAAAATGTATAATAAAGAATTTTTTCAAGGATTTTCAACACCCATGAAAAAGACTCTGTGCACTAGAAATGAAAGCTCCCTCTTCAATTAGGAGGTTACACAATGCAGATTATTCTAACTGTAAGTGGAGGGATAATTACTAAAATTATGTTTATATATAGGCTGTTTTTCCTTCTCATGGATGTTTGCTGAAGTAAAACCCTGCCTCATTAAACTCTGGAGATTTTGCAGTTTTCAGCGTGCAACATACTTCTCTTTTTCCTCAGTAAACTGCTTTTTTCGTTCACCTTCCCATCCAGGGTTTGACGAGGAAACTATTCACCTGTTTTAGGAAAATCTTACTCGATCATCATGATACTGACAATAGATTATATCAGATGTAGCTGTCACTGAGGAAAATAAGACTTAATATCTTAAGGAAATACAGGGATTTTTTTCAGGTTTTCTGTTTCTTTGAAATTACGGATGGTAAGGACATAGAGGGGAGTATTTATCAAGAAATTACAGATAAATTATATGTCCTAATTTTTAAGGGTGATTCTGATATTCATGGGTCAAAAACTTTAAATGTGACTGCTTTTGTTGTGATAAAATAAAAGGACTCAAAAAACCTCACATTTAAAACGATCCTGATTTGAAAAAAAAGATTAATCCTTTTCATTACTCTGCTTCCTGGTTTATGATCCAATATGAATACATTTCACTCAGTAGATGACTGATGTGTTGTAATTCAGGTTATCATGTCATCACCTTCTGGCTACTATCCCACAGCAAGATCCAGCCAACAGTCAATAATCTATCCCATTGATCATGTAATTAACTGTGTTTTGCTCAATGCTTGAGCTTTATTAATAGAATAGACGGCATTTGAATGTCAACATTAGTTGGTAATAAGTGTCCACTTGGAATATCATGGTAGGTAAAAATTATGAAGAAAAAAGAACTGGCATTCTTTAACCTTACAGGAAAAATTAGAGAAATTCCATCATATTGTCTGGAAAGGAAGGGGAAAGGAAGGATCCATGCAGTTTGGATGAAAAGTGTCCTTTTAGGACCAAAGTCAAGTCACCCATCACACTCAAAATGATATCACACTTCTGCTTTATTTCCTCCCCGGGCCAAATGTTCTTATTTTCCGCCATAATGTGCCTTGGGATTGTTAGTGGATGTTCGCGTGCTAAGAGGGAGCAGCCTGGGTGAAAAATCAGCACAATCTGACATGTTGAATATTTCACTCTCTGAACACAGTCGCATGCGACAGTAAACACCAACATGGGACCAAATTTACTCAAAGCCCATTTGAGTTTTCGGCACTAATCCTTATCCCAAATCCTGGACAGTGGCTTAATATTTGGGAGGAATCAAAAAGAAGGAAGAGGCATGTCTGAGGGTGATGTGCAGCTCAGACCAGCTCCAGGAATCCACAACATAAGGACTGTTTCATGTTTGGCTGAACAGGTGTAATTGTGTCTCATGCTCGTTGTTTCCGCCTGCGCGCTTGGCCTGTCCGTCTCCCTCATGGGATGCAAATGTCAAAGGAGAAAAAACATCCTTCTGTTATTTGGCAGGCAAATAGAATAACAGCAGAAAGCTGCTGCTTGTCATCTGCCACTGGTCTTAACATTTTGCAAAAGGGTATACAAGAGTGTAGCGCAAAACTGAGCCTTGAATGTCACAGTGATCACACGGAAACTAAATGTTCTTTTAGACTTGCTTGAGATAAAAAAAAGCTTTATAAATAGAATCGAGCAATTTTCTTTTGTTGCCTGTCAGCCAAAATGCCAGTTATGTTATTGTAAGCGTTTGATGCTGCAGTTGGCAGTTAAATTTATCATCAGTCCAAATGTCTGATCACTTATCTTAATAACCAGGCATCAGACATGAGGTAGAGTAACAGGTGAACCTAAAGTGTATCTCAACAGTTCTTGACGTTGTCCTTTTCAATTCAAACACATAGAAATGGGATTGTCTCATGTCTGATCTGACAGTGGAGGAAAAATTGTGAGTAAAAAAACATAGGGTAAAGTTGCTATTACACATTTACATTGTATAATATTGTGACAAAGACTTACAAGTTCTTGTCTCCTTGAATATAAAAACAGAAGGCCATTCGAGCTGTGTGTAGTTAAAGGCAACCATTTAACCCCGATATTCATTTGCACCGGAGACTGAGATGAGTGTGCTTGTGTGTGTGTGTGTGTGTGTGTGTAGGCGGGGGTGTCTTGCTTGAGGGGGCAAAGCTGCGCTGGGTACAGTGCTCTCACATGGCTATCAAGCAGCATTAATTTACATTGCAGGGATTTACGTCAATAGCAAGTAGCCTAATACTATTCAATGAAATAAATTGTACAAAAAAGGGAAATGAATACATTGCAATTCATGTTCAGGGGGACTGGTAAATTTACAAAATAATGTGTTCAATGAAATGAATGTAGGTTATAAGGACACACTTTTAGTAAGTGGAAATAAATGTCAGTCAACTCTTGATAAAGTCTTTTTTTTTGTAAGAGTTGTTCAAAGTACATTTTGAAGACTGGTGTATATTTAATTACAGCTTCCAACCAACACATAACTTCGGTGCAGTACAGCCTATCATTTGCAAACTTTGTGCTATTATTAAATGTCCTTTATAAATGTGCTTTATTCAAACAAGAACAAAATCTAAAACTTCCAATGGTGAAAGAAGTTTGACGCTCCACTTTTTGGTGAGAACAAGGATCGGCTACAGTTGATAATCATCGTCAGTTAACCATCTGCCTCTTTTCTCAGTATTCCCAGGAAGCCAGGGATGACAACAATGTAATTATGCCGGTCCACATCATTAGTCAGTGAAGTGATCAACAAAACATAATCAAATGAGAGTTGGAACAAAAAGCCGCAGCAGCGTGGGCAGCATCGTGTCAGATCATTCATAGACCGTCAGCGCAAGGCTTTGCTCTGGCAGCTGAGCAGTTTCGAGGGCTGATTTGTCAGTAAATATCAATCAAGTGCAGACAAACAAGCCGAGTGCAGATGTAAAGCAAAAAGAACATGGACACATTTCACAGCTGACTTGGCAGAATTTGAGGATTAATTGTGTCGGAGTTAGTTAGACTTCGAGGGGCCCCCGTGTAGAAGAAGCTGAACAATTATGGCCGCTGAAATTCCTGGTGGACTGCAGTGTTTTGGGTTTTTTTTTCTTTATACAGTAATTCTGGCGTTTACAGTCCTAAGCCATACGTGGACAGAGTGAAAAGCGCATATCAGCGTCACAAAAAGATCCTCACACTCTCACACATAAAGACTCATCCGTTCTTTTCCCTTCATGCCCTTAGAATTTTTTGCCCGCACAGTTCTTTAAGTCGTTAACTTGCATCCTCCTATCTTTCACTCTTTCTCCATCTCTCCCTATTTCCCCTCCACTCCCCTTCTCTCCCCCTGCGGTTTCTGTCACTTGTTCACAGATGAGTGGCCATTACATCGCCATGACCTAAATGTGTCACATCCCTCTCACTATGGCCCCCCCCCCCTATTCCTCTTTCCCTTCTCCTGCTCTATCCCTATATCCCTTCCTGTCCGTCTGGACATCTCTCAAATTTTTTCTACCCTCCCCACTCGCCCCCCCCACTCACACCCTCCTTAAAACGTGTGAACACTTCTGACTCATTTTGCAATTGCTCACCTCAGTTCTATCTAGCACTCAGCCTTGTGCTCTTTTATATATATATATATATATATATATATATATATATATATATATATATATATATATATATATATATAGATATATATTCTCTTCTCTCTCCCTATTTCATTACATTAAAACTGCATGAAAGGTAAAATGTCAGTAAATCAGCTCTGGCCCAACCATTTCCTTGTATTTCCTTAAGATATTTCTGTAAAACTATTGATAACCAATAATATAAGCAAATTTACATGACTACAAATGCACTGCATGGATATGATACGAACTCACTGCCTCATCCATCCCGACCTGACATGTCTGCCCACTTGCTGTTCTGTACACAGAGTATTAGACAGTTTTGTATCAAGAGTGACAGCAGCTCCTTTCAGTATTGATCCAGATGGTACATATCTTATGAAGTACAAAGAACAGAACTGACTCGTTTTAATTAGAAATTTAATCTATCCTCCCGACATGGAAAACAAAATCTACAATGAACTTTACTGTCATTATTTGTCTCTGCTGTCACTTGTTAGCGCCCCTGGACTTACCATACCCACTATTACTATTCCTGTCAATACCCTGTCTATTTTGGCTTCCGCCTCCTGCCACTCTCCGTCTGCCCACAAGATGTCCTCAGACTTTTCTCCCTATCACCGTCACCTGACTGCCAATTCCACCTGCTCACCTGTGTCCAATTTGCAATCCCTTCCCACTACATATCCGCTCACAGCTGCACAGAGACCCAGAACAGCCACTGTTCAGCGCCACAATCGACGCGGGCCTCAAAAGGGGACACACCTTCGCTCTCGGCCTCCAAAGCATCTCTGCCTTTCTGTTCTGCCCGAGGTCCTCGGCTCTGATGTTCTTCAGCCCCGGGCCATCTTCCTAAAGTTTTCTGCTTCACTAAGTGTCCTCATTTTCCCAAACAGTACTTACACCAGCCCTTTCCACCGGTTCTTTGTCAGTTCTTCTGCCTATGTGCCAGTGTGTTTACCCACGCATCCTGTTTTCTGTACGCGCCTGCCTGCCTGTCTGTCTGCGTATCTGCCTGCCTGCTAGTCCATCCATCTGTCTGTAAGGCTGGTTTTCTTCAGTCCAATTAACACTCATTTATGGAACCTGCCTATGTGAGTTACTGCATTTGGGTTCTCTCTACCTATGTTGCAACCTTAAGCTGTGAAATTAAATAATTAAAATTTACGGGTAATATGCCCAACAGTCAAGGCCTTGCACCCAAGAACCAGTCACTCTCAAAATTACCCACTGCGCATCATGTTGATGTAACAGCAATTTAGCTATTGTTGTTGTCTCTACTAAAGCAAAACTAACAAAACTTCAAGCCACGCTAACAAATAATCACAGTACACCAAACCGTCTGAGAAGTAATTGAGAAAGCACTACAGATTCAATGCCTTAGATTCGATTATTGATGGATAAAAGTAAAGCTCTTGTAAACTAGTTTGTCAAGTGAGGCAGCGCAAATGAAAGTAACATAACCAGATTAATATGTTGTTTAAGATTGAGCCACATTTCTGTTCAAATTAATTTGAACAAATTAGTACATGTTAATTCAAATATCTTCAAATATAAAAAAAAAAGTCAAAAAGGTGTCAGATCTAGTGAGTTTTAGTCTTCGGAAAACATTTTAATTATTGCTTTTGTAGCTCTGAGTGAAATCTTTTGTTTGGTCCAGTATTTTCTCCAAAAAAATACCGTGAGCGATAGAAGTTTGGCTTAACTTGATTTAGGCTTGAAGAAAAAACTTTTAGTAGAAAGCCTGTAATACAAACTGGGAAGATTTAAAAATGCTGGTGTTTATGAGGCAGGGACTGCCAAATTAAAAATGCTGTTGATTTGCATTATGTGAAGTGTTGGATCGTGGATTTTTAAAGCTTAAACCATAAGAGGGACTAAAAGTTAGGATATCTACTGCCTCTGCTGTAAAAAGTTTGATAAATTTTTAATGTGTCTATCACAAAGCTCCTCAATTTTATGCAACATGAAATTGGAGATCTTTTTAAACCATCAACACACGGCAGATATACTGCAGCTACAGTGCATGCCAAATAAAATTAACATTTTGCAGAAATGGTAAGATCCATCTCCACAGGAATCAACATCATCAGTACACTGTCAGTGTTCCTCAGACTCACCCAAGCAGGCAGATCCATTGAGGTTCGGTTCATAGCCTTCATCACAGACACATCCTCCCACAGCTACCATCCATTCTCCTTCAGCATTGCAGTGCATGCGAGGGGGCGTTCCACCCTGTGCTTTACTGTGGGGGACACACGTCCCGCTGATGGGAACTAAGGCTGTAGGCTCTGCCCCTGAGGGAGTTGCCGGGTAAGACGCCAAGTAGAGGCTGGTGGCCGGACAGCGGCGGTAGAAGATAGACACACCCATGAGGGAAACACAAGCTCCACTGTCGACAATAGCCAGGACAAATCTGGAGCAAGGATCAGATGTTGAGATGGAGAGGAGTTAGACATGGAAGTGAGGATATTGTTGAAACAGCGTAATAAGGTGACAGTTACCCATTGCGCGTGAGAGGGGCAAAGCTGCGTGTCTTAATGTTGATTCGGCTGTATCTGTTTGGCTGGTACTGGTGAGGTGAACTGGGCTCCACCTTGGAGAAACTCTTATCAGCCGCAATGGTGTCGATCTTCACCCAGCCCTCCCTGGTTTCCTTCTCCTTGCTGGACGGCTGCAGTGAGGACAGAGCAAAGTGGACAGGGGACAATGGAGTGAATGTGTGGTTAACAGGAAAGAAGAAAATTATGGACATCAGAATAACCTCCATTATTGACAGATGGTTGATGGAAGAATACAGATTGACAGATGAATACAGATTAGAAATATACGGTATGGTATATGAAGGCAAAAGATCTGATCTCCAGTAGTAGTAGTAGTAGTAGTAGATCTGCAGTATGCTGACTCCAGTGGGGGTTTGTGCTCAAGTCCCTGCAAAGACTTTTTCAGCACATTAGTGCTGCGTGCTCCTCTTGTTGCTCTCCACTGATTCCTCATCAGGTTTTGATTTGCATTTTTAAAAAGCATCTCACTGCCCTCGGGATAAATGCATTCATCTGTCCAAATACCGCATCCCTCCCACCGTGACTGCAACTGCATATGTTGCTTGGGCAGTTCAGACTGAGCAACAGTACCCCCCCCCAAAAAAAAATAAAACATAAAATCAAAATGAAATAGATAAATAAATAAAACATCTTTCAACAGTCAAAAAACATGAATACTGCTTATATAGTGTAATGTTTTGCCCTAAAGATGTCATTTTTGGAAATGAAGCAACATTTCTTGAGACCACACACCAATGTGGTCGGAGGAGGCTGACAAACTCAGCAGCTTTCCTTGGCAAGGACAACAGAATGATTTCTGAATTACTTTTTGTCATGGGATGATAAGAGGTTTGGCTGTTTTGGTAAACATTTTGAATTTCTAGTCTCCCCCATAAACAATAAAACAAACAAACAATAAACAAAGGATCATTACAAATATGCAAGTTAAAATGAAGGTGCACAGGCATAAGCTGATTTCAAAAAAGCGAACAGGTGAAATTTAAGAAATATCTTAAGTGATGTTTAAATCCAGCTGTAGTATCTCAAGCATTGACATAACTGCCAAAAATAAGTTGAAAAAATTATGATAAATATATTAAAATTATTTTGAGAATTCATAAATTTGATAAATAAGGTTTAAGGTATTACTTTTTAGTTATATATAAATACACGAAGTTATATGTGTTTCACTGTAATTATTCATTCAGTTTAGAGAGGGAAATATACCGACTATGCTAATCCAGCTGAGGCTAATTACTTATTTAGTCTGATGTTATTAGCATAATATGTAGTAGTTTAGGATTAAGGTTACATTTTTTATTATTTTTTGAAATGTAAAAAAGGAATATACCCAGTTTCCTGAGTGTCAGGTCAGATAGGTCATTGTTCATATCACCTTTGTATTACTTCTTTAAACTATGCATATATTTGCAAGCTAATATTAGCTTTGTCAATGACCTATACAGCCGCTAGTAACATTTGGCCATTACTGGTCGTGAATATTTAGTGAAACCCAAAATACCACGTAATGTAAAAAACATTTTTTTTTCTTTCACACATTTTAATTTGGTGATTCATGAATAAACATTTAGTAATGGAAACACATTTGACAGGTTATAATAATAGCTGAAAATGAAGGTCTGTTTTACTGCTCTGGATTCAAAAACTGGGGCGGATGTGTTGCAAAAAGCTAGAAAATGTCCTATTTTTTGCCTCATAGAGGAGATATGAAGCTAAGGCTGTGTGTCTAAAAGAAAAGTTCTTTTACATTACTTAATCTTCACACAGGTTCTACCTGGGGATCAATTATGTTCTTGTTATGTTAACATAGCCAAATAAGATGCACGGCACTGAAAGGAAAAGAATGATTGCTGTGTAAATACCACAATCTGGTAATCACAACATCACAACACAGCACATCCAGTGTTGTTGTTCTTCTTCCCCACCTCAGCTACCCAGGTCCTCTCCAGCTCCCTCTGGGAGTCGGCCTGCTTGTAGTACAGGGTGAGCGTCTCCCGGCACGTGGGTGATGGCGATCGCAGGCTGGCACAGTCACGCACTGAGAAACGCAACGTGACAAACACCCGTGGAGCTGAATGTCTGTACAGGAAAGGCGTAGCCAACCAGTTGTCCTGCAGACGGGGATTCTGGTTGACATTACAGACCTCAAAGGTTCGTATGAGCTTCCCCTTGTCGTCCAGGACACTGACCTCATCCCACTGAGGAAGAAAGAAACAATAGTATTGGTTTGTTTAAACTCAGCATTGCCAAAGAGAAACATGATCCTAGGCAGGGAGCTCTTGAATCAGCCTTATAAATGGTTAAATCCCTGGTATATTTAACATTTATACCTGTTATGGATCTTCCTTATATCTTAAAAGATGGTTTACATGTTCCAAGATAAATATTTAGCATATTGCCGGTGTTGCTAAAGGGTGGATCATGTCCTTTACTAAAATCACACAGTATTGCTTGACATCTTCATCCTTGGGGAGATAAATAGAACATTTGTTTTGATATAAGACACACTGGATAAATCCAAAAGTCAAAAGTTGTTCTTTTCTTCCACCAATTGTGTTAGTCATCTCTGTGTCCTTGTGGTGCATGTTAGACGTTTCACCATCTGATTAGGAAATCAATGATCATATAAGCAACAGCTAATAAACTTACTTGGTCCTTTCCTTTAGAACACAACATATTTCAAGGGCTGAAGCCAAAACTGTAATGATCAAGAATTAATCAGTTTATGTATTTTCTCACTTCTACTTTATCTAGCCATTTCAGACAGGGAAATTATTCTGATGAATACTTGTCCACATATTTGTGTTGCTACTGTCCAAATATATTCCTGGGTCCTTGGCCCAGGTCTGGCCCAAATACAGCATAACTGTCAAATGCTATTTCCACATTGGGGCCGATTTTGGCAGTTGGCTGTGCGTGTGTCAAATTTGGCCTGGATGTGGAAGGATCTCCAATGTCCAGCATGCATCGCCTACGAACCATAAATTTCTGTACCTTTGTGCAAAGCTATTAATTAAATGTTGACATAACTCTTTGGATAAGTGAAAGCACTGATCAGTTGGTGCCTTTCACCAGTGTAATTAGTAAATCCTTTTGGGACCATGAATGTCAGTGTGAAAATTTCACAGCAATCTCTTTCATAGCAAAATTTGTTGAGATGTTTCTGTTTGGACCAACAGATGTTGCAAGAGTCACAAAAAAAATTACCATCAATGTGTCTTCTCAGAAACCATATGTCCTGATTACTCTGGATAGTACACAGAATATAATTTTAATGGTAATCAAAAGGACTATTTCTACTACTTCTAGGGAACACTTGTCAATGTGTCCAGGGCCACAAGCGCACAAGTTTCGTCATATTTCAGGCGATCTGAATACATGTGGATGCACACATGGAAATGAACATGGGTTGTATCTTGGTGAAGAAAAGCACAGGGACATGGTTCTGAATGAGACCCTCTCAGATGAGTCAAAATGTAAATGTGGGCACAGGGTTTAGTTTCACCAATTATACAGTACGTTGCCGCCAAGGATGAAAAGGCTCTGCTTTAAGCCCGTGTAGCCCTGAGTGACAAGCAGGGCCTTTTCTGTTGTAACACAGAGGAATTATGCATTAGGCCTCATCATCTTTATTCTCCCTGCAACAATAGCAAGGGGACAAAAGGTCCTGACACCCTATCAGGGTGCATTTAGTGTGTGTGTGTGTGTGTGTGTGTGTGTGTGTGTGTGTGTGTGTGTGTGTTTGTGTGTGTGTTCCTGTGTTTGTGCATGTTAGTGTATCTCTGCCTGCTCGTGTCCCTTTCTCTGTGTGGTTCTGACAGCCAGTGTGAACAAAGATCTTTGCAGCATCACACATGAGAGAGTGCATTCATATTTGGTCCAATTGGAATAATGATAAGATCAGCGAGCAGATACAAAGCGTCTGAGTCGCTGTCGATCTGATGCCGTGAAAGGACAGTTTTCTTTCTCCCAGACTGTTATACGCTCTCTGTCAGACAAGGGAACGAGGGAGATCGGATGGAGGGGACGACAGAGAGCACACGGTGGGATGGAAGGATGCAGATGGAGAGTGGGGAAAGAAAAAAGTGGGAAAATAGTAAACAGATTTTTTTGTACTGTTGTGGGCAGGGGGGCTGCAGTAAAAATCCTGACCATGTGGCAAAAGGCACGGACCTTCAGGTAGCAAGAGTAGCCACTGGTATCTGTGTGGCATCGCGTGCCACACACGCAATGCCACTTTGTGCAAAAGCACAGCTTTCATTTTTCCTCTGACCCCAACCCCCCACCCCGTTTCTCTCTCTCTCCCTTTCCTATTTCTCCTTGTCTCGTTCTCTCCCTCCCTCCTGAAAAAAGAAGAAAAAAAAAACAGGGCAGATTTGGGAGGAGGGGTGGTTGACGCGTTTGAAAGAAATAGAAAAAAAAAAAAAAACAACAAAAAAAAACCCCCAACAAACTCATGTAAATGCTTGACTTGCTCACGCACGCACATGCAGATCACACTCCCTCACTTCCTCACACACACACACAAATGGACAGCCCCCTATTACTAGCTGTCACCATGGTTCACAGATTCGTAACACACATGAGGCCCTAATTAATCCAACATCATGTACAATTATGGCCCGACTGTAGAAGCCAGACTGGGGTGATAATGACAGCGTGCAAAGCTAAAGTCTAGTGTAAGGTGAGAAAAAAGGCTCGATTTGAGAATGTATGCCTGCCAGATGTTGGTTAGAGAGTACTTTACTTTCATTTGCTCTTTTTTCAGCTTCCAACATGTGAACTTCTGGTGGTATAGGAGGCGGTAATTGTTGCCTCACATTCACCAAAACATGAATGAAAGTAGTGCTTGGGTAGCTAGTTGTTATCTGTTTTCATTTCATGCACAGTATGATGTTCTAAATTTATAAATCGGATGTTTGAACATATTGTCCATGTACGAGGAGACACTTAGAATAACATTGTTCTGAGTAACAGCAATAGGGGTCTCCTCCACTGTAACAAGATCAAGTACATGTAATATCCTACAGTTTCTCACATGTAGTTTGACTGATTATTTCATAGATGATGACAATGAAAACGATGTGTGAGTGTAATTATGAGCCATATTAGCACTGAGCCACAGTAACTCACAGATGAATGAATCTAACTGACCCGGAAATTGACCCCAGCGCAGTCACGCAAGTACTCACACACACACACACACACACACACACACGCACGCTTACATGTAACCCCTACACACACACACACATATTTACACAGCTCAAGGCGATGAGACAACCTTAAATAAAAAGCAGCTCAAGAACAGGAGATCTATGGTTCAATCACTGCGATTTCATCATGGATGAAGACACACAGTAAAGACCAATAGAAAAAAAAAACCTTGGGGGCCGTTTAAGCCCTCAAGGCTGTCTTAAAGGCAAGGCGAGACTGTGCTCATTCCCCGGCTCTGTGCCACCTGCCAGAAGCTCCGACAGTCAATGTCAGATACCAGCCATTCTGCGACATAATGACTCTGACCTTAACCCATAGCTAACCATAAACACTTTATGACTTCATTCCTAATCTTCCAGCAAGTCTCTGTACGGCAGCGTTGGCAGAGTTCTCATTCGAGGTTTTGTGGAGGCCTGTTGTTTATTTAAATCTCTGCAATCAAGGCTGCTTTGGAAAATGCACCGGCTGGCAAAATGGATACCACAGCACTCATGCTTGAATTTGCTCTGTGAGAATGCAAACATGGTGAGGAATCCATAGCGAAAATTTTACTGGCCCTGTTTTAAGCAGACGTAGACGTGTGTGAGCGAACAAGCTGATGAAAGTATCTACAGATGTACAGTGTGTTTGTGTGTGTTTTGGACAACATGTACAAAACTGATATATTAAACTCATTATACTGTTGAGAAACAGAAATAATTATTCGTCATCTATTGAACAGTGTGTGTAATTAAATTGTTATGATAATTACATGCGAGACCTTTCACCATGACTAATTAAATACATAAACATAATCAGATGTAATCTTACACTGAACTTCACCAAAAACCTTTAACATAGCCTTAGTTTGATAGTTAATAAATGATTAAAGCCATTTTTTGTGTAAAAATGTCATACATTCGATGGTACTAGCTTTTAAAATGACAGACTTTGCTGCTTTTTCTTGTCTGACATTATAGTAAACTTCATGCATCTTTGGGTTTTGGATTGTCGGTTGGAGAAAAATGTTGAAGATGAATACACAGTGACAATCCACTCTCTGCTTACCCCTGTGTCTGGATAGGTGGTCCAGCCCAGCTCTGAGGTAGACTCTGTTGTGTCCAGCAGCATCACTGAGGGAAAAGGAAATGGACAGAAGGACAAGGTATAAGAGAGCAGATCAACGTGATGTACAGAATTCAACTGAACGCCGTTGATTACTGCTCAAGAGTTAAAACTTAAAACAGGGTGGGAACTTAAAAAAAACAAACAAACAGTGACTGTGACTGTGAAACAGAGTCTGTAGTTGTGGGACATTCTCTAATGGACTGACATCCGCAGACTATGTGATTCTCAGATGTCTTTACAGGTTGTGTCAATTATTAGCCCATATTTGATGGGAGCTTTTACAATCGATCAACCAGTCGTTTATGCGTTTGTAAATACCACAAGTAATTGGAGGCCGTTCTACTGTTGGTGGAACAAGACCAGGTCTTGTTCACATTTCCAATTGATTTTTCAGCCCATGCCATAAACTCCGAGAGGGCTCCAGCTGTGTGCATCTGTCAAACCTAATAACTGATTCTGAGTGATGATGCATTTTGGCACAATGTTCTGGTGTTTAAAAAATTAAGCTGATTGACCTGATGGGGCACCATGATTAAAGGTCAAATTTTCCAACTTTAAAAGGCCATAACAGTTACTGTCACATTTTGTTGAAACTTAGCAAGCTGATGCCTCTTACAGTTGGGCCCAAAGGGAAACCTTCACCGTTTTGTGGGGGACAATATATTCACTGTTGATTTCTCTTAGTTATTTTCAGGAATTTGCTCCTTTCCACTGATCTAAAAATGAAAAGCACAAGAATATCTTGTGACTTTTATGTTGAAGTGTGTATTCCCATAATTCGAGCGCTTTAAAAAGCAAGCTGGCAAGGAAGATACACACACAAAGTGAGTTTAATGGTGAGTGCTGCGTGCTGACACATGGCGGCTTCCCACACAAAACTGAAGCCCTTGAATTTTCCATTAGTATTCCAAAACCGTGGCGGCTGCTGTTCCTTCAGTCTGGCACAGTCTGCGCTCAAGTTCTCTTGAGGAGCCGCCAGCTGAACGGTTGCCAAAGTTTGCCCTGCGCAAAGAGGTGGCAAAAACATCAGACGTCAGGTTTGGATGCTCGCACAGATGGAGTTAATGGGAAAAAACACACAGTGCCTGATTTTGTCATGCTTAACCCTAATCATTCGAAGGCATGTAGATGCATAGACATGCAAAGCATTGCGGGGAGGCAGCAGCCACCCACCTCTGTTTACAAATAAATAATTCTCCTCATGGTTGTCATACAATTTTTGTGTTGTTCATTTCTATCTCATGTCACACAATCGTTCGCCAGAGGAACGCAGGCTCTCTTTTCCTCCCACTGACAACCAGACAAAGAGCGACTGAAAGATATTATCTCCATAATCATCACAGTTACAGGATAGGATTTCAAAACACTCCCTGTCTCCCCAAACACCAGTGACTCACTGAGATGGCTTAGTTTCTCTTTTTCAGGTGTACATGCTCGTGCACATGCACGATCAGTGAATCTGTCCTCTTCTTAATAAATCAAAGAAATAATTTTTAAAAATTATACTAGATGTGGTTTAAGACATAAATCACCCCACCTCTCTCTTTTTTGACTGTGCTGTAAACAGATTTTTTTAGGATTATACTCACAGATGGAGACCCTGCAAATCTGTCCTCCAATCCTCCAATTCCCTCCTTTTTTTTTGTCCTTTTTTTACAAGCACCCCCCTTCTCTTTTCACCCGCTATCTTGTCTTTATGTCAATCTCACCAAATTGACACATTTTCAGTGGAAGTCCTCCAGGATTCAGAGTGATATTAACTGTATCAAAAAAAGAGGGTACAATGGACTGTGACAGCTAATGATTATGTGCCACCACATCATAAATAATATCCAGTGCAACCTATGTCTGGACAGCTTAACAGAGCTGGCAGCATAAAATCAGCCACAGAGAAAACATTAAATTCACCAAGCCAGGAAGACTAAAGCACTTCAGATGAATGACAGTCTCCATTAGTGACACAACTTCCCTGTTTTGTTTAATGACGCTGCTGAAGCAGGACAGACATTGTACTGAGTTCATTAAAAAACCCAACGTTCAAGCTGTGTGTGATGACATAGAAACTGCCCATTGATTAGTTTCCCCGAGCTCTGTCTTCAGAACAGAAACATTATCCAGTTCACTTCAACATGATAAATGATCGTCATATGTATAAACTTCTTCTGCAGAAATGCACACACTCACATATCATGATATCTGACCTCATTAAACACGATCCTATTTATATCACATAAGAAGCACACGCACATACGCACACAAACGCACACACACGGACACACACGGACACACACACAATCTGTAAATGTGTTATTCTAAATTCAATTAACCCTCTGCTTCAGGGCAGAGTCATGCATAAATAATGTATAGCAAACTATTTAGACATCAATATTTATGCCTCTACTGTTTAGCTTCTTGTCGTGGGGCCCCGGGGACCACAGGTCCTCACGTTGCCTCCGATCTCTCCTAGACAAACCTGTACATGAGGATTACATGGAGGGTTGTTCAAAGAGTTTCATGCATGTCTCATCGTGTGACATTAGCTTGTTGAATAATTCACTAAGACATCCTAAGATAAGCACTGAGCGCTGTGTTACACACACCTTTCAAGGATTAGTTCGAGCCGAGGCATCATGACCGGACCTTGTGTGCGTGTGAGACAGTGTTGAACAAAAGAGAGGGACATCTGCTGGCAAGTCCACTTGGCGGTAAAAGCCCCTTTATTTAACTCTCAGACAACCCCTTCACATACCCAGAGTGCTACAGCAACTCTGTTATCAATCCAACTGAGGGCCAAGACACTCAAAGTTTGTCCCTGACAGTTTGGAGAAGTGCTGAGTCGGCAATCTGGACCTGAGTGCTGCTTTAATGCACAGCGGTCTCTCACGTCTTCCTTCTCCACTTTGGTCTTTTACTCACTTCACCCGATACCTTTCCCTCCTTTTTTTTTTTTTTTACCTCCATTTTGTCCCTTGTCCCTCTCATCCACTCCCTCTCTGCATGTGTGTATTATTAATCGAAAAAGTGACAGCAGCGTGGGCATCTCTGTACGTTAAATACAGAGATAGGCTCTGCTCCATTATTGATGCTAGATCCGCTGTTTGTTTGGGAAAAACTTTGATAGAAAAAGAGGAAATAATAGAACAGAAGAGGCAGGATTATGAAACAGAAATGAAACGAAGGGTAATAGGATTGTGTTTGTGCATACAAATGTGCTTCTCTCATTCTTCCCCCCTCTCCATCTATGTGTGTTGTGGGTGTAAATGCCATTTGCTGTTGTTCAGAGGTGACCTGGAGTAGTTCATGACTGTCCCCTCTGTCCCTGGAGTGTTCATTTCAGCGGAGTGACCCTCTCTCCGCTCTCTCCATCCATTTCTCCCTCCCTAACACTTCTACTTCTCTGTGTGTCCATGCATGCACTGACACTCTCCAGCGCTAAGTGTAGTACTGTCGTTCATGTCACGCCTCTCTGATGGCGGATGTACGCTACTTTACAGCGCACTTTCAAGGCAATAGAGCCCCCCTGACACTCAAGAAAAAAAAATGTGGTGTTAACATTAATGTAGGCTAGAGGGGTGTGAGTTTGTGAGTGCATGTGTGTGTGTGTGTATGTGTAATATGACTTAACACCAAAGTAAATGCACCTGCAAAAAGTGCACAGCCTCACAGGTAACAACACATTACAGAAACACACACATGTGCACAAACACTTCCAACAAAAATTTCCAACAGTGCCTGCAAGCGATCTGAGCAGCGGTCAGGTCGTGTTTTGTCCTTTGTCCACTCATCCACCCATCTCCACCCATTCTTTATACGCTCCAGATGCTCCCGCCCACAGTCAGTCAAGGACAGAGCCTACACCAAACCATCATTACAAACAACCACAGTGAGAGAGTGATATGCCAAGACAGAGTGGGAGCAGGAAGAGGAGGGTGGAGGAGTGAAGAAGAAGGGGGATTAACACGATTCCAGAAATAAGCATGCACATGTCAAAGGGAGTTATCAAGAACTGTCTGGTGGTTAAGCTGAATGAAAGTGCAGCTGCAACAAACAGCACTTAAGCCAGGTTAGATGACAGAGCAATACCTGCGATGAGTCGCAGAACAGGTAGCACCAGGCATTTCACAAAAACCGACTCTTTCTTGATGATAACTCATTTGCAAAAATTCGACTGGTTAGGTCACCAACTGGGGAATGGTTCTGGATAACTACATCTTAAAGGAAAAGTTCCACATTTTTGGGAAATGTGCTTATTCACTTTGCCAAGAGTTAGGATTGGATTATGCCAGAAGTCAGAAGTGTTCATAGCTGGTATGAACAGCCACACTTGTGAAATTCTGTCCCTCATAACCAGAGAGGGGAAACAATATTGTCTAAATATAGATAATGATATAAATTTTCAGACGGTCTCTCCTGGAAGGAATTTCTTGGTGTTGCACATGGTTTCGCATATGAAAACTGACAGAAGAGGTTGTGCATAAAATTTTTAAAAAAATGAGAGCACAAGAGAGAAATTCAAAGCCCGACTCCTCTATCGTCTGCACATCTCGCACATCTCGGCGCTAGTCGCAATATTGTGGGGGAGGGGATTTCCAAGGCCATTCGACCGTCTAATATGCAGCTCTGAAGGAGTATACTGACATCTTCGGGTACCATTTTCATGTTTGTTGGTGAAATAGGAGCCTACAACCAGCAGCTGGTTAGCTTGGCTCAGTGTAAAGGCTGAAATCAGGGGGAATCATTTTCCCTGGATTTACCTGTTCAGGTACTCCCATACCTCTCTCTCCTATTCTTCAAGCAAAAGACAGTTAAGTTGAAAGCTCAAGACAAGATTAAACACATTTTGGTAGATGTCTTTAAGCTCTAGAAGGCCCTGGTCTTAGAAAGAGGGAAAGAATCATGACGTTATTTAATAAGACCCCGTAAAACCTGTGTTAGTCCAAAACCTTGTGGAAAATTATTGTCATTGGGGCCACAGCAGAAAGGTTTGTCCCTCGCCCTACTTAAAAGTGCACCAGAGGGCAGTAAAATGAGTACAGTAGAAATGAAGAATCAAACTTTTTAGAAAAAAAAATGGCAAAAGTTGCCCCTACAAATCAGTGAGCTCTTGAAAGAGAAAAATCTAGACGTACAATCAAAGCCAGAGCCGATTAAAAACATGTTTTCACCACCATTTCCACCCTCAACAGCCACTAAGAAGAAGGAATGTAAATCTTGGAAGAGATTAGTTGACTGTAATCTCATTGTGTAATTTCTCAAAAGTTAAGGCTTCAAAAATCAAACTTAGCACTCCCTCCTTTTGGTGGGTGCCAGCATGCAAACTGCCAAGCGCAGTTTTAATGCGAAATCCAAAACGGAAAACTACATTCCAATGTCACAGCGGTCCATACCACACGTTCATCTCTCAGTATTATTTTGACTTTAAGTCACTGCCTGTCCACACAGGCATATTATCTGTGACGCGATCTGCCACGACACTGACTGACTCAAAGCAGAGAGTCTTGGCTCGCGGCCGCCAGAGGGCTTTAACCTCTCATATCACAAATGGCAGATGTGTGATTCATCTGAGGAACACTGGCCCTAATGTCATTAGACCATGCTCAACAGCCACGAAAAATGATGTTGTTTTCAATGTTACATGAAAAAAAAAAAAATCACTGCCAAAAATAACGCCAGGGCACGGTTAAGTGTTGCAGTGTCAGTGATGGGGAAGCCGCGTCCTCCAGTTCCCACCAGCATGTGATTTCTCTCCATCTGCAGCTCAGTGCACATGCAGGCCGGAGGAAGGGGAGCAGGAAGCTATTCGGGCTCTGTTAGCGGCATCGGTCCCGATGCACACCCACTGTGACAAGCACGGCATTTATTTTCTTATCACACTTTCTCTAATTTATTACATCCTGAAAAATAAATGGATTATTACACCCGGGATGAGGATGATAATCTGACCAATTAATACCCAGTTAAAGCCACAAACCACAGCAGGAAAGATGGCTCAGATGACCTTAAAGTGAGAATGTAAACATGGCCCAAAATTTATGCTGCTGGGTGTTCTTTTAATGTAAAATAACCAGTGATGGAGGAAGCATTCAGACCCTTTATTTAAGTTAAAGTAACACTACAACAATGTAAAAAAATATTCCATTACATTTAGTTCTGCATTCAAAATAAAAAAATCTTTAAGCGTTAGCAGCAAAAAATTACATAAATTATCAAAGCACTCAATGTGCAGAAAAATGGTCCCTGTGACTGATGAATTATTAGATATTTTATTATTAGAGCCTTAATTCTGATGCATCAGTGTGTAAAAAACAATGGGTTGTTGTAGTGGGAGAGCTAACTGCTATATGCAATTTGGTAATTTAGTCCAGTATTACCCAACATAGGAGTCAGGACCCAGCCAGAGGGCCCCAAGATTAATCTGAGGGGTGTTGAGATGATTAATGGAAGAGGAAAGAGGGAAAAAAAGGAAATTTAAAGCTACACAAATTTATAATTTAATTATTTTTATTTAATCTTTACTTTACCTGATGAGGCATCAAACTATCCAACCTTTGTACTCATTTGAGGAGTTTATAGGTGAAATGTATCTGTGATGAAACTCACGGAGGACACCCGTTAGATACGACTTTTTTTGAAAAGGGTCACAAGCCAAAAATGTTGGGAGGCAATGGTTCGATCTTTAGCAATGTGTTTAATTTTATCAGTTTATCAATATTTGAACGTAAAATCTTAATCTTAAAAGTAACTGTCATTGTCAGAAAAATGTAGTGGTTAAAAAAAAGTACAATGTTTTCTTCTAGAAAGTAGAAAGTGGTTTGCATTTGGAAATGCTCAAGTAAAGTACTATCAAATTATCCTAACGTACAGAACTGGAGTAATCTTTCCTCCCGGTCGGATATTCATACAGAGAAGTCATTCACGTTTTAAATGTTTTAGTATAAAGTTTGCTCATCTCTTTGCATTTTCTTAAAATCAGATGAGTTTACCATTTCACGGTTAGGGACAAATTTCACTAATGATACGAGGTTAGTCTCTGGATATGCCCAGCTCAATGAGTTTTACTGCAGCTCCACTCCTCGATGATGGGAAGAGCCGGGAGGGCATCAGGTGTTCCTCCTTCGCAGGCCTTCCCTTCAATGCAGTGCGTTAATCCAATGTGAGCACGCCATCATCGACACATGTCCAACAATTTAGAGTCCAGCCATGTGGCTTCCCGTCAACACCTCACATCAACAATGCATGTGGGCGAATGCATCATCCTTCACACAGGCAGCAAGTGAGAGTGATAAATCAAAGGCCCCGTCACTTACACATCCTGTTTGTCTGCATGCAAAGAAGCAGCAAACTAGCTTTTATACTCTTACCTGAAAGGAATTAAGACCAAATATTACACTTGTTTATGGTGTGCGGTGTTACAACAGACTAGATTAGGAATCTTTTGAGGTGGACACGCAGGTAGACAAACGCAGCAGACAGACAATAAACAATAGAAAGATAGGCAGTAAAGATATCGGTTAACAGCAAGTCAGTCCAGACGGACAGATCATTTACTGCGATCAAAGCCGAGTCAGATGCCAAATCCTCCCTTTCGTGACATAACTGGATGCTTTGGTTTATTTGGAATTATATGAACGGCCTTGCTATTGGGTTAATACTGTATTATGGAGAGCTCTATTTCAATTACACAAACAGAGTCAGTAGGCCAGTAACACTGTGCAGCCTCTGCCCCTCTCTGTCATTCTGTCTCATCTTAGCCATCTGTTGGATACGCAGCTCGGATCTGTGGCATGAGGCTGACACATAAGTTATGACTGTTAATAACCATTCCTGACACACACCTCGCAGTAAACTAATGCCAATGGGAGATGAGGATGAACAGGTGCAGCTCTTTCCTTTGAAAGTAATTGCGTGCTGAATGCTGAAGCTCCCGTCAAGTGTTGGGACAGGATGTAGGGGCAGGAGCTATGTATAGGCAGACGGTAAAGTATGCATGCACCTATAACTAGACATACTCATATATGTACAGATGTACATGCACAGGAACATGAACTGTATGATGGCAGTCTGAGTCATCAAATTACCGTCAGTTTTTTCAAGTCGGCCCCACTCTGCTTTGACAGAACACTTCATGGACCGAGTCGCACTTAACTGTGAACCTTTCCAGACTGTCTGTCTGTCCCTATCTCACACACACACACACACACACACACACACACACACACACACACACACACACACACACACACACACACACACACACACACATATATAAACACTGGCTCATTCGCTCTTGCACTTTTTAAGACATATAATATTTCCATTTATGAAGACAAAGCGTTGAGAACAGAGAAGAGGACATGCATCCATAGAAAGAGTGGGGCACTCATAACTAGAGGGGGGCAGGGGTCCCTGGCTGTCACATCCATGAGATTATGAGTGACATTGGGGCCTGGGGGTCGGGGGGTGGTGGTCGTTGCAGAATCCATAGTCAAAGAGAAACGGGTTATGCAATTATTCATTTGTCTCCTGCCTTGATTCCTTATTCTTTTGTTGCTGGAGCCAGATAGGCCCCGGCACACACCTGGCCCTTCCATACCAACGAAGTTCCTATTTTTTGTGTGGCCACAGTGGCACACAGAAACATATGCACAATACAAGGCACACAGAATAATACACATAGGGCGATGTGAGCAAGGGGAAAGGTGGTAATTATTCAGGGGGTCCCAAGCCGGAGGTAGAGCCGAAAAACTCTGGAATGAATTGGATTTTCTCGTGTTACTGCAGCCTGAACTGCTACAATTTCACACATCGTCGAAGTGTCCAAAATTCCAAAAGAGCCACATTCTTAAGAGCTATTGCAGAAGCATACCAAGTGTCCATCCTTCACTTGTGGACTCATTACAAGCACATGATGAGAGAGATGTGTAAACTCTCCATCACACCATGGCAATAAGCACACACACACACACACACACACACACACACACACATACATGCAAGGACAAAACTAAAGGGAACATATTCAAGTAAAAGTTTAGTCCTTACCTTCCTCCGCTGAATTAGGCTGGAAAAACAGACAGAGAGACAAAAAGACACTCCACATCTCCACTACAGAATGACACTGACAGAGAGAGAGAGGGAGGGAGAGAGCATGAAAGAGGGTGAAAGAGGGAGATAGAGTGTGTGTGACAGAGTGAGAGAGAGGGAGAGGAGGGTGCGAGGGGGTGGAGTCTGTTTGCTCGCTTCAACTGAGGGAGAGAGAGAGCAAGAGAAAGAGAGAGGATGGGGGGGTGGATGGATGAAAGGATGAGGGCAGGAGGAAAATATTTACAGAGCAGCCCATACAATAAGTAAGCCGCCAAGCGAGGAAGTAAACAAAACGGTGTCGTCACAGACAAGAGGAGAGGAGCAGAGATCAGAAAGAGAGAAAGGAGGAGAGGGGGTGAGAGTTCTGTCTGTTTTGGGTTTTTTTTAATAGATTTGAGGGAAACAAAGACACAAAGAGAAAACAAGGGAGAGTCAACAAGAGAGTGACAGAGAGAGAAGGAGGTGGAGAAATTAATAGACAAGTTTGTCTGTTCTCTGAAACATCTGTCTAGACATGTCTAACAGTGTCCGTTCCAGCTCTCCTTCAATGCCTCGCACAAATGTCTGCAAGGCCGCCTGGCAGACTGCGCCTCAAACTGTGGCGTCCCTCACATGTCAGGACACTATGCTAACTTGCATTTTCAGGCTGTGGCATGTGAAAGTACCCAAATTCTTTTGCCTGTTTTTTCTTCTTGCTGACTCTTTCTTTTTTTTTTTTTTTAAACAGAAAATGAATATAATTTAAACACATTTCTGGATGCTCTCCATCCTTCATACAACACCCCTCCCCCTCCCGCCCTCCTCTCTCCCCTCTTCCCTCTGTCTCTGAGACAACTCCTCGCCTCATAGGATTGCTCATCCAGGCAGTTTCTAGACAAGCACTCATGCACACGCCTGTGCACACACAACCACACACACACACACACACACACACACACACACACCTACACACACACACACACAAACGTCATACAAAAACACATAGAACTGAACAGCCTTCTGGTCCGTGCACGCCACTCTCTGGTCAGGGTGCAGCACTGCAGCTCGTTGATGGGCTTTCATGCCCCAGTTCACTGCAATGAATACGACTTCAGTAGACTCCTGTAGGGAGATGTTGCCTATTGGCTTGACACAGTTACATGGCCCCAATCCCAGTCAGCCGGGGGGCCTTCACTCTCTGCTCTTTGCTCTTAGGGGCTGATGTACAGAAGGTAAAGCAAAAAGGGAAATTGATAACGGGCCTCAAACAGGAGGGACATGTGAGAAAAATTATCAGTACCATTGTGTTACTTGAAAGAATGTTCTTATACTGTGAGAAAAGAAACATTGTGTGTCAAGGCGATTCTTGTTTTCTGAGTTTAGCCTTGGCCACAAGCGTGTCTGTGTAGCCGTTCCCAGCTTTATCTTACCCATATCAGAAAATATGTCATATGTTATAAAAGCTTAGGTTCCAGACTTAAAGCTCAGACAACTCTGTACTGCTGTGCTGACTTGTCTCCTTGCTGCAAGACATTAAACTTACAAAGACTGACTCCAGCGACTCTGTGTCTTTTAAAGTAATTCTACTAACAGTTCTGCGAGAACCTGTTCCCTGTGCCAGCTTGAAAAAAAGTGATTGTTTATTTTTCAGAGAGAGCAGCAAAAATTGATGATTATTTGATTCGTCAATCATCAGAAAATTATCAGCAGTTTTTGATAAGTGATGAATAAGTTAATGTTTAAACAAAATGGTAAAATTTCACTGCTTCCAACTTCTCAAATTTGCCTAGGTTCTGTTTCTCCACCTCTTCTATGTAGTAGACCAAATATCTTTGTATTTGCATTGCTGGTTGAACATAACAAACACATTTTAAGATATCATCATTGGCTTTGGGAAGATGTGGTGGGCATTTTTTTTTCTGTTTGCTGACATATAGACCAAATTATAAATCCATTAATTTGAAAAAAGGTTAATCAAATTAAGCAATATAGAAAATAATCATTTGTTGCCACCCTCTTTTTAAATCTGTGTTATAAAAAATACATCTAATCAACCACCTCTAGATTTGCAGCTCACTTAGTATTTGATTTCCCTTGAATGTGCAAACAACTACACTCATAAAACAGCAAAGGCCTGTCATTTCAAAATACTATCTTTCGAACTGCAATATAAAAAGTACATTTTCAAAAGAATGGCTCTTTGAGGTGAATATTTCCTGTGTTCTTGTTTGGCCTTTGGAGCTATGTGACCCAAGAGGAAACCTAACCTCATAACTCCTCCTTATGCATGCAATCAAAAAAACCCATCAACGCAGCCATGAATATATCATTAAAGCCCCAATGTTCAGTAGCAGCAGCCACAGGAAAAATTAAGGTCTGGTTTTTGACTTATGGCTTCATTTTTGTGTTTCAGAGTGTTGGTTAGCTGTAAGTAAGTTGGTAAGTGTGTGACTGAGCAGTTAAGTGAGGCTTTGCTGCGGTGCAGAAATGGAAACGGGAGCTCCCACAATGTGGAAATGAGTATGAGGCAAAACCCCAGACTTTCACATCAGCACAGACACCACAGTTGCATTAAACATTCATCACAGAACTATTGCTTTGACATACGGCATTGTAGGAAGATCAAGTCATGCATTTCCTCACAAGATGGACAACTTTATTTCCTTTTATTTTCTCAAACTCAGTATCACTAATATTATCACAGCAGGAGCACAGAGGACAATATCATTGAAAAAGATTGAGGGTCAACTCTTATCTGACTCCTGCACACACACTCACCCTTCATCACTTCTGACAAAGAAAAGACATCAAAAGAGCAAAATATACATATTAAAAAATGTGCATGTTGTGGAGAACTGCAATGCAACGTCATGGCATTCACCAAAGTAAAAGTATTTCCAGATGGCCAGAAAAATCAGTGGATGTAACAGGATTATGAAAAAAACAAACACACTAACACAACCAAAACAATGCATATCCTAACAAACACAAGTATATTTACATGTAACCATACACAAACACACAAGACAGTCATCACAAAGTAGCCAAACTGCCAGAGTGCAAACAAACACTGCTAAGCTCAAATGCTGAAAAGTGCTTTCTTGTGAAAGTGTACACATACACACACAAGAAGAAGCAAGTGTACATTGACACAACATTTATAAGCGTGTATACCATGCTGTAATAGTTGATCATGATGCAGTAACTGAAGCATCTACAATATATACAAATGATTTCGTACAACTGGTCACATATGATAAGACATTTTTTCTGTGTAAACCACTGAAATAAATACAATCAATTTAGTGTTTTTATTCAGTATCACTGTCTCACATGGCTAATGTCCTGTTTAGACTGAGATGTGTTGTTATTAAATTATCAGTGAATTTATATGTGTTTCAATACATCCCTCAAATGACTTTTTAACACTAACAAGCACATATGATTTGATTTAACACTGTTTTAGAGATTCTAAGATATTTTATTTCATGATCTGTTATGCAGTAGCTTTTAGTTATATACTGATGACAAAAGATTTCAAGTACAGTGATGGATAAATGCATTTTCTTAATGCTGTAACATTTAGAAGCCGTATACAATGACGCAAATAGCCACCTGAGTTTTTGTTTCCGACTGTTGTAATGCATTCTGTAAAAGACAACACTACAGTAATTTTTCAGACATCCTCGTTGTGCCCTGCAGTGAAACCATAAAACAGAGACTGTGTTAAGACCTGGCAGTGCTAGACTACACCTCATTCACGTAAATACAATGTGTGCTGCTGTCCTTGAATTACTTCTTTATCAGACAGACACAGATACTTCTGATTTCAAACAAGATACATAAGTATAAATATCCTTTACTCTCTGATGACATCATCATACTGTACATATCTTGCTTAAACTTGCCTATAAATATTTATTCAAATCTACTTCCAGTGCTTTTTGTGCACCCAGTAGAGGAGAAACACTGCTGCAGCACCTCCTCCCTGTTTTTTCTGTCTACTCAAGACAATATGGCTCCCTTCCCCTGGTAGTGAGGCACATCAGGCCTGGCAGACAGGACAGCAAGTCAGCCTTTTATGGGTCACACTACTGTGCTCCAAAACCGGCTTTTCAGGCTTGACCTCAATACATAAAACCCCCCACATCCTCTCAACCTTTTAACACTGGGGTTAGTTGAGGACCTGGGACTTAGCACAGAACATATGTTGATCATCTAAAACAGATCAATATGTAAAGAGATGGCACTGGGAATGTCATCAATCATTAAGTACTAGTAATTCGGTTAAGTTTGGCCCATGTTTAAAGCCAGATTACAGGGAACTCTGTCAATCGTTTTAGCATTTGTAGCTTGGGAATCTTAAAAAAAAAAAAACACCAAAACTTTAATTTTACAAAGGCACACTAAAAAACATACATTAAAAAAGTAAAATCTTGTTTCTGCATTAATACACTTAGTTGGCTTTTACTAAACACACCCTGACTGCTCTTTTATCATTTGTGAGTTACAAAATATAACTCTTTACAGTATCTATGTGCACTGAACCTGTTTGTATGCACTGTACTCTAAGGCTTCCTTCTTTTGTCTAAAGATGCTCATGGTTTCTGTGGTGGAAGATCCACCATTGGAACCTTTTCTGTGGGCGACATGGGTGCAGGTTCTTTGCTCTCTGGCAGACCGACAACCACTGCCTCAGGCACTGGAGACTGGGTGGAATTCCCTGCACTGGCAGCGAATGCCTGAGCAATGTCGTCAAAGGTTCTTCCTTTGGTTTCAGGCACACGCAGGAAGGTGAAGATGAAGAAAAAAATAAGGAAGATCATGAAGATGATGAAAACGTATGGGCCACAGATTTCCTGAGAGTAGAAGAGAGAGGTGTTTGTTATGCGACAAACTTTGAGACAAGCTCAAATCCAAGTTCATAAAGAGGATTAAGGTGGAGTAAATGTATCGATACCTGTAGTTTAGGGAAAGCTATCCCAACCAGGAAGTTGGCAGTCCAGTTGGAGAAACCAGAGACCGCCATGGCTGCAGGTCGGGGCCCCTGGGAGAAGAGCTCAGCTACGATGAACCATGGAATGGGACCTGGACCCATCTCAAAACTGGCAACAAAGCCTAACACAGCCACAATGGCCAAGTAGCTTAAAGCCGTTCTGTTGTTGTTCTGTGTGGGGAGAGGAACAGAGAGAAGGCGTTAAAATAATGAAGGAACATCAGGGTGAAATTTTGCTTTTGTAGGCAAGGACATGAGGAATCCAGCAATGGACACTTACCACTAAAGCGAGCGAAATTGTAATGAGGAGGGCACAAAGGGCCATACCGGCCAGTCCAATCAGGTGCAAGGTCCTTCGCCCTGCTCTTTCAACTAGGAAGAGCTGGTCCAGAAAAAAATGGGCACTGATTAATATTCTACAAAATATAAAGCATGCCATATTCCAAGACACAAACCAGGTAGTAGGACACTTACAGAGACAATGGTAAACAAAGTGTTGACGATTCCAGCTCCAATTGTAGCGTAGATGGGTTGACTTACACCAGCAGTTTTAAATATGCCCGTGGAGTAGTAAAAGACCTAAAAGGGTCACAGAGGAGGAGTTACTATTAGGGGTTACTACTGACATCAGTGAATAAAATTAGTGCAGTCTTTAAAATTTCTTTACATTAAATCTGCCTTGATTGATTTTTTGGTCACTTGAGGGCAAAGCGCCAAGGCTCAAACACAACACCGACATATTACTATCTTTTAAATTTGATAGTGATTAGTGCATCTTTAACTTTTGGAATAGTAGCAAAGAACAGTTCTATACAAGTTGCATGATGTAAAATGATACTAGCTGCTCTTCTTGTGAGCGATATAGGTCATGAGTAGTAATGCATCTGCCAGGGTTCAATCGATACCGTAGCCTTTAGCTAAAGCTGCTTTGCCATGATTGTCAGGTCAGACACAGCGACCATTAACACGTTCAGTCAGTCTGTTAACATAACCTTATTGACAAAAACCCTCTGTGCTTGTCTCTTTCATTTGACCCTCAGAGGTATAAATTATTCCACTCAATCTAACATTGCCTGGTGCCACGGATTGTTGTGATGTGTTCATCTGAAACATTTGTATAACTTCACTGAATGCTTCACTGAAGGATTCATGTTTAAAGTTTACCTCCACATTTACTCTAGTTCGAAATTTGATAATTAATCCTCATACTTGAACTTTGCTCAGTTATAAGATATAATGTCTACTCACAGCGTTGATGCCAGACAGCTGCTGAGAGAGCTGGAGCACGATAGCGATAATGATTGGTTGACGGTATTTTGGGGAGCGGAAGAGTTCGGGTATGGTCACTTTCTTTTCCATGGTCATCTTCATCGCTTCTTCCTTCATCTCTTGAATATCATCGCTCACATCCTCACGGCCACGCAGGCGAACCAGCGCTACAAGGAGAAGAAGGGATGGATGAACAGAGAGGAAGTCAATACATAAAATGCAAATATAATGTCAACTAAACAGATTCTGCAAAGGTCATGTAACATTATGTAAAATGTTGAAATTTTAATAAATCACAAGGCCACTTCATCATGCATGACATGCATCAATCCAGAGATCATTAAAAATTCATGAGTCATTCTAGATTCAGTCTCATTAAAATCAGATGTTGCCATCTTGTTGGCCACTGACCTTGTCTTGCCGCCTCCTCCTGGTTGAGGACGATGAGCAGGTAGCGAGGGCTTTCCGGGCAGAAGGGCAACATGATGCTCTGCAACACGGCCGGCAGAGCGGTCAAAGCCAGCAGCAGAGGCCACAGAGTGGCTGAGCCGAGCAGAGACTCAAGACCAAGGATCTAAAATACACAGGCAACAGGGCATGAAGTATTTGTGATGGATGTACTTAAGTCAATTGATATATGTCCCATTAAATGCTTCTATTTATAACTTCGAGAGTGCACAGGCAGCCAGATGCAGACCAGTTTCAAATCAAGTCTGATAAACAAAAACATGTTGTACGACAGTTCTCCAGCACATAATTCTTAATTCACTAATCATTTTCAGCTATCTCACCTTTATCAGAGTAGTGTCTAAGGCTAAGAGATAGAAGGGATACTGAGAATAGTGTGGAATTAAGTATATTTATAAGTATGTTTTGTGGAAAGAGTATAAAATTAGTTTTTAACAAGTGATTGGATAATAATAAAGGTTGTATTTGCTTCAGATTATTCTAAAAATACGCCTTTAATATGATTTGGATTTTTTTTTTTAAATTTACGTTTACTTGTATTTCTTATGTAAATTTCTGTATCCAATGAGTGTAGATATTGTTTTTTGTAAAAAGCATTTCTTTAGATAATGACAATGTTGATTGGTAATGGACTGTAAAGGAAGAAACAGTATCAGAGAGTAGCCTAATGAAGGCAGGATATCTGAAAATGTTTGATGAGGGGAATACAGCATTGCATACTGAAGAATGATGAAATTCTAGCAAAACTGATATATTTAGTCCAGGTTGTTCTGCAGAAATCCTCAGTTTCTTCAAAACCTAATATAAAAAGCATCAGTTACATAATCATCCTATCACACCCTCATACCTGTGCCAGCAGGATGCCAACAACTACACCCAGTTGGTGCAGAGTGCCGAAAGCTCCTCGGACAGCGGTGGGCGAGATCTCGCCCACGTACATGGGTGTCAGTCCCGTGCACAGACCACAGAATACACCGATGATAAACCGGCCGATAATGACCACCTCGAAAGATCCAATCAGGGTCGACAGCCCCATCAGAGCACCACCAACAACAGCAAGGATATTAGATATCAGCATGGACTTACGCCTGGTGATGAGCAAAAAGGAAGAGGACAGGACACAATTAGTTAGAGTAAAGAGAAAAAAAGCACATGTTTATTTTCGTTTCTTGCAAAGTTCACAGATTGTTTTCTTAATCAACTGATTAACTTTGATTTCCCTGGGTCCATATTGATTTCTTAAAATATCTTTTTTTTTTTTTTTTCCAAATATCAGCCCATAAGCAAAGACATGGGATTTATGAAAAAGAGAAGTTTCAAATCTTCACATTTGAGAGACTGAAACAGTATATGTTTGACAATTTTGGTCACTGTGAAGGCATTAATTAGGCTATTATCAATTTACTGTCTGTCATCTTGTACTAAATCATTGCACCCGTGTGGATTTTCTTTTGTTCTCACCTGCCAAATTTGTTGACCATGGCTCCAACAGAAAAGGACCCGATCATGCCTCCCACACTGAAGATGGCCACAGAAAAACTCCACACAGTGAGGATTGTTCCTTCGCTAAAAGACTTCCCGTACCGTTCCATTGATACATTCCCGATAAAACTGCGTATTTTCTGTCAAACCACAGAATGGCAGGGTTAGAAGTGGCTGATTGTAAGAAAGCATTTTTCTTATCTTGTTTAAGAGCATAAAAGTTCAGTTAAGGTCTAAGGGGTGTTACAGAGCTTGTGATTGATGTGTATTTGGGAGTTTTTGACATATCCACATGGGGGCAGTATAGCTTTAAGCGTATCTATTAGACTGCCAAAAAAAGCATTTCTGGCACCATAACTGTTCAGGTCAAAGCAGACTTACAGTACATTCAAGAACCCTTGACTTATTTCACATTTTGTTATGGTTCAGCCTTATGCTGAAATTTGTCCAAAAAAATTTTTTCTACTGTCATTTTAGAAAATTTTGCAAGTTTATTAAAAGGGAAAAACTGAAGTGCCTGTTCCATTAACATAAGACCCTTTACTCAGCATTTAGACGAGACACTTTTGGCAGCGATTACAGCCTAGGGTAAAATGCAATTTTCACACCTGGATTTGGGGATTTTCTGCCATTCTTCTCTGTAGAAATCAAGCTCCTTCAGGTTGAAGAGGCTGGTG
Source organism: Istiophorus platypterus (assembly GCA_016859345.1). Classification (NCBI taxonomy): domain Eukaryota; kingdom Metazoa; phylum Chordata; class Actinopteri; order Istiophoriformes; family Istiophoridae; genus Istiophorus; species Istiophorus platypterus. Next base: position 10,985,382 of record CM029126.1, read on the forward strand.
GAAAGTCATTTTCAGGTCTCTCCACTTTAGTTGGGTTCAATTCAGGGCTTCGGCTTGGCGACTCAAAGACATTCACACAGTTGTCTCTGAGTCCCACAGTCTGAGGTCTTGATCACTCTGGACCAGGTTTTCGTTAAGGATATCTCTGTACTTTACTCCATTCAGCTTTCTGTCAATCCTGACCAGTCTCCCAATCCCTGCGACTGAAAAACATCCCCACAGCATGATGCTGCCACCACCATGCTTCACTGTTGGGATGGCACTCGGCAGGTGATGAGTGGTGCCTGTTTTTCTCCAGACCTGACGCTTAGAATTGAGGCCAAACAGTTCAATCTTGGTTTCATCAGACCTGAGAATCTTGTTTCTCACAGCCCGAGATTGGTTTAAGTTTTTTTTGCAAAGCCCAAGCAGCTTTTATGTGGCTTTCACTGAAGAGAAGCTTCCCTCTGACCACTAAGCACTGATCAGTGGGGTGCTTCAGTGATGACTGTCTTTCTGGAAGCTTCTCCCATCTCACAGGATCTCTGGAGCTCAGCCAGAATGACCACTAGGTTCTTGGTAACCCCCCCCCCCACACACACACACACACACACATACACACAATCACACACACACACACACACACATACACACACTATTTAGGGGGTTCAATGGTTGAGGCCTCTGTGCTCCTGGAAACCTTCAGTGCAGCCTTCCATAGTCCTGTCTCTGAGCACTGCTGACAGTCCCTTCGCCTCATGACTTGGTTTTTGCTCTGATATGCATTGTTAGCTCAGAGACCTTGATAGACAGCCATGCATCTTGCCAAATCATGTCCAGTCAAATTAACTTACCAACTCCAATCAAGGTGTAGTAACATCTCAAAGATGATTACAGGCACTTTCAAGTGTCGTATCGAAGGGTGTAAATACTTAGGCAAATGTTATATTTCAGTTTTTCCTTTTTAATACGTTTTTTTAAAAAATTCTAAAATTCTGTTAAAGGCTGTCCATTCTGTCTTAAAACACGGAGACACCAAATGTCCAGTATTGTGGCTAGCATGTTGCACATGCTCACCCGTTCAGAAAAACTACACATACCTCCTCCGGCGCATTGATGACCCCAGTGTTGTAACCAAACTGTAGCGAGCCGATGACTGCTGTTGAAACACAGTAGAGAAGGTAAAATGTCACCTTCTTTGGCTGTTTAGGGAAAAAAATGACAGAGAGACAGAACAGATTAAAACAATGAGTGAATGCAGTTTATGGACAATCATCCCCTCAGTCTGTGTGGTGGACAGGGCCTGTTTGTAGCTCAACAAAGCTCTTGTTGTTTATAGGGACACTAGTAATTACACACAATAAGCCTTTCTACATCTTGTCCTCTTCCATGTTTTCAGCTCGCTGCATTAGAAACTGCAGGCCTGCAGCGGTGCTGTAAAAGCCTAATATTACAACACTGCATGGGCTCGATGATTTGCAGCTCTGAGGTATTTCTCAGCTAAGTAGCTAAACGCACCCTGAGAGAATAAGACTGAATCCTATTGAGAGTTTTTTTTCCCTGCTGGTGTTGGAATTAAAGTGGGTTTATCTCATAATAACAAGCTAATACACCAGACATTAATCCCTTGCATGGCAGGGGAGTGAAATTTGCAATATGTAAAAGTAACCAACCGCGCAGAATTGAACGGACTAACCAGTTTGAATAAAGTTCTACAATGTGGAGGAGTCATGTCAAAATGGATATCCCAAATAAAAGTTTCACTTTGATTTAGGAACTAACCCAAGGGCTACATCTATTTTACATTTACTATGATGCCTAAACTTTCCTGGAACTTTTGCAAAGGTTATTATCGGCAGCTAGAGTTAGGGGCTAATGTCAAACTAGGCTCATTAACAAAAGGAAAACCATTTTAATCACCCAGTTTAATCCATCTGTTTTCAAAATCTGCTGCTGTTTCAACATTATCTCTACTATGCAACATCAATGAAACATGCATGATTTCCACTAGCAAATTAGTATTTTTTTTTTTTAACAATTTTTTAAATCATGTTCAAGTCAAAAACAGCTGCTTCTAGGAACAAACATGTACAAAGACGGGCACAGAGAGCTTTGTCCCGTGGATTTACTGTACATGATATCCCTATCTGTGCAGATAAATAACCCGATTCCTCAAATGTCATAAGACAGAATGTTCATTTCAAACAAACTGCCTTAGTATGAACTGGGTTTAAAAAATCAGAGGGGTAGTTCAAAGAGTCTCTCACTCCCGAATCTAATCGTCTGCTCTTTTATCTGCTTAACAGCCTCCTTTTTCTGATTTACTGAGTTTCTACAGAGAACAAAACAACGGAAAATTTGTTTTAAGCATAAAGTGTTCTTGGCTGCTTGTATAAGGTACCCACTAATTTACCATAAACCACTTAGCACATAATGAAACTGCAGATGAGGAATTGATGATGATGACTGATATGAGAAAACATTTTAACACAATGAGATAGTGGTAGGGGTAATCAAGCTACACTGTGTTACTCAGAGGGATATGACGGCCTAAAACAAGCTGAACGCACTGGTGTTACATTTGTGACAAACAGAGAGTATCTTGAATTTTTTTGGTCTGGAAATAGGAAATACTGCAGACATGATAACGTGATAGTGAATAGGGTGGAGGAAATGTGTCATGAAACAAATACATGACATAGTAATAATGAAAATACTGGAAAAAGTGATCTAATTTTTGATAATAATGATCAAATTAATGTTACATCCGTTATTTATCCATAACAATTTAATTGTAAGCTAGTTACATTGTAGCATATTTGACTTTAGCCACAAGATTAAGTCTGATAAGCTAAAAAGTGAATATAACACAGTTTTATCTTACTAAAGAAATTTAGATGAGTTAAACTGCATGTGGGTGTGTGGTTTGTGTGTGTGGTATGTGTGTGTATATGTGAAAGAGACATATAAGGTGCATCTGCAGGGACATGTTGGTGTTGTGTAAGATTTAGACAAAACAACCACACTGTCAAATCGCCCTCTGGTTACAATAGCGTCTAGGGACTAGGGAGTGACCAGGCATGTGCTTGAACATATTTTCATTTTGGTGCATCTGTTTGTGTACTATCTGTGTTTGTAACATAGGCTACTTATCAAAACAGCAGCTGAGCACATAAAGTTGTGCAAGATCTGCAGCTGTATTCTACAATGTACAATGTTTAGAGCAGAATAAATGGTTCACAATGGTGTTTGCCACTGAATATACTGTGTTAAATTCTAAGGCTATGATCAATATGTAACCACAACTAATTTTTGATCACCTAATGTAAAAAGTAATGTCAGCAAATCAGACTGTCCGAGCTGAACTTAAAGTGCTCAGAATATATAAACATTGTACACTTCCATGACAATTTGCAAAACTTTCAGCTTATGATTTGACTGAAAGCTCAACAACAACCTTGTGGTGATACCATTTTCTCCGTTTTCTCACTTTCTCTTTTCCAAAGTTTAGAATGAATTTTAAAGCTCAGTTTCTCTTAATTTGGTAATTTTCTGTAGTTATGCTAAGTTCATTTTTATCACTGTTAACAAATGATCATATAGTAAACTTGACATTTCTTCCAAAACACAAGCAGATAGCGTGTTGCGACACTATTAACATTTCATATTTTCATCATCTCTTGTGTTTCGACACAGTTGTAAGGACAATGCTGGACCTATACCTGCTTTTCTCTTCAACACTCAACTTCCACTTTCACATTATACTGAAATCTTTTTACCATCTCACTCCCTTATGAGTGTTCTCGCTCCTCCCACTTGTAATACATAGTTTCTTTTTTTTTTTTTTAATACATTACAACAACTGCTTCTTTGTCTCATCATCCCAAACCTGCACTTTGCAGGCCACCCCCTTTGCACATTTTTCTCTCTTCAGTACAGTATATCTGAAAAATAATTACCAATCAAATGCATATTCTGTTTTGCTCATTTCGTGCTAACATTTTTAAACAGGTTTTTTTTTTACAGCGCAGGCTGATATTGAGAGAGGTTTGGTGGTTAGTTACATCAACACAGTTCATGTGAAAATTTTAAGTAACAGCCATGGATATGACGGAACTGCAATGCAACATGTTTCAAAACACTTACCATAGGAAAGGTTTGTAAATGCACTGCAAGTTCAGAGACACCAGCAAATTTCTGTTCATTTTAGATATTTTTTATATGTTGACAAAGATTTAGTGTTTGCAAATTTACTGGTCACAATTTTAATGAATTTAACTAACTCTCTTTGTGTTGTGTGTTATCCCTAGAAGCAAGTTGACAAACCTCGTTCCCCTTTTCCAGATCTCTCTTCGTCATATTACAGTTCCCTCATCCCACCTCTCTGTGAAGCATGCAAATAAAAGCAAGGAACTATACTACACTCAAGTTCAGACTTGCTCCCTCTCTTCCCTGTTTAGTCACATCCTGAGGTGCCAGAGAGGAAAAATACAGAATTGCCAGCCTATACCACAACTCTTATTTAATGGGATGTGTTGGCTCAAAACAGGCTCAGGGCATAACAAACAATGGTAAAAGCCAGGCTGACACACTTCCTCAGGAAGGACTGGGAATTTATGCCGGACAACCAATATAAATATGTTTGTTTCTAAGAAGAAATTACAGAAATCTGCAATCTGTAATATCGTAGGTGTGGGGGGTTTAGTGGTTGAAAATTATCTCAAGTTTAGAAAAGTAACACGGTTCAACACAAAACCAGCTACCCACACAGCAGTAAGGAATTAACGGTTATATCTACCTTCTCATCCTCCATCCGCTCCATCTTTGCTGCTGCTGCTAGAAGATATTCAGGAGAAAAGCACGTGGAATCTCCAGGTCACACACAGAGGTGTCTTATGCAGACGGCCTCTTCTTCCTTATGGAGCACACCCGTCTGTGCAGAAAGGCAGCAGTAAAACCTGAAGATAAGCAAACACAGGAAGCATATGTGACAACCTCGTAGCAAACGTTCATTGGAGGTTTACTTGAGTTTGTTTACAGGAAATGAGCATCTTCAGCGTTATCCTGCGGTATGTGATAGAAGCTTTTATCATCCTCTAGAGTTTATACCAATCAGAGCTGTAGACTACAGACCTAGAAGGGTGAAGTACTTTTCCGCTCTCACTGAATTCAACAGGAGTCGGTCGGTGCCCAAAATGACAGTTAACTCCTCCTTCGGCCTCTCTAATCACCCTCCTCCTCTGTTCCTCTCTAATTATGAAATGAAAAGAGACAAGTGATGTAATTCCATCTCTTCAAATTAAATCTTTTTCGCTTTGCTTATTTTTTATCAATAGGCCTACAGAGATTAAAAAAGAAAGGGGGAGGGGGGGACCCACAATTTTAATTGGCTGCAGAGACCGAAATAATCCACTCGGTGCGATGGAGCCGCAGGTGATGCTGCGCTGCTCCGGTCGACTGGATTTTAGGCATATGAATAAATAAAAGTTTCTATGGCTCACACTTCTTTTATTCCAGAATTACTCTACAGATATAGAATTCAAAAGCTTAAACTATTTTTTTTTTTGTCATTACGGTGAAATAATAATAATAAAAAAAAAAGTTTCTTTACCGGTATGTGGTGCCAGCCAGTAAAAACGAGTATCCAGTAAAAACAGCAAGATCTTGTCCAGGCCTGTTTGCTATGATAAATGTTCGACCCTCCCTCTTCTACTCCGAGCTTTTATAGAAAAGCGGTACAAGTTAACAGGCACGTTTCGCCTCTTTGACTCATCCCACTCTTCTGTGCTAAGAATTTCCTATGCGGCGGCCGAGTCACTTCGGGTTTACCCGGGTTCTGTCGTAATTCCCGGTGGTGGTGGGGGGGGGGGCAGATGCGGCTCGGACAAACAAAGAAAACAAACAAGCAACGAGTGGATGAATTAATGAATGAATGAATGAACGAATGAAATAAATGAATGAATGAATAAATAAATAAATGAATAAATAAATAAATAAATGTCCGGGGGTGGGGGGGGGGGGTGGAGAACAAACGGCCACCGGTGAAAGGGGCCTCTGTGCCCCCCCCCGCCCCCACAACCACCACCGGGGGCGCGAGCACAAAAGGCAATGCTCGCGCGGAGCTCAGGATACAAAAGCCCCGTCATGCAGAAATCATGCGACCGGCTCAGTGGGTGGCAACAACCGGGCGGGTCGCTTAATTCCTCACCGGCCACGTCTAATCTCCGCGGCCCACCTAAATCCTAGTCTGGAATTTGACAAGCCCCCCCCCCTACAAAAGTGCCGGGTCCGAGGGCCATTTTTAATTCCACACGGTGGAGCAGGGTCCCCGTTTTATTATGAGGTTTTATTTGATTTTTCATTGACAGTTTTCAATGAAGTGTACTGTTTTTACTTTTTTGTTAAGTGCCTGAAAATGTCATCAAACACAGCCTACCCCCCCCCCCCATTTTGTACGTCTTAGATTTTTAATGGAGGTACCACACACCAAAAATCATCATTAAAGTTAAAAATTTTCATATTTTATCAATTTTATAAATTTCTGTACAGGTATACAAAGTTGTTACGTATTTCTGAATACTTGGGTCGGTTCCCGGGTGGCTAAGAGCAGCAAATGCCAAGGACATGGCCTCTGTGTCCTCCTGAGCCCTAGTCAGTGTTATATAAAAGGCAGCGACTAATTATGCATAAATAAATAATGGAGTAATTATGAGTTTTGGTCTTCACCAATCAAAATCACTGTCACTCTGTTTCAGCTGATGGCCGGGGCCCAGCCTTGTGATTTGTTTTCTAGTTCAATCTGACATTTGATTGTGTAAACTGTAGATAGAAGTCCAGTTCAAGTTAGACGTAAATACAGCTAATGTTTGCTTGCAGCAGTATCCAAAACAAATGAATGGAAGGTGGATATTTGATGCTGACATCAAAACTAAATTATTGATCATTTTTTATTCCTCTTTTGATAATCAATGACTACTCCCTCGTCACAGTTTTGGTTTTAAAACAGCTTCTGACTTCATGAAAGGCAGATTGTTCTTAGCAACACACACAGGTAATGTCTGTTTGAACCCACATGAACGCATCTCTCTGTGGCTCTGTGGCAGTCGTTATGCATTATATGGAACTTTAGAAAACATCCTCATAGGAGACAGGAAAGGAGTCTCTATGATCAAAACAGGAAGACTTAAACACATGTTTCCAAGAGATGGACGGGGTTCAAACCACATAGTAAGAGTCCTCAGCCCAAAACCAAACCACGTGTCACCTGTACACATATGACCTTGAATATCAAACAATGACAACAGCTTCTGTATGAACATACTGTATGCACTGATATCCTTTTGAATACCTCAAGACCTACAAGCCCACTCTTGGACAGGTCCACTCAGATAACAAGTCTACAGGGATGAATATTTCCTCAGATTTTCTGTATCTATTCCTCTAAATTAAGATACGACATGTCTCCTAAGTTGTTGCTGATGCATTTGAATTATTGATGAGCTGATTTCCCTTCCTCCTTTTTCATGAAAAAAAAGTTCTTGGTATCTGTTGTGACATTGCCCTTACTGCCTTTACATCACAAAGGCCAGGGTCATGTAGGAGGTTTCTTTCCCTTCTGTGTGTAATAGTCTTAGTTGGAAGTTCTATTATTTAATTCAATCTTGAAATAACCAACTTGCATCCCCACCAACCCCGTGAAAAAAAAGGAAGTAAGAGAGATGTGTGGATGATCAGGTTCAGTTTGTCCACTCCCTGAAGCGTTTGCAACATACTGCAAGGACTTCTTTTTTTTTTTTTTTAAGAAACCACACCTCTCTGTCCCAGCAACCCCATCCGTATCCCAGGAGTCGTTGCCAAGGAAACGGATAATGATGCATTGATCTGTCCTAACTGAGTAAATCAAATCACAAGACATCTGTAAAAAGAAAGTGCAGATATGCAGATAGTGTATCTGCTGGGAGACAGAAAGAGAGGGAAGGAAGTGAGGAAAGTGGCACTCTCTCTGTCTCTATACACACATAAAGTTTGACCTTGGTCACCCTTTGGTGACATTACACAAACTCACATTAATTTCCTGGAGACTTATCCTAACCACAACCACTACTCACCCTAATTTTCACCACTGACCAAAATCATCACCTTTTGTCAATTGGGGAAATGGCGTTTGTCTCCAGTTGGACAATCCATCCCTAATTAATGGGTCTGTAGCATGGAATTTGTCCTCAGAAGTAGCTTGTGACAGAGAAAAATACACACACACACACACACACACACACAAAAACAAAGAGAGAGAGAGAGACTAGGAGAAAGGAATTTAATGGAATCAATTAATTGCTTCTCATAAACTTGATATAAATATAAACTTTTGTTCATTTCGAGTTAATTCAACTTTAAATTCTGGTTCTTATTTTCAGATCACTACAGAACTTATGAACAAGAGTTGATCTAACTTGAGGTCTTTTAACATGAAATGGTGATTTGAATGAATGAATGAATGAATGAATGAATGAATGAATGAATGAATGAGTGAACTGCTGATAGTTCACCCAGCTCATTAAATTAATTTTAAAAGAAAAATATCAATTGGCAGATCTCCTAGCATGCATTGTTTGTTTAAAACTCTACAGAGACTCTTCTGCTTCTTTGTAGTTTGAAGAAAACAGACATGATTGCAACTTGGTGTGTGTCTTTAATATACAGTTTGTGATGATGATCATGGCTGTTTGTTATGATTTCAGACTTTGGACATCAAACAATGTAACACAGTCATTGGGAACAGTCTTTGTGCTAACTCTGGTACAAAGTGGTTCCAACAGAAGCAGCCACAGCACTGAGAAGACTGCGAAAATGAACAACCAAATAAACAAGACTAAAAGGCTTACACAATACAATTACAATTTTAATTGAGTTGACCCAGATTTGCAAGTTCAAACAACTACCTACGCAGTTCAATAAATTAAAAAAAAAAAAATCGAAATTAACCGAACTAATAAAAAGGGTTTGCACAACATGTTATAATTAATCAAGATAACATTTGGTGGTAGAAGAGCAACTTATAATTTTTTTATTTGACTTTACGTAAATTTTAAGGTTTTCCTTTCACTCTTATTTTGAGATTGAAACAAGTTATATTTTACAGTGTAGCCCGAGGCACCTTACAAGTTTACAATACTTAAGAGACCAAGAGTTCCCTCCCTTTTTTTGCATACTGTGGCCATAGTAGTGCAGCACGCCAAAGGTTTATTTTTTTATTTGATTAAACTTTAATTCTTTAATAAAAAATGTTTTCTATCAGCCCAATCATAATATGTCTTGCTTTAGCAATGTTTGGATAGGGAATGACGTGCATTGACAAACACAAGTAATGAGCCTCTATACCCTTGATTTCCTGCTGAAAAATCCTGATAGGTAGCTTAAAGGTTAAGGGGGAAGAACTCTCTTTGTCCCCACACTTCACTAAATATATTTTGATTATTTCAGAATTTACCTGAACCTGTTCAAATAGTCCTACATTACACTGGGCAAAATAATCAAACACAGCCAGGTCATGTTTAAACATGGCTGCACGTTATTCTAAATATGGTTTGCACTATTCTATAGACATTTGTCTCAAGCTTAGCTTAGCATTTTGAGTCTATTTGGTAAGTTTTGCATCCTGCACAGACTTGAACCTGATAAAAATGCATTTATAATGATGAGCTTTTATTGTGGGATCACCAGGGCTATAAGGTTATTTATGTTAAAGATCTGACAGATTGTAGAGCTTATAAATGGATGGGGCAGTTTATATGTGGAGAGTTTTTACTGATCTTAATTTTGTGCAACAGTACCACCTTGTGTTTATATTTGCCATTTACTGATGTTGACACACACTAACCATTCCCACATACTGTACCCACACAGTAGCATAACTAGTTCCTTGGAAGTCACAACTTCATGAAAATAGGGTTGTGTAATGTGTCAGTCACTTCTTTCTTTCTGTCTTTAAAATTTCACAATTCACAAATATGACATTATTGTATCTGTATCTGTAAAAAGAAATGCATGAGGAGAAGTGTATTTGGTCGACAAACTGCCATAGAGGAGGGACATACACCACTCTTGGCATGTCAGGACTTATTGCAGCATTGCTGAGATGAAGGGGTGCCAGTGAAGGGTTTCGTGAGCCCATGTTAAACAAAGAAAGATTTCAGCTCTGCTCTGCCAACAGACATGCCAGTGTTGAGCTGCAACACACCACAAGTTATTAAATTAAGATGTTGCCTTTTACATTGCGGCCTGTCTCAGCAGGCACTCGGTTGATTTCAAAACTACCTCACTGACAGATTGAAGCGTGTGAAAGTAAATGGGTCTTTCTTAAAGTATTGTATTGTACTGTATATGTATACATAAATGCATATATACTGTATATAAAGACAGGTTTCAAAATAAAGGTAAAAAAACAACATTAAGTGTTTAAGAAAGGTTTTTGGGCCACCATGAGCTGCAGCAAACAGCTTCACTTCCCCTTGGCATTGATTCTGCAAGACTCTGAAAATTTACTGGAGTCACTGACACCATTCTTACCAAAGATATTCCCTCATTTGTTTTTTTGATGGTGGTGATGGAGAGCGCTGTCTAATGTCAGTCCAAAGTCTTCCATAGGTATTCAGCTGAATGGAGATCTGGTGACTGGAAGGCCATAGCATATGATTCACATCAATTACATACTCATCAAACCACCCATTGTCTCTACTGGCCCTATGGATGAAGACTTTGAAAAGACTACTCCCATCAGGACAAAAATGTTTCATCAAAGGATACAGGAGCTCAATCAGAACAACTTGTGTCGGTTCGCAGTGAACGCTTTCTCCTCACTGTAGGGGTTAAGCATTTAGGCCTGTACTATTCTCTTGGTGTGTGCCAAACATGCACTTGCCTGATTGTTGAGAATATCAAGGGGGATGACTCATCTGACCATATCACTTTATCCACATCTCTGTAGACCATGGCTGCAGGTTTGTGCACCACTGAATTCCCAAATTCGCGTTCATCTTTGTAATGAGGGGTTTATGCACTGCACGCCTACTATAACATCCTTCTCTATGTGACTGTCAACAGACCGTTCTTGCTTACACAGTCTGATCAGGTGACATTCACAGTCACCTGAGGAAGAGTCGCCTTTCTGTTTTTCCTTACATTCGGCACTAATGCTCAAGCATATTGGTCTGAACATCTGTGCCTGTCCACCACAGTTTCAAACCCTATTAACCGATGCCTTTCCCAGAGATCTAAACGCAGATGTCACTTTAGTCACACCAGCCAATTGAGCCGTCTTTGTGACTGGAGCTCCTGCGATCCATGCCCCAAAATTAAGCCTCTTTCAAAGTCACTTAGATCTTTTCCTTCTGCAATCTTGATACAAGATCAGAATCTACCGGGCTTGCTCAGCATGTTTATACATGCCACAGAGTATGGTTGGATATTAATTGCTAAACTGAGAGCGAGGATGTGTGGATTATCAGGTTCAGTTTGTTCACTCCCTGAAGCGTTTGCGACATACCACAAGGACTTCTTTTTTTTTTTTTAAGAAACTATCCTGCTGTCCCAGCAACCCCATCTGTATCCCAGATAATGATGCATCTTTGCCATTGATCTGCCCTAACTGAGCAAATCAAATCACAAGACATCTGTAAAAAGAAAGTGCAAATATGCAGATAGTGTATCTGCTGGGAGACAGAAAGAGAGAGAGAGAGAGAGAGAGTGAGAGGGAAGGAAGTGAGGAAAGTGGCACTCTCTCTGTCTCTCTACACACATAAAGGTTGACCTTGGTCACCCTTTGGGGACATTACATAGACTTGCATAAATTTACTGGAGACTTATCCCAACCATAACCACTACTCACCCTAATTTTCACCACTGACCAAAATCATCACCTTTTGTCAATTGGGGAAATGGCGTTTGTCTCCAGTTGGACAATCCATCCCTAATTAATGGGTCTGTAGCATGGAATTTGTCCTCAGAAGTAGCTTCTGACAGAGAAAAATACACACACACACACAAAAACAAAGAGAGAGAGAGAGACTAGGAGAAAGGAATTTAATGGAATCAATTATTTGCTTCTCATAAACTTGATATAAATTTAAACTTTTGTTCATTTCAAGTTAATTCAACTTTAAATTCTGGTTCTTATTTTCAGATCACTACAGAACTTATGAACAAGAGTTGATCTAACTTGAGGTCTTTTAACATGAAATGGTGATTTGAATGAATGAATGAATGAATGAGTGAACTGCTGATAGTTCACCCAGCTCACAGTTTCCAACCCTATTAACTGATGTCTTTCCCAGAGATCTAAACGCAGATGTCACTTTAGTCACACCAGCCAATTGAGCCGTCTTTGTGACTGGAGCTCCTGCGATCCATGCCTCAAAAATTAAGCCTCTTTCAAATTCACTTAGATCTTTTCCTTCTGCAATCTTGATACAAGATCAGAATCTACCGGGCCTGCTCAGCATGTTTATACATGCAACAGAGTATGGTTGGATATTAATCACTAAACTTTACCACACAAGCCCAACCCCCATGTATCTATCTGTCTGTCTCTCTGTCTCTCTCTCTCTCTCTCTCTCTCTCTATATATATATATATATATATATATATATAGAGAGAGAGAGACAGACAGACAGAGAGAGAGAGACAGAGAGACAGAGATGTGGAATAGGCAGAAAGGTATATATAGTATTTTGGTATTTACTGTCCTTAACTCAGGATTAATATTTCAGATCTTCAGGGGGTTGCATCAGCACTGACAAAAAAATAATATGCTAGTCCCTGTGTAATGGCTCCACAGTGTGGTTACAATGGGAAATAACAACAAAGTAAGCATGTGAGTTCAAAAACACTGCCACCCTCTGGAAAAATTTAGAGTTACCATCAGTTGTTGCCATAGACAGGCCAGAGTATTTCAAAAGAGACTAAAACAATTGCAGATTACTGTGTAAACTATCACCTGTGGTGTAAGTATAACCGGTAGTACCTTGATGAACTTTGATTAAGTACAAGGTTGGAAAATCAAGACAGCCTCAGGCTATATGGGTAATCTAGGAAGATTACACTTCAAATTATAGTAAAAAAAAAACCTTGTAATGGCAATATTTTGTTCCAAAATAAACCTGATGATGAAAGTGGTAGCTGTGAATATATATATCTGTACAATAAGGGAAATTGGTCACCAGAGAGTTCAAGGCAAAGAACTGGAATGTTCTTCAATAGCTAAGTCAATCGCCTGAATTTCTCCCAAGTGCGCAAATTTTTCACTTACTGAAGACAAACCTGAGGGCAGAAGGAACCCATAAACAAGTAGCAACCGGAGGCAGCTGCAGTTAACGCTTGGCAAAGCATCTCAAGGGAAGAAACTCAGCATTTGTTGACGTCCATGGGTTCCAGACTTCAGGCAGTCATTGACTGCAAGTGATTTTTATTCAAGTATTAAAAATAATCCTTACAGTTAGAGTCAGGTTGGTTTGTCCAATTACTTTCAAGCGTCTGAAAATAAGGGAATGTATGAAAATAACTGTAATTCCTAAATGATTAAAAATATTTTTGTTAAACCTCCTGGTGGTTTCATTTCAAATCCATTGTGGTTGTGTAATGAGGCAAGCTTTGTAAAATTGCTGTTTAAATACTAATGGACCTAACTGTATATAATGCATTGTTTATTGGTCAAACCCAGTGTCTGCTTTTAGATTGACTTAAGTCATAGTGTTACCTTGCCCATCCTTAAATATGGTTGAGATTAACAGACACTGAGATGACATTTCCATGTCATCTACCTATAAATAGGTACAGCACTTAACATTAACCCCTGGTGGCCACCCAGGCCTGTTTTGTGTAATTAAGTTACTGATTTAAGGAAAACATTGCCCATGCCTGGCTCAGAGAAATGCCCCAGAATTAATTTCAGTACAGAAAAAAATTAAAACTTCATGATGAACAACACCTTTAATTAAATCAGTATTATATTTATTGTTTAAACAATTTGGAAGAGTAGAGACTGAAAACAAATTTCAAACCTTGACATGCAGGGTAAAAACTTGTGCGTGTTTATAGTTTAAGTTAACAGTTTAAGTAACATCAATAATGGTAATGTGAGAGTTGTTTTAATATGTCACCAAGTACACTACGATATAGAGGTAAAGGTGTAAGTAACAGAATGTCCTGCAGTTGACTGTCCTGATTCATGACGGTCACACATTTCAGATCCTCCCTGGAAAGGATCCATTTTCTACCTGCTCATCCCATTTAGCAACCTGCCAGAGACAAAAGAAACTATGAGCCATATGACAGTAAACAGTAATGCTCAAGCTGCAGCAGAAGTATTGATTTACATTCACATTGGTTTCATGTCAGTCATTAGAACCATTCAGTGATGGAGATTTGAGCTTGGAAGTTTATTCTTGACTTTGGGAACAGTATGTGAGACAATAGTGTCATAGCATGTGATGTCATATGCAAATAGCCACAAAAAAAACCCCTTAAAATTATGAGATCTTTTTCAGCTTTCATGGCAACTGAGACTATTCTGGTTCATCAATAAATGTGATGAGGACCACCAAGAAGAAAAAAAAATGAAATGGTAAATTGAATTTGTCATACTCTACTTTATCACAAGCAGTTTAATGTCTCAAAGAACCTTTAATTTCAAGACACTACCTAGAGATAAACAATCAATCAGTAACAGAATGAAATAAAGTAGCACTTCATGCACTGACATAGAAACCAATGGAGCAATGAAAAACAAGATAAAAAATAGCAAAAAGCAGAAAAGTGACAAGATTGTCTGGGCTACATAAGCTAGCCTTGACTATCCAGCACTAACAACATTCATTGCATGCACAGAAAAACCTCTAAAGAAACATTGTGGTTTATTCCCCAAAAGGACCCTTCAATGTTCAGTTAAGGTGATCAGTGCTTAATTCCTCAAGCTTACCCAGCTCATGGGACAGAGGCTCTTGTAAACCCTCATGTACCACTGACAGGGAGTCAGATCCTGGCCTTTGGCTGTCAGGGCCTTGTTGCACCTGTGGTAGTCTGGAGCAAAAAAATTACAAAAAAATTTCAATGTTTGAATAAAATCAATGTTAAAAACCAACAACAACGTAACACAAAGCTGCAGAGAACAAATGACAGTAGCATGACCAAACTAAGTCTTGACACAAAACCCCCCAAAATTTTAGAGCTTAGCTTGATTATCTACCTTTGGAGCAAAATGTTAAAGCTAAATGTGATCAATCACACCCCTATTAGGAAACTGTTTTTCTATATGGCTAGCTTCACCATATTAATTTGTTGCAACTATGCTGCAAAGTTATTATATATTAAAATATATGGATATTATATAATAAAAGTTGAAGTACAGTATTCTTACTTTTGTACGTTTTTTAATTGCCACAATAAAACTGGCCAATGTTTCCATTGCAAATTAAAAAAGGGCAAAGTATAATGTGGTTTAATTTTTTTTTTATGAAAAATGAATACTGATTCAAGTTGAGTATAGATTAGTCGAGAAACAAAATTGTTGGGCATCAATTTTGATAAATGAATAATCAAGTCATTTTTGAACAAATATGTCAAATGCTTGCTGGTTCCAGCCTCTTAAATGTGAGGATCTGATGCATTTCTTTGTTGTACATGACACTAAATGGTTATTTAATACTACTATCGTGTGGAGATCTTTTTCAATTACTCTTTTAATGCCAGATTATGACTGTATTTTAAATCCTTACTAACTGTCAGCTGTCTTTGTTATGGCACATCATATATATCTAATGGTTGGGTCAACAAAACACTAAATGATAAAATCTTTACAATTATTTTAGCTAAACAACCCTAAACCTGCCAAAATTGTTGCAGCGCTATAGTTTAAATAGCTTATTATCTGTTTGTAACTGCTTTGAAAATCGTTTCAAGATATTGCAGAGATTGATAGTTATATTAGTGATGAGCAGGCCAGACATCGCTCAGTTTTCATCCATCTCAGTAGATTTATTACAAGTCTCTATCGTCCTCACCCAGGTAATTCTGGTAACAGTTGCGGGTCTGGTTGGTGTTTGGGAATCGGGCGTCAAAGGGAGCAGTCCTGTAGTTTTTCAGCTTCTCCTCAATAGTCTCAGCCATTTTTTCTTTTAAATCAGCTCCAACCACACTTCTGAACGATTCTGGATAAAAAGGCACAGGGTGGATTTCATTACAACTGCGAAAGGTTTATAAAAACGTCAGACGAACACAGCGATCAGAAACTAACCTCGACACAAGGCTCGACGTTAGCGGACTAAGCCACATAGAGTATTGCAATCAGAGGACAGCGTTAGCTTTGATTTTGACACTACTCGATGTTTAATTGTTTTCAGGCGTAGGTGTAAATCTATGATGACGGAAACAAACAGAACAATCGCGACACAGGCCCCATTGCTAGCTTAGAATACAAGTTAGCGTGTTAGCTTGCTGCTAAGATCCTTACATATCTGGAGGCGATTGTTAGCTAACACGTTTGAACATGCCCGGTTGTTCCTGGAGTTTTGGTAGATTAAAACACCGGAAAGCTAGAAAAATGAGGTTATCAGTCGTATTTTCTTTTTTAAACTACAGTAAATGCCGGAGTTATAGTCGGCTAACCTTGGGACGCCTCTTGGTGTGTCCTCTTCAAAGATGTCCTTCTTCGTGGCCGCGCAGAGGATGCTGGGATATCGGGTCCTCCTCCTCCTTATCCTCCTCTTCTTCTTCTTCTCGATATTTTATGGATCAGGAATCTAATGCTAATGATAAATCATAAGAAAGAAAATGAGAGGAAATAGTTTTCCCAAACAGATAACGCCCATGTAACCTCGTATATCAAATTTTAGCTTTATTTCTCTTAAGATTTATAACCTCCTCTCCCTCCTCTGAGCATTATGATTTGCACATTTGTCAGCTGATTAATTTCCTTTGAATCTTATATGTGCTCGTATCCATATGAATCCTTTATTCTAATTTTATGTAGTGTTGTATCTCTATTGAAACATCTGGGCTGCTGTCTGAATGGCTGTACCTCAAGCTGGCACTTCCAGTAATCAACTTCAGTTTTACGGTTTCTAAAAAGTATTATTTATTTGTATTTATCATGTTTTTATTAAGTTTTAACAACTGTAATAACTATCACTGACCTGTCTTATCTTGTAATCATGTATTTGTGTAAAAATCACAATTGGTTATTGCTTTATTCGATTTTTCTATGTGTCAAGTAATTAACATACAGAAGGCCTTGGCCGGGGTTGTATAATTCCCTCCAAAGAGATGTGTAAGGCTAAAGCTAATATTTATTTTCATTATCAATTCATCTAAATAATATTTTCAGTGTATGAAAGTCAGAAAATGGTGAAAAATGCCCATTATCTTTCCCTAAGGATACTTTTGATGTCCAACTGACTGTCAAAAATACAAAAATTTCGAGTTCACTATTATAGAAAACTGTGGAAACTGGCAAATAAGTTTGATCTTTTTGCTAAAGAAATTACTTAAATGATTACTCAGGTGTCAAACCTGTTTCCAATTAATTTTCTGTCCGATAGACAAATTTAATCATCAGCCAGTCATTTCCCCTCTAGAGCAATGGTTGGTTTCTTAGTAAGGAGGAAATAATGTAACTGCCACGTATAGTGAGGGTCAATAGGGCCTCCTCAAAAGGTTAATCCAGCCATGGTTAACAAGAACTCCACCTGGCTGAGAGAAGAAATACACATCCCTCATTCGATGAGATTTGTTGTTGCCGAGAAGCCTCCCTGTTGTGAATGAAACTTAACTATAGCATTGCACAACAAAGGTACCCACTGGGGGCACCTGTAATAGCGAGATCACTTCTCCTTAAAAATCTCATCCATCAGAGACTAAGTAAATCATTTACAGGCAGATAGATAATTGCTCTATTGATGGTCTCACCTCAGCTGTTTGATGGATCCACTCAAAACTACAGCATGTTGGTGGTTTTAGGAGAAGCAGTATCAACAGGCTCCTCCTGGCCATCTATCAAAGACTTACAACACTAATCAAAAGTTTATGGATTTTGAAACACAACATTAGATTGCTTAACCTTGGATGCAAGACAACCTCACCTCACTGACTACAGGGCTATCCGATTTCAAGTTTAGATCTGCTTAAAGCAATCCTCCACCCAAATTATATCCTTCAGTAACAAATAAGCTTTCAGGCTTGAAAGGTGGCTGTCAAAATTCAGCACTAAACTCAAATTTAGTCCAGTTTCCTCCTTTCCTCAGACAACTGCAGCTGTGGTCAGCTTGAATTTGTGCTGGTTACAAAAACAACTTTTGAAGTATGCAAGCACCGTTCAAACCAACATGATCCCTTTCTCTGCTGTCCATGTGTATTCTCAATGCGTTCCACACTCAAATTTTTGCCAAATATGGCTAAATATTCTGCCTCTGTTTGCCATGACAAACAGAGACCCAATTTTTTAAGAAGCTTACAAAAAAGCAACTTAAGTTGTAATCCCTGGGCTTGGATTGGGTATTTCCATCCTAGTGTGGTCACATATCATTGTTAAAGTGTCAAAGTCGAAGTGCGAGTCTTTTTTTAGTTTGTCAATTGCCATTTAAAGTCAGGACTGACTCTGGTCCCCTCGAGCTACAACAAAATACAATTTTTATGATGTAACCACCCCTATGATAGACTGGTGACCTGTCCAGGGTGTAACCTGCCCTCTGCCCAATGTCCCCCGCGACCCTAAAGGAATCCTGGTAGAGATAATAGAAGGATAGATGAATGATGTAACCCCTTGAGATCTAATGTTAATAGTAGTAGTTTTAAATTCCTTCGATCAAACTTTTTAATATTTGACAGCATTACAGAGTCAGCCTACATTCTGTATTTGCATTTTACTGAGGTTGATATAAGCTTATTGGTACTGAGTGAGTATTTGCTCAAAAGTATGACAGGTAAGGGGGCAATTACAGTTAGACCTGATTTGTTGTCGCTATATGATTCTGACAATGATGGCAACAAATTTACATCGAAATAATCTGTGTTGCTGTCTTTATGTGAATACAGACACTTAGAAACAGCGCAGGAGCCTTTGAAATGGGACAAACCTATCGGTGTGTTATCACGTATATGGTCTAGCAATGTTGACTTGGGAGGATGGAGACCCTGAACGGAGACAAAGTGACAGTCTCCTTTCTCTTTCCATCACCCCTTTCCTGTTGAAGACCAGGTCAAAGATCACAGGTGTCTCTGTCGCTCTCTCAAGTTTCCTGTCTCACTGTATGCATTTCCTTCATCCTCTTTCCAGCAAAACTTCAAACTGGGCTATTTTAAGTGGGATGAATGAAATCAATCCCTGTGATTGTGAAATCACAACATAGTACAGGATTTAAATCTGTCCCAGCAAATAGATTGATGTAGTTAAGCTTTAATATGATGAAGGTGAGATACCACATTTCCGATTCTTACCACAGGCAGAAAAATAGATATCTGCATTGCTTTGTGGTGTGCAATAAAGCATATAATACTCCCAACAAGGTCCCGTATGTGTGTTTAAATTCAACATTCTCTCTCTTTCTACTAGTCTCTCTCTCTCTCTCTCTCACCCAGTCAGGATATAGGTGTTGTCCACTGCAAAGGAAGGAAATTCTGTCACTTAGAACAATGGGCCTGTTTCTCTATCTATAGACCCTAAGAGGCTGAGAGCCAGGGAGAGAGGCAGCAGAGCTTGTCCAGTTAGATAGAAAAACTAGAGAAAAAGGCATTTAATTTAAGAGAAATGGATGATTAGAATAAGAGATGTGGATGTAGATGTGTGACAGGTTAAGGCCTTTGAAAAATGGAATTTCGTTATAAGCAGAAGAAAACATATAAGGTTATTAGATTACTTTGAGCTGCGTATTAGCATTCAGGTGGTGAAGGATAATCATAACACATTATAGAAGGATCTGAAGTATCTGTGGGTAAGTTGAATCATAATCTAATACTTAAAAGCACTTGAATTTCCTTTATGTTCCTTTTTTATTTCATGTTTTTTTCAAAATATTCCATCACAACATTGAGGGCAGGATGCTTAGTAAAAACTATAATTTTTCTGTCTAAAATGACAGCAACAGATTTAAGGTGTGGACTAACATGTCAAGATATGACAAGATTTTTTAGTCTTGTGAGAGATTATGCTTGAAAAGGTGGTGGTTTCCCAAAGGAATACAATTATTACCTTGAGATCTCCAAATTCCACCTGCTAAGACGGAAAAAACGCAAAAAAGTGTGACCCAGAAATCTTGGTGGTAAATTGCATGGAAGAAGCACTGAGAAAGCGACAGGCAGTGAACTTTGGAGTGGGTTTTTCCCTGTCACTGCGACAGCTGGACTTGAGTCCCAGAAAATACCCTTCCTGTTTGAGAATGGAGAACGCACGCTATGATTTTCATTGGCTGATTGGGGGGTTTTGGGTAAATTTCTTTTTGTTTGCTTTCACCGTGTTGATAACCTGCTTTAGGTATCCTGCTGATATTTTTTGACAGTGACATCATTCTATTGTTTTATTGTGTCAGTCCGGGAAATGCTGCAACACATTCCTAAATACAGTGGGAAGGCAGATTGGAGGAAACATGACATTTAGAGTATTTTGACATACTGCAGATAATTGAATTGAAAAGACAACATTTTCCTTCACTTCTTTCTGTCAGATGGAGGGGTCTGGTAGTCCTCGCTTCAGAAAGCTTCATTTCCCAGTGGGTCTGTGGATCAACTCTCCCAGGAAACACTTTGCCAAGCTGGGTGGTCGTTGGCCCAGTGCCATCTCGGTCAAGTCAGTCTGAAGCTCTCACATTTTTATTCCTGCTTTGCTTCTATATAAGGCATATTTGGGCTCAGGTTAAACAACTTTCATGCCAGTTATTGTTTAGTTCGAGTTCAGTGACTGATAAGTGGTGTTGAATTAATAAGTTTATGTACTGATGTCATCTTATCTACTTCCACTGTCATTAGTATCCTTTCAACCTTGTACCCTTTCCCTGTTTTATTTTAGTCCTTGTTTGTCAGTCATAATTCACAGCTGACTAGTTCCTTCCTTTCTCCTTCCTCTCTCCTCCATCTGTCTTCCCCTCCTCTGTTGTTACCAGGTCGACCACCAGCTCTGACGCAGCCTCCCTCCACGAGGCCCCTTCTGCTCCTTCCTCTTCCCTTTCTAACTCCACCCCCTCGCTGGCTTCCCCTACCCCATCCCCATCTCCCTCCCCGGCCTTCCTCAGGCCGCGGCCTGCTGGGCCCCAGTCTCGCACAAAGCGCCTTTCCCATCTTTTTCTGCGGGGGCGCTCCAACAGTGACCGGGACCGGGCGGTGGGGGAGAGGGAGAGAGAGGTTTGGGCTCATTCAGCTGCCCCCTCCTCCCACCACTACTTGCCCCCGGCCACTTCCTCTGCCCCAGGCCTGATCAAGATCTATGGGGATGCCCTGTCCAGCGGAGCCAACTATCGCTCCCTGCTGGCCAACATCAATTCTACAGCCAGGCAGCTCATCATCCAGGTCATCACTCGCTACACTGAGAGAGAGAGGGAGGAAACCGATGACGCTGGTATGAGAGGGGGAAATTTTCTCTCATTTGGACCTTCGCTGTAATCCATTACTTAGAACTGTTTGGTCAGAAAATTTTTAACCAATTGGGAATGACTTAATACAAACATAAACAGCGGTGTTATGGAAAAATAATAACCTCTCCCCTCCTCCTCCCTTCCTCCCTCATTACCTTCTAGTTCTCCAGAAACACAGCCCCGAGGACTTCCTGTTGTGTGATGTCATTGGAAAGCCCATCCAGCAGCCAGATGGAGCTATCAAATGGGAGACAGAGTGCCGGAGAGGTGTTGCCCCATGGGAATGTCCCCTGTTGTTAGTGGACATGTGGCGACCTAAGGATGGATTTGAGCGGCGCTTTGAAATCCAAAGGAAGGATGACTATGAGAGAGAAGAGAGAGAAAGGGAGAGGGAGCGAGAGAGGGAGGGAGAGAACTACCAAGGTAGGTATAAGACTAAACAGACATGTATCTGACTCTTTATAAACTGGGTCAAACTGACCGAGGCCCGGATCGTCTGCCTGCGCAACAGGTGTGCGCTGGCGTCGGAGTAGGATGTCATCAGGGGGTGGACCTGAGGAGAGCGAGCGCGGTCACCGTGGAAGGAACACAGAGCTCAGGAGGAGCATCAGTGACATGAACTTGAGTCTGCGACGTCGCCAAGGCAACCATGTCAGCAATGACCCACGAGGCTCTGGCAACAGGCCGAATAACAATGGAGGCATGCAGGACAGGAAGAACATCATGAGCATGATCAACCCACAGCCAGGAGAGGTAAAGAAGAAAATGTGGTAAGGAAGAACTGAATTAGTAGTGCATATTTCTTCGAATAATCATGTCCTAACCTGCTATTTCAGATTAGGGCATCAAAAGCCGAAGCAAAGGTTGGTTGGACAAACCAGCCAGCAGAGGATGAGAGGGATTACTCCAGCTGCGACCTGGAAGTGATGTCGCAGAGTTTGATTCTTCCGCCCACAGACCGGCCATACTTCCTGTTGCTGCAGGGTTACGATCAGAGCAAGGCAAGACATGCTGACAGATGGTATCACACACACAAATACTCACAAACAACACGCACACACACGTATGCTATGTAAACACATGAACACACACTGACACACACACACACATACACATGCACGCACACATACACTCACTGTCACGCACATGTGCGCTATAGCAAGGTGAATACAATCTAGCGTGCACACAAGCAAACTAACAGTGGTGTTGTAGAAGATTTGTGCAGAGGTACACAAGTGTACACACCCTGAACGTGACATCATACCTGCATGTCTGTAATCGCCACATACCATCGGGGTTTCCATCCCTCTACAGGCCTCTCCCATTCAGCATCAAGCACAAAACAGCCTCAGAGCAGCACAATGCCTCAACAATTTCTCCACCGAAAACACAAAACCCCTCTGTGTGCACCACTCCATCTCACACAATGACCTCACACAGGTCTCCATTGTAGCAAACTGTGACACACTTCATACCTTATCAACCGCCCTCTGTTCAACTTAACATCTGATGGAGGATTGATATAAACCATACCACTTAAAAGATAACAGACCTCCCTGACTTTCTTCTACGCTCCCCTATGTGTTTTGTTTAGGATTTTGTTTTGTACATCATGGCGGGACATACGCATGTGTTTGGCAGAAAACCCACAATGAGAGAAAGAGAGAAGGATAGAGAGAGGGAGAGGAAGGGGAAGAGGCCTCTGAAAGTGGACACGTTCCTCACTGCTCCTGACCTTTTGGCTAGACATTTATTGGTGAGGAGAGACTCAGCTGTTCCTGAGACACCCGCAGGACAAGGTACTAACAACAACAACATTGGTGCAAATTAAAAACTGGAGCGTTTATGCTGTGCTTCCACATTCTGTGTGCGACTTAAAACGAAGATCATTCTTGCAGTGTTACATATATTCTATCCTGAACTAATCTCATTTTATCCCAGCTCTGATGCGGCCTTTCAGGGGAGGTGCAGTCACACACAATGGAATGGCCCTTTACAGGGAGACAGTCCTAAAGCCTGGGGATGTGATTGGTCTGGGGAACCACTTCCTTTTCTTGTACCGTGACCCCCGTGTCAACCCGGCTCCACCACTGGCACTGACCCTGCCGTGGCAGGCTGATGCCTCCACCACCTGCTGCCCCTCGGGGCTCGTGGACAGACAGGAAGCTCTGAGGCAGTACCTGGGATCAACTGAAGCAGTTCTGAAATTCCATCCCCGTCATGCAGATGCCTTGTTACAGGTGAGACAGGCAGAAAATAAACTTATATAGAGTCAAATTTTACAATGTTATCTAGTGTCACTGAGAAATTGCCTGGGTGATGTATGTTATGTTTATCCCTCACTTTTCTCCTAGGAGATAATCTCCAAAAATTCCTCTCCAGACTCTGGTGGTGGACCTCTAGCTCCTGCTTATCTCCTATCAATCATGATAGATCACGCCTCCAAACACCTGGACCCTGCCCTCACACCACAGATATTACTCAAGTCAGCCAATCTAATTAAAGAAATTGTCTGGGTAAGAAGAAAAATCAACATCTTGAGGTATAAAATAAAATTTAAAAAAAAGGTATGTGGTGTGCCCTGGTGGCCAAAATTGAAGCGTAATGAATCCAGCCATGGACCTTTGTTATATTTTATTTCAATTCCCTCTCTCTCATTTCCTTTTATCTCTTTAAAAACATCTTTAAACAATAATAAAAGCTAACAGCTCTTTGACACCATATTTGTTTTCTACACACCGGTGCTTTGAGCTAAATGTTAACATCAGCATGCTATTATGCTTACAATGACAATGCTAACATGCTGTTGAGAAGCTATGATGTCCACTTTGCTAATCTTAGTTCAATGCGTCAGCATACTAACTTTTGCTAATTGACATTAAACAGAAAATACAGCTGAACCTGATGGAAATGTCACAAGTTCTGCAAGTGCTTGGTCATGAAGCAAAGGACTGGAGAAATTTTGTTCGAATTATGGTGCTAGGTGACAAGTCAAGGGATCAGTAAAGCTTGTTAGCAGCCTACATATTCTGATTAGCAAAGCCATTACAACTCAGTCTGAGGGAGTTTTGCTATAAATGTCTGTCCCAAATTTCATAGCAGTCCAATAGTTGTGGAAATATTTCACTAAAGCCAGAAATGTCAACCTGCTGGAGGAACAAGAGGAAAATCAGGGGCATAACCAAAGTCAGTAGTATTCATTCTCTGGTCACAATAAATATATCTTTACTAAATTTTGTAGCAATCCATCCCATAGTTTTTGAGATATCTCAGTGTGGACCAAAGTCTTGTAGCCCAATGAAAAGATTTTAGCCATCCAAAGAGCCATGCTGCTGGCGTGGCTAAAAAAAAACAGCTTGGCATGTAAAATATGATATATGCCACAACATGTTAGGTAGATTGATAAAATATTTTTAGATGTCTGACACTGGTTCATCTATGGAACAAGTGAATCTTTTTGGTATAGTACTGCATGACCATGACCGCACTTAAACAAGCTTGGCAGGAAAACATCAGGTAGGCAGATTGAGATTGCCACATTCAGTCAGACAGAAAAACCAGCAGACAGACATATGCCCTTCATTGTGGCCTGCTAGGTTGTGGACATGAGCGAGGATGAGCTGATGTCACTTCCCTCCTGCTGGAAAATGTGCTGTAATTGTCCTGGCTGCAGGGCTAGACTCTGCTCCCCCTCCTCCACTCCCACACTAAGCCAAAATGTCTCTCCTCTCTTCTGTCTCCAACTCTCTTTACAGGATAACATTAAGGAATTTGGGGATAAGCATCCCACGCAAAAGTAAGAGCATTTTTGTTCTACGTCATGTTTCCTCTGTTTAGAGATCTCCTGCTGAGTGATTCATGATACATTTGTGCTTGTGCTGTTATGTCTCTGGTAAAATTTTTGTGGTATGATGAAAGCGTTGTATCAAAGTGATGCTGAAAAATGGCTTGAATACTGTTGAATAATAATAACTTAGTCTATTTTTATTCACAGTATGGTGTGTGTCTCGTTTAAAGCACAAACAAAACACTGACAGGAGAATGTTAACAAATGTTTTAAAAGGTAACATAAATCTGACACTACATAACTGTTATTTCCAGTTCTACAGAGCAAGAGGGTGAGATAAGCACGCCTAATGTTCAGAAACTGTCATCTGACCTTCGACCCCTGATGTTCTGGATGTCAAATGCCACAGAGCTGCTTAACTTCTTCCAAGTCAAAGTTGAAACCATGGAAAAAGAGTGGGAGTTTGAAGGTGAGAGTGATGCAATGACAGATAAAACAATAAAAATCTTTAGAACCTATGACTTTCAAATAAATTATTACAGGAATTTGGCAATGTTGGATGTAGAAATTAAAGTGGATACAAAGTCTTTGAATCTTATGATTGTCTTATCATTTCTTTAAAGCCCCCGGAGACCCAGTTTTGACAGCTGACATGGACACCTGCTCAGAAGCTCTTGCACAGCTGGATGACGTCATCATGCACACCTTCCAGCAGTGTGTCTATCACCTCACCAAGGTATTAAAAACAAGACAGAATCCAAAGTCCGTACTAAATTTCCCCGGTGGCTAACATGATATATAATCTTCATGTTCATCATTTTAGTTATGCATGTTGGCATACTAACATATGAACAGCTGAGGCAGGCGGGAAGACGTAAGTTAGTTTTGCAGGTATTTGGAAAAAAAACAACAAAATAAATTTTTGCCCTGACGGTGGTGCTGGAAAAAAATTAAGGGATCACTAAAGTTCTTACAGTTCATCCTTAGGTGGGCAAGATTTTATCAACAAAATTTCATGGCAATCAATCCAGCAGGTGAGAAAGTTCAACGTTAACTACAACCTCATGGTGGCACTAGAGGAAAAGTCAGATGATCACCAAAGGATGTATCCTCTGGGAATCATGAATGTCTGTACAAAATTGCACAGCAGCCTATCCAATATTTGTTGAAATATTCCAGTCTGGATCAACATGGTGGATAAACCAGCATAAGACTGACATACATTGCTAGCATTTCTGAAAATCAGAGATCAACTCCCCTTCCATCCATCCCAACTTAAAATGTCTCCTCCCCCAAAAAATACGTTGTTGTTTTTTTTTTTGTTTTTTTTTAAATACAAATTAACTCTGGTTTCTCCTATTTCTATCCACACAGACCCTGTACTCACTACTTCCAGCGCTCCTGGACACCAATCCATTCTCCAGCGAGGAGAAAGAGAAAGAGAAGGATGGAGCAGGGGGTGCAGAGGGTGAGGAAAAAAGTGAGGAAGGTGAGGTGGATGATGTGTCTGCCTTACCACCCAAGGTTGCCGGGCTGGTGGAAGTGTATCGCTGTTCCCTCATGCTGTCGCGGGAAGCGTGTCTCTCCCCGCCTCTCACCTCCCAAACCTTTGGCTACCTCTTCTTCTTCACCAACACCTCCCTGCTCAACACTTTGCTGGAGAGAGGTGAGAGGGCACATTTTATCTAGAGTTTGCTTAGGTCATACAAGACCAAACCTGTAAAAAGACCTATAAAAAACCCTGAACTTATTGAATTTAGCGGCGGTGCTTTTTATTGCTGATGAGTTAAAACTTCCATTTGTAAAAAGAAGATTGTTTTATTTTTTTCTCTCAAAGTTGCATTGTTCCTCAGATTCACATCTTAATATGGACGGAGGCAATAAGATGATAAAACTTCTTTCTTAGATAAGACAATAATCTCCTAATCTTCCACTTCCTTTTTTCAGATGGGCTGTTTTCATGGTCGAGAGCAGTTCAGATAAGAACAAACTTGGACCTAGTTCTGGACTGGCTACAGGGGGCGGGATTAGGAGACATTGCTTCTGAGTTTATGAAGAAACTGTCAATCACAGTCAACTTCCTTTGTATTCCTAAGACTCGACTTATCCAGGTAATACAGCTGCATATGCAGTTTGCCTACTCAGCTCTCTGCTAGAATATCAGCCAACACTTGCTCCATTAACCCTTTGTCTTTCAGTCATCTTGGACCAGTCTACAGGAGGACCATGCCTTGTTAAGTCCTTCCCAGCTGCACCACCTGCTCACTCATTACAAGCTTGGACCAACCAGAGCCCCTCCAGCTTCCTGGGCCCCTCTGCCAGGCACAGAGCTGAGTGGAGGTAAAACAAACTACTAACACCACTACTGCTACTAAGAATATTAATAATGCAAAAATATAAACAGCAAAAAAATCAGAATTTTCTGCTAGGACAGTTGCTTGGAATCCTTCTTTCATCTTTTAGACATCTTCGAGAGCTTCCTGGACCATCCTCCTCTTATCCTGCCAAATGAGACTCCACGCCTTGACCTCTCCCAGCCAATCCCAAGCCCTGAGCTCCAAAAGGAAGTGAGCCGTCTCCGCACCTTCTTGTGGGGACTCGACCAGGATGAGCTCCCTGCCAATCAGAGGACTCGGCTTTGAGGAAGCCCATATTTGTCTCCTTATGGATGTCTCATAGAGGTAAAAAGGATATCACCAGAAAAGGCAAACTGCAAACTGGACATGTTTTCTGCATTTTGGTCCCTTGGTTGTTGTTTTTTCCACGACATTTCCATATTAGTGCATTTATTCCCTTAGGTATTTTCAAGTAAGACAAATGTATTGGCTTTTGTATGTCTTTGTAGAATTTATTTTAAATCAGGGAGTAAAACCCCATGTCTGCTGGGCCACGTGATTTTATGTTTTACGTGACTTTTGACTTGGCCTCTATGCATGTTTTTAAAGTACTTGTTTTTAATAAAATGCTGAATTCTAGTTTAAAGGACCTACAGTCTCTGTATAATCGTTAACAAGTTTGTTGCCTACAGCAGGGCCACTGGGGCTTGGCACTCGTCTCAACACCGAAGAAACAGTCCACAAGGTGGCGATGCAGGACTCATTCCCCTTTCACGTTAAATGATGAGTCTGCAGGTAGAATTGCTTGACTAAGGAGGCGATCATACAATCACACTATCATCTGGTCAAAAGACACCCTCTCATTTCTCGTAATAATGGTAGAATTTTACACAGGCTCATGACTCAAGCAATAAAATGAGACTGTGACGACCACACACAAAGGTTACCTGTACCTAGGTAAGCTGTCGTAAAGGTCAAAGCTGGCAGGGGAGATTTTAATTTCCTTTTGGTTGATGTGACACACTCAAGTGGTCTGATTGGTACGGCTTCCTGTTTCATTATTGTGGTAAAATGCCCCGGCACTTTTAAAAAAAAGTCCAGGTCATTAGGCATAGAGTAGCAATTGGCCGCCATGAACAGACAGCAGACAGGTGATATCATTATTCGGGGTGAGAAACATCTTAAGCTGAACTGTCACAATTTTGCAATATTCATTCAATTTCATTGTCTATTCAGCCAGACATCCTCAGAGAACAGTTCACCGCTTTCTTTGTTTTGAGAGTGAAGCTCTATGATGTCTCAGCAAACACGACTTATCATGCTCCCCCCTATGGCGTCAGGCCAAGTGGCTTCCTTTCTTCCGGTCAGCTTCTCAGATGAATTCCTTTACGGTAAAAAGCTCAAAAAAACATCAATCCCTTGAGAGACCCCCTGCTTACATCATCACTGTAGCCTCCGGTTCTGTCTCCCCAATTTCTTACTGTGCTGACACCAAAAAACATGTCATTGAGAAAGACTGGTAATAGATTATGAATCATGAGAAGAAGCTTCTCGTGGTTACATTTATCAATTAAGTGATTGTAATCACTCTCATTTGAAATTCAATGTGGTGTATGAGTGAGAGTGAGACTGTTTGTGTGCTAATTTCAACTTTCCAGTAATGTCATACAGATGTAGTCTGTAGTATTATAATTAAACACAGATGGGGCTCAGACTGGTATAGGTCCAATGCTGACTGAGTGATATTACAGTTGTCTGTGATACAATACAGTGACCAATGTCTGAGCACTATTAAGTAACATGTAAGGTTTAGTAAGCATGTGACACACATATGGTTTTCTGTGATCTCAATCACTGACACAGACAAAATGTTATACACACTTTCACCCTGCCTTGCGTCATACACGCACACACACGCACACTCTCACACACACTCCCTCACACACTCACGCACACACACACACACACACACATCCACACACACAAAAAAAACCTTTTTTCTGTCCCGCACACATGCACTAAGACTTCTTTACCCAGGTGCAGAGTCCCACACCTGTTGTAGCAGCTCTCTGTAATTAGCTCAACACAATTATCACTGGTGGACGGAGGGAGGGGGGGTGAAGACAATGGGGCAGTTATTCTCTCCCTATCATCTCCTTCTCTCTCCCTGCTGTCGAGTAATGAAAGATTCTTCCCTTCTTCAAAGAGATGGAGTTTCCTACAAAACAGCTGAGTCAGACGAGAAAAGAGAGGAGGATGAAAAGAAAAGGAGAACAGTAGGGAGGCAAGTGCGGTAATGCAATGCTGCTGGTGTGAGGCCCAGTGGACCACAGTGATTGTGTCCATTGTTGTTGCACACAGGAGTCATTTTCAGGAACCAGAAAAAGCCCATGGCTCTCACACTTAAAACTAACAGCTACAACTTGGCATAGGCTCAGTATCTATTTATGATCTGGTAACACTTTACTTGAGCCTTGCGTCAAGTAAAGCCCGCAGTATACGGAGGTTTTTCAAGTCATACGTCAGGGGAAAGGACAGAAAACAATGACTGTTGGACCACTGATGGAGGTTATGAGACATGTTTTATCAGGAAATCGGAGGGGAAAGTGTGAGGGTCCAAACTAGTCATCTTACCAAATATTGCGGAATCTGGTTTCTTATACCAGTGGGAACATAAATTGTTTTTTTTTTTTTTACCCTGATCCCACATGGGCAAAGGGAGCAATATTACTTTTATGAGTCTGGCTCAGAAGAAACAGAGATAGATTTCTCATTTTGGGTCTCAGACTGAAAATATTTAAGAACCTGGCTGTACGAGACACAGTCGACCGAGAGCTCTGACTGAAACGAAGTCAGTGAAAAATTGTGCATAACTCCAGGCTAAATCCTGTGTTAAGGCCAGGAAGGAAACAAGGGAGCAAGGGAATCTCTGTTAGGTCACAGACAGACAAAAAGACAGACTGGGGGTGTAGGAATCTGCATGAGGTTTGAGACGACCGGAGAGAAGGTCAGAGGTGCCGGGAGGGAAATCAGTCAGATGCAGACAGACGACAGACTGTGGCTGAGTTTTGAGATGAAGAGACTCGTGGATGAAATGGACAGCAGAGCCTCAGTGAGGTGACTAAAAGGCCAAGAGAAAAACCCTGGTCTTCCTCAAGGAACAGATCTGTTTTCTCCTGGTTACGTCATCCAAATGTGAAATGCACACATAAACACACAAACTTTTTTCTTTTTTTTTTTTTTTTGTGCACACATGCATGCCCCTACACACAAATGCACACAGGCACACGCGGGGATATAAAGAACCCCTGTGAGGTCAGATCCTCTGGGCTGAGGGTGTCCACTGTTAGTGGGACTAGCCAGCTAAGCCTCACAGTCTCACTGGCAGCTACAACCACCACCACCAACCGCTGTACCCTGCCTTGCCCTGCCCTGCCCTGCCCTGCCCTTACTCTTTCTCCACTGGCGGCTGTCTGTCCTAGCCTGCTGCTGCTGGCTCTCGAGGGCAGCGGTGCGTTTATATGTGTGTTTTTTAATTTGGGATGGGGCTAGTGCAACCAATATGGGACTGGTGGTCTTTTGCCCTTTTCCAAAATGTCCTCATCTACCTTTTCCCTCCTTTCCTTTTCATTCCTCCCGCTTTCCTGTCTCACTCGCTCTCCCGTTCTTGCTCAGTATGTTTCTCTCGGGCCGGGGGGCCTGTGGGCCTGTGGGTAGGGGCCTTATTCCATCAGGCTGGGGCTTCTGTCAGAGGCTTGTTCCATTTTGCGTCATGGTGTTGACTGAGCAGACCCCACACTTAACTCCCATAGAGCTGGGGCTGGGCGGCAGGGCGGCCGGCACAGGCTAACGCGGCCCCGTGTTCAGCGTGGTAATCTGATGGCCATGTTTATTTTATGTAGCTCTCCTTTGATGCAGCAGAAAAAGTCTTTGGGCTTTTTGTTTCAGCACTTTCACTGCCAGGTCAGAGGTGCTCGCCGTGGTTACGCTCAGGAAGAATAATATTTGCCCTTATATTCGCTCCAAACAGGCTTTTTTCCATATTAGTGTCAGGGATACTCTCTGAGTTTCTGCCTTCCACTGATTCGGCACATTGGAGCTGAAGGATAGTGGGGGACCGCACCTCAAAAGCATCGCTCCCTGGAGGATAACGGGGGTGTTCCACAGGTCGTCCCGAAGGCCTGTTCCTATACCCCTGAGTGAACCCCGTCACACTGAGGAGCTAAGAGACAGCCCTGCAGCCAAATATATAAGTCCCATTAGTGAAGGGAAACACACACATAAACACATGAAAACACTCTCCCTCCTGCTTCGCTGCCCCAGGCTCCACCTCAGCTGTCAGTCGTCCAAACTTCCCAGGGGTTCTTTTTAATGGAGTTACCAAAAAAAAAAAAAAGTTA
Organism: Istiophorus platypterus; assembly: GCA_016859345.1. Lineage (NCBI taxonomy): Eukaryota > Metazoa > Chordata > Actinopteri > Istiophoriformes > Istiophoridae > Istiophorus > Istiophorus platypterus. The sequence goes on from CM029126.1 coordinate 11,017,492, forward strand.
CCTCTCCTTCTTGTCTGCCTGTGCCTTTCACTGCCTCACTTCAAAACTCACACACCCACCTTTCTGCCTTGTGTCAGCTGTTTCAGATGGGTCGAAAAGCCAGGGAACCGCACTAAGTCATTATGTGAGGTTTTGACCTAAACGTACAACCAGAAGGCAGAACAGATCAAATTCTGACCCAAATTTGTTCCGTACAACCACACTATAAATGTCTCATGTATTGCCTATTATCACATTGTTCTGCCCTTACTGTATCTCTATCAAGCTTTACAATGTTGATCTGACCCGGGGTAAGTGTTCTCTGAGTGGCGACATACAGGACTTGCTTTGTCATGCAAGAATGCTTTTTACTTTGAAGATTAATTAGTATGTAGCTTTTGAGAGAAGAAGCCCAGATTGTGGCTGGTAATATTGTTTATCTATCTCGATTTTGTTATTATAATTGGCCAAGGTCTATGCTGTCATATTACAGGAATGAATCATTGTCGTACAAGATAAGACACCCTGGGGAGTTCTATGGATGTTTCATTTCCTTCCAGGTTGCTCATTATTTATGATCTGAATACAGAAAAGACTGTGTTTAGGCCAGCACACATGCAAACACATACACATACCAGCATGCATAAGCAGAAACTAGATCAATAGGCCTCTTTATCTCTTATGTTTCTATTGGAGATGAATAGAAAACAATGCACCAAAAGGATTGTTTATACTTCCTGCCCTCCTCAATATATCCCATGATCCCTTTTCTGTTCCAACCCATTAGACATGTTTCTGACCTCCACTGTGACTGGGAGGTATGTGCTTACTCACAGATGAAGGAGCCTACACTCTGATGTAATCGAGGAGAAACAGGGAAATGGGAAGGGGGGAAACAACCCCGGTGGTAGGTAATCCAATCCCTCCCGGTGCAATTTAGCAGCTAAAAACAATTACCAACTGGCCGCCCCGAAAATCAGCTCCCACAGCTAGACAAAAGGGATGTAGACCTGTTAATACATAGTGATGTAAAGTCAGATTTAATAGGTCACTACAGGGGAAGCTAATCTGGATCAGGGTTTGGCAATGTTGTGTTCGCTCAACAAACTGAGCTTGAAAGCCTCTGCAGATGGCACAGTGTGGGAGACATTAGAAAAACCTGGTCGCTGAGTCATAAAAAAGTGCTGTCAGTCAAACCCAAGGATTCACCAGCCAGAAATCTACATGTGAGGTGTGTGTGTGTGTGTGTGTGTGTGTGTGTGTGTGTGTGTGTGTGTGTGTGTCCTCCTCTTTCCACTCACTGTCACCAAACCATTGGCTGATTAAAAGGGGTTCTCCTTTCCTGTGGCACACCTCTATCTCTCTGCTCTCTTCCTGTCCCACAGTTGTCCCACGGCCTCGCCCAACACCCTTCCCGTGTTACATCTTTGTGGTCACTATCTTTTTTCAGCCATTCTCTTCCATGGCATCACTTTGTTTTTCCGAATCCAAACTCCATCACAGCTCATTAGTTCTTTTCTCTCTGACCCTCTCACCTATCTCTTTTCCAGTCATCCCAACCCATCCCATTCCTTTCTTTTTTTGTGTCACCACCCCATCGTCATCATCACTCTCAGCCTCCTAGGATAGCCACTGTCACTGTGTTTATTGTCTTAGTATCAAACCTAGACCCATGTGTGTCCAGGCATCCTGTTCCATCCCCTCCCATACCCCTCTTTGTCGTCATCCCTTTCATTTCTCCCTGGTGATTGTCCGTGTGCCTGTTGTTTCTGGGCTTTTAGTCCAGTCTGCTGTGGGGAATTTCCTTCTTATCGCTCACTGGGCCATTGCTTGAATTCCTTGCATGCTTCCTGGCACTACCAGGGGTCCAGCCAGATGCGAGGGCGTCTGTAATACAAGGCAGACGCTGAAACAACCTACACCATTCATATATCCAGCAGTGATCCTTCTGATGAGGATGGTCAATGTGATTGATGAACAGATAGAGGATGAGGAGCCAGGGAGAAAAGGGAGGAGGAGACATAAAAAGACAGTGGTGGTGGGGGTGTAATGGCAATGTGTGTGAACTCCGTGCCAAAAATAGAATATTCTGGATAGCTTTCATTTCTAAGTCCTTGAGTCACAGACTGTTATTGATAGAAGAAGACATGTAAGGCATTTAAATATCTCCCGACAGAGCAGTTTGCGGCTAATTGGGAACAGCAGGGGGTCAGAGTGCACCCAAACAGTCGGACCAGAATAGCGAGATTAGAATAACTTCCATGTCCTTTGTCTTAGTCACAGCCTTCTAGTGATAAAGGTGGTTCTTTAAATGCACACTAAACAAAGCTCTTGTAAGTTCCCACAATGAAAGAAGGTCAAGAAAAATAAAACTGAAGACACAGTTGGGTTGTGACAGGTCGTGCAGATGTACAAGTAAATGATCGTCATCAGACTCAGACTTGAAGATAATGATAATGGTGGTTAAGAAGAATGCACGCAAACACATTACTTCCATATCTTACTCTCACTATTCCAGAGATAAGATGTCCGAGAAGTATGAGGGAAAGATAGCTTAGTTTATATAAACATTTACAGTAAATGTTTTCTCTCCACAAGAGAATGCAAAAAACCCAAACTGCAATACGACAACAACTGCAGAAATTTCAATCTAAAAAAGGAAGACAGTGTGTCTTCTGTGCCGTGTTTACACCGCTTTAAGTCCAAGTCACTTCAAACCAAAGTTGACATTTCAGTGAACTTGAGGTCCACCTCCCCTGCCTGTGCGGTCAAAGCACAGCCTACTGAATGTGGAGAGAAGTCTTTTTGATCTCCAAACATTTTCAAATGCAGTCTGCCTCCAAACTGTTGTGCTCAGCTCCCTGATCCCCATCTGTACGCTACTCCAAAACATAAACAGTGACAACATGCGGATATGAAATTTCCTCTCCTGTGTTTGCTCTTATTTATGCTGAAATTTACACACTCTGCATGGCTGACGCACAGGAAGTGGTCAGTGGAACGATGGCAGAATCAATACAGCTGCCCATGTGCTCTGTAACAAGTTGTGTTATCTGCTATCATTGTGGTGGGAGGTTGATTTATGATTGTCAGCATGTAATGAGCATTAATTTAATGAATGGCCGAGGATGAAGTGCGTCAGCATTCACAGAAATGGCCAGGCCGTGTCAGGTTGAAGGGGTCAGAGGGTTATAAATTGTTTTAAATGCTGAGGATGAACCATCTAACAGACGTAAGCGTATGTGTGTTTGTACAAATTTGTTTGTGCGTCTTTGTGTATATGTGTCTATCCGTCTACAAAAGGGCATCCTCCCACCCCTCCATGTGACTGAGGTCACATCATATTGACAAAATCACTCTGTAGGGCAAACTGCGACGTCACTCAAGTCCTCTTCCCTTTGTCTTCCCGCTCCCCTCACTCTTTCCCATCGTCTCTCCAGGCCCCGCTGCTCCCTTACACACAAACACACACACACACACACACACACACACACACACACACACACACACACACACACACGCACACCCCTCCCCGTTTCCCCTGAGTGTTTGTCAGCAGCTCTCAGCTTCCGTAGAATAACATGACAACGAGCTCAGTGTGTGTGGCTGACGCAGATGCACGGCGCGCCGGTAAGTAGTGGTCAGCTCTGATACAGTATACATCACTCACAGACAAACACACAAATGTAGTAACTCACCACAAAAAATGGTGCAAGACTGACAAAGGGACTGAATGCACAAGCAATGTCTCTGGGGTAACTATTCTGCAAACTGAAGAATGCACCAAAAATAGGACCCTCACTTTCACTCTCCTCTTTTTATTCTTTCCTTCTGTCTTTTTTAAAAATAGTTTTGTAGAGGGTCAGAGGGTTGCATCCAGATGATAAAGCAACTCACTGTTTACATGCATATCATGTTTGATTACATATGCTTCGACTGTTTAACTCCTGTACTGTTTATGTTTCATTGATCCTTCTGCACACCTGACAGCACCAGAGAAAACAGAGAGATCAGGAGGAGACAGGGTTGTTAAGTGGAAGTTTGTGAGTGTGTGAAAGAGAAAGTAAGAGGGAGCTGAGGGGAAGCACTTTGAAAGGGAACGAGATGAGGAGAGAGAGGGATGCAGACAGGACACGCAATGACAGGAGAGGAAAGAATGTTTAGGGCGACTGAGAATGGCAGAGAGAGGAGCGGGAGGGAGCTCTGAGACAGGCCTGGGCTCTCCAGTGTATTAACACCAGTCTGAGATGGAGGGAGAAAGCAGGGTAGATGGAAAGAGTGTTTGCACAGTAAAAAGTTCCTTTTGCGTGGGTAGCTTACTTCCCGCTGTACTCCCCCCCTGCAACTCCCGCAACACCCCCCCCCCCCCCACACACACACACACACACGCTTCCTCCACCCTCCCTTTTCTCTTCTCCTTCTCACAATCTCTCCGTGACCTATTGCTTCAGCAAGTTCATTCAGAGATTTCCTCACTGGCAAACGCAAATCGGCTTGGATGCGGTAAGTGAGTGAGAGGGGGAACGTGGGCAACAGGTGAGCAACACATAGTGAGAGAGAGAGAGAGAGAGAGAGAGAGAAAGGGAGGGAGAGAGAGAGAGAGAGAGAAAGAAAGGGAGGAAGAGAGGGAGAGAGAGAGATAGAGAGAGAGAGGGAGAGAGTTTCAGTCAGCTATCACTGTTACACATGCATGTTCACACACACACACACACACACACACATACACTGTGTTTTGTCAAATACCTAAGACTTTGGTTTCCAAACAAAGTAAACCTCGTAAATTTGTGTTTTAAAGAGAGCTGATTTAAACTTTTTGCTCCCCTAGTTTCTGCTGTGAGAGACTTATGCTCTCCCTTTCATCCCTGCATCCTGCCCTTTGCGCGGCTCTGTGAGCTGAGCCGGTGGAGGAAACCTGCAATAATGATGCTGGTTAATGTCCTCCTTTAATGGTCTAATAAAAAGGCAAAGCAACAGATGCACAACAGCCATATCTGTCTTGAGTGGGATGCTTGCATGGAAAAGGAAGAGAGCAATTGACACGCATAATTTGTAAATCAGGTCTATGGGGAGTTTCCTCGACTAAAGACTTGCCAGTGGAGGGGAGATAGAGTGGGAATTGAGTGGAGGGTCTCTTGTCATATATCTGTTTGAAAGAGGACAACAGCACATTAACACTGATCTCTGACGGGGAGAAAGAGAAAGGCTGAGACGTCAGTTTATTGCCCAATGACTGCAGCCCCCTCCTGTGTGTCACTATTTCTCCCTTTCCCCCCCTTGAACTATTAACACACTGACTTGCTCTCTGACGTAGGTTGAAGTATAAGGGGGCAAGGGAGGGGAGAAGGGGTACGGTAGCAATGTTCGTGGTGAGTAGCAAGTTAGAGTAAGGTTACCATGACAATTTCCCAGATAGCATATCCAGCTGGAGTCATGCACTTGGCAGCAAAGTGAAGAGAAAGAATTGGGGACAGAATGCCAAAGTAGAGAGGAAGAAAAAGTGAGGTGGAGGAGGTCATGGGGAAACTTGAAAGCGTTCTGTTATAGGAGAGTAAATATTAACAGTAATAGGTCGGACCTTTGGTTTTCCCTTTGAGCCTAATCTCTGCGTTTGTTTACTTGGGCCCTGCTGGAATTCCCAAGAGGAAATGAGGGTGCGACATAAAAATGATGAATTTATTACTACTCTTTGTCCCATAATCCCTTTTACCATCGTAGCAATACTGCGTCACATCCAACACTCTCATTGTTTGCATATTATACCCTGAGGTAAGCAAAACATGAGACTTACCCCTAAAATCCACAAGACTGCTTTATCATCCACCTGGACGTGGAAATTAAACCACGGCAATAAACATTTATTGGAAAGCCAACATTATCCGATTGGGCTGATTTGGTATTTGTTCCCATAATCAAACCGTAACTCTGATCGCGCTAAAGTAAACAGTGAACAAAAAAATCCCCAACATACAAATTCAGATTCATAAAAATCAATTCTTGCTCAGGCCCTTCTTTCTCAGTTAAATAAACTATGAAGAATATTACACTAATGCTCAAAGTTTATAAAGTGACTTTGGCAAACGGTGAATGAATTGAGCAACTGTGTGGATTAACAACCCAGCAAAAGGTGAGCGAAGAGTGTGAGGTATTCAAATGATTTGAAGCCTGCGTAATAATGATGTGAATACATGCCATGGCACACAGGAAACCTAGTGTAAAGCATGACTGAATTGAGTGAAGCTAGTGTGAGTAAAGCTTGTCTGGCTGTGAGGCCGGCTGGCAGGCCCTGTCACAGGTTCCCCTTCCTCTCTGATGTCTTTGAGGTCGCAGTCTGAGTGTCTCACTCTGTTTCTCCTCCTATGGTGGTTTACACAGATTGGTGATGTAATGGGTAGCATATGAAGGCCACACACAAACACACACACACAGACGCACACACAAATACTGATGCTCATGCACATTATACAGACACCACACTTATACCACCACATACCCATAATTACGCACATATACTGTACGCACACCCATTTACACAAACCCTGGATTCCCCCTTTTCCAACAGGCATGCGCCAATGCGCGCTTTCTCTGACACACATAAACAAAAGTCTAAACAAAGATACGTACCCACTTTTACTTTGCGCGCTGACATCTATGCGCGCGCACGCCTGCAGACACACACACACACACACACACACTTAAAGGGCACCCACCTGGTGTCATGGTGTGTGAGTGATCAGCGCTGGCGGATGGCCTAGCAGGGGCCTGTGTGCTTCAGAACCACCCAGGAGACCCCCATCATGAGAGGCGGCCCAGAGAGGGAATGAGGGAGAGTGACTAACTTCACTCTTTCTTTTCTTCTCTCCCCAGCTGTGTCTTCAAACGACCCTTTGATGTGGGAAATTAAAAAGAGCGAGTGTGTCAATATCTCCCTACGTCCAACCGCACTCATCTATTTCCTCCCCTTCTTCCCCTGCTCTCCTCCTATCCCTGCTTTTCTTCTCTACTGGTGACCCGAGAAAACAGAGCGTGACCCTTTTTCACCACAACAACTCCGCCACCCACTCGCTGCCACCGGGCCCTCATCATTTGGAGGGTGTTTGTTTGTCTGTGTAGGCCCACCACCGGACTGGCAACTCTGTGTGTATAAGTGTATGAGTGTGCGATTGTGCGCATACAAGGCCCACCACTAATTATTTTCTAACCACACCATGAGTGTACGTCTGTGAATGAGGGTCTCCTAATCTCACACCCAGACTCAAAAACACTTTCTTCCTTTTCCCTGGTCTCTCTCTGTCTCTCATCCCTTTGTATATGTGCATGTTTGTGTGTGTTTGACCCCCTTCTGATATGCAGTATGTGTAAAGTATGATGCACTAACAGTCCTTCTGGGATGACTGGAAACTCATTTTGCCCTTTGCAACAGTAGGCTATGCTTTACTGCACCTGACTGAGTGTTTCCAGGCTGCCATGCTCTACGTGTGTATGTGTGTGTGTGTGTGTGTGGTGTGTGTTTGTGTGTGTGTGAAAGAGAGAGAACCATACAGAGTGTGAGAAGTCATGTTGGTTTGTGTGTGCTCCTGCAGTTATCAGTGTGATTCTGTGCTAGAAAGCATCTTCTTTGCGTGTTTTGGTTTATTCGAGAAGCACGTTTTTCTGTGACGCAGAGTGTGTGTGGGTGTGTGTGTGTGTGTGTGTGTGTGTATGTATGTCTGTGCATCCATGTAGATGCTTTGTGCGTGTGTCTACTGTGTTGACCCCATCATCCACCCTAACCCCCAATAACCCTCAAACGTGTCTGTGTTTATGTCCTGTGGTGTGTACAGTATGTGTGTGTGTGTTTGTGTGTGTGTGTGTGCGTGCGTATGTGCGTGCGTGTGTGTGCGTGTGTGTGTGTGTGTGTGTGTCCGCTCACTGTTTCTATGCAACACTTTCAGAGGCCCCTTCTGGTCTGGACAACACCTCTCCTGCTCCTATCCGTCTCTCACTCCTCACTCTTTCCTTCACCCTGGAGAGGGAGAGAAGGAGTGAAAAAAAAAAAAGGAGGTGGGTGGGGGGGGGTGGTGGAGGGGGGGTGGGGGGGGGCAGTGGAAATAACAGGCTGCTGTCTCAGGAGGGGCTCCGAAAAAAAACAAGAGCAAGGGGTGAGAAAAGGAGGGAGAGAAATATGGGAGAGAAAAGGTGTTTGCTGCTCGTATTAGCTATAATACAGGGAATGTGGCATGTGTAGCCTAGAAAGAGCCCCGCCATAAATTCAATAACACAAGCAGAAACAAGCATTCAGTGACATTTCAACCCTTGAATACAGCACGAAACACCAACAAACACAGGCAAAAGAAAGAACAGGTAGCCTCAAAACTAGAGCTCCAAAAGATACATGGTAACATGAGATATCCTGATACACATGAAAACAATGGGCTTTTTAAAACGTCTGCAGAGATAGAGAGAGAGGGGGGAAGAGATTTGGAGATGGAAAGATAAAAAGAGGTAGATGGGACTGATTGGCGCAGGTAGCGGGATGCGACGGAGGAAGTGCTGGAGATAGGGACAGGACACGAAACGGGAGAAAGTGATAGAGGAAAGGGGAAAAAAAGAGAAGAAAACAACGGAACATTTTTTTAAAGTTTCGCAAAGGGAGACAGGCAGCAGGGAGGGGAGGAGGAAAGAGAGAGAGAGAGGGAGAGAGAGGAGGGAGAGAGAGAGGGGGGGGAGAGAGCGTGTGTCTGTGTGTGTGTGTGTGTGTGTGTGTGTGTGTGTGTGTTTTTATGAATGAAGTGAGTCACTGCCGATGTGTCATAGGCCCGACGTCTTTATAAAGGAAGTTTTAAACAAGCCTAAACACTTCACTGCGCGCAAAAATTGGACTTACCACACTCGCATCCTTCTCTCTGCATTGCTGTTGCCTCTCTCTCTCTCCAAACTGTCTAAGCGTCTCTCTGCCTTCAGCACTTCATAAAGACTACAGGGGCTCATCTCAAACTTTGCTTAAGACATAAAGTTTGCCGAGGTTGACTTTTACCTCTCCTTTTCTCACTCTCTCCCTCTCTCTCTCCCTCTCTCTCTCCCTGAGTGCTCCAGTCATCATTCTGCTCTCTCATTCATTCTGTCCTGACAACTTTCCTCCTCACTCTGACTGAAGAGTGCGAAGAAGAAACCAGAGCACGTGACAATTTCCGGAGTTCAATTTATTTATTAATTTCCTATTTATTTATTTATCTACGTTTGTCTGCTGGTTTTCATATCTCTTGGACCCGAACCAATATGAAATGTAAGTGACTGTATGATTGTGTGATCAATCTGTAATTGCTCAGTGTGTTAATTGTCACTTCTTTTTCTTTGTCTTTATCATTTGATGTTTTTCAATTGAGGGAGTATGACGTTTATATGACTGCTAACAGCTATTTTATCGTCCCTATACAGACACTAAATTGTTTATCTATAGGTTGAATTCTAAACAACTGACTTAACTGGATGACTTTACTGATAATACTGATAATGCTTGCAGCGTGGATAACTTTATTCCCTTAACTGCCAAAGTTACTCCAGGACAGGGAGCTCAGATGCTCCTGCAGTGTTATTTTGGCTGTGATTCTTGTGGTTCACCTGTAATTATCAAGCATTCATCATTTCAACACCACTGCGGTTCCCTTTTAATACTTAGTCTACCTTGTATTTGAACTTGAAAGGAAAAGAATGAATGAGCTTACTGTTAAGAGAGTTGACTTGGCTTGCTCTATATAATTTATACCAACAACTCACGTACCTATCCAGTTGCAGGTGTGACAATCAGCAGCATTCATTGCGTTGCTCATGGTGAGGGAGTGATGGTGATATTCAGTGTCAAAGCTTCGGCTTTTTAATGATTTAATGATTTGCATTCAGCCTGTGAAAACATGACTCTGACACTGAAGCTCTTCAGGATTCCTCTGCCAAGTCTGGAGCTATTGTTTATATTATGGTGCAATATCTTCCCCCTAGAACTGACAGCCGTGGCCTGGGGTCATTATCATTATGGTGAGATGTCAGCGCTTCTCCACTAATTGCTTCCGTTTTGTTCTACCCCTACAGTGCTGCTCGACTCCTCCTCATCTCTCCTCTTCTCGCTGCTGTTGGCTCAACTGCCTTTGCTCACATCGGCCTCTCCGGTACCACAGCGGCGGCCCAGTGACATGGATAAACTGTCCAATCAGACCAAAAACCTAATGAAGCTCACCCAAGAACTGCTGGTAAGTGGAGATGTCGTCATAATGATAGCCAATCTCCGCCACTGATTGGATGGGGAGGCTAATGAGGCCCTGGTCATTCTATGCTAATTGAATTGTTAGTGTGAGGGTGGAAGAAGAGGCTGGTAATTGAATCACAGCCTGCCTTGATTGATCTTTCCCTAACTGGATTTTGGTGCTAATGTTACCTTGTGTTTTGGGGTAACCACAACGCTTCAAACTACTCCAACTTTGCATCATGCACTCCAGTGCAAATATTGTTCGGCTGTGCCATTCTAGGTTTGCTCAGGACTTCAGTCTGACTTAAGCTGCTTTCATTGATGACAGACTGGCTGGAGTCCATCTGCATGCTTAGATCAGGGCAGCAAGAGCCTCAGGGGAGATTTGACTGAGTGATCTCACTTTTAATCCACACTGGACTCAAAAGGGAGGGGAGGTCTGACTCAGCAACCTCCTGGTCTGCCTGGTCACCTGACTGGTGGCAGTAGCACGAAGGTTGGTGGCTGGGCCAGGGCTTTTATCCAGCCCAGTAAAAGTGCAATGAAATTTATATGAAGTCTCATGGAATAGGAGGAAAGGAGAAAGAAAAATATTTACTATGATGGTCTAGCAAGCGATGTGACGATCAAAGGGATAGAGAAACAAAAGCATAAAGTTCTAGAGATCAGTTTAATATCTCCAATGAAGACACATTTAGAACTACATATTAACACCGTACCTACGTCCAACTAAGACTGAACTGCCAAGGATAGCATTTGCAAAATGACAGCAAAGTATATGACATGTCTGTTTACATAGAAACATGTTTATGTTCTCTGGCTAGACTTTGGAAGTGTGGATAGACTTGGAGAAGTTTTTTTTTTCCATGAAATGTGAATCACATGCATGTCCCATACTGACAATGCTGGCCTGAAATCTTATTTTATTGACAGTCAAGTGGGTAGGAAAATCAGATCTGAGAACTTGGCCAAAATTTGGCTCCAGCTGGTGATCGTGTATCAACACTATGTTTTAACAGGTGAAAAAAAGATGGATCATATCGCTGGATCTCTGGTTACACATGACTGATCTAGATTCTATTTTTGCATCATGCAAATCTTTCAGCTCTTTTGTTCAGGGGATAAAATCAAAAATAGCCGCATACTCTCTCTAGTCTTGGCCAGCGAACACTGTTCAGAAAGCATGTGTGTGTGTTCTGTATGTATGTGGGGGTTTGAAGCTTTAAAGAAAATGTTACATGACATTGTGTAACAGTAATCTAAGCCAGGATCCAGAAGTGAAGAACCAGAATTATCAAAAGGTGTTGGGGACAGTATTAGACAGTGTTCAGTAACATGGAACATTTATTTTAAATTTTTTTTCCTTATTGTGCGGAATTCCACTTAAGAGCGGACAAAGTTAGGAAAGATAAATAGAATGGGAATCCATGGAAAGTCCCTGCAAAAAAAGCATGAAACTGATGCTGTGAGGAGAGAAAGAGCATGTGTATACACATAGGTCTATGTAAGTTTTCAGACGCAACCATGTATCTGTGTGACTGAGTCTATGTGTACTTGCATGCATACTGTATGGGTGCAAATGTATACATGTCTTCATACATTTGTGTGTATGCATTTTCGTGGGTGTGTGAGTGTGTGTGCCCGACTGAGGGTTCTGTAAATAGCCATGGTTTTGTAGGTGCGGTGTTTAGTGTTTTGCTTTCGGTCGCCACAGCAAAGTGACTTGATAAAAATCAAAAAGATTTATCACATTCCAGTATTTGCATTCAGGAAGAAAAAGGCTGGATGCTAAGTTCTGTCGGGTGAGGTCATGATCTACGATGGAGAGAGCAAGAAAAAGGAGGATAAGAGAGAGAATTAAAGGCTGAGAAAGATGGCGCAAAAACCACAAGAGATGAAGAGATCAGAGAGCCAACTACATGACAAGCCAGCGGTGTATGTGTGTGTGTGTGTGTGTGTGTGTGTGTGTGTGTGTGTGTGTGTGTGTGTGTGTGTGTGTGTTTGCATGCATGCACATGTGCATGTGATGTTGCATGGGCTTGTGCACCTGGTATGAGAGGGAGAGAGACTGGAGAGGGGGAGAGAGAGAGAGGGAAGCAAAGGATGGAAGAGCACAAAAGCAACAGAGACAAAACAATGAACCACAAACATAAGTGAGTTCTTGTGAAAGGCTGATGGAGAGACATGAGAAACAATGCTTCACATTCATTACTAAAAACATCAACACAAACAAGTGGAAGTAAACAGTAGAGCAAGGAAAACAGCATAACAGGTGAACGAAGCACTGAGGACACACAGCCTGTTTATACAAACATTTCTCAGCACTCACCATCCTAATGTTGTTATGTTCCTTGGAAATGACGCATGCCACATCAGTGACATCTATTTATCCCCATTCATTACAGAATCAGGGCAACATCCTAAATACTAAATTGAACCTATGAGCACAGCTGCCTTTGTAAAATAGAATTCCATGAACCTGGACTCAGGTTGTTTGTCCCCCTCTGCTGGCCATGATGGGAGCTACACCTGCTGTCTGGACATAGTTTACAACACTGCTCGAACTGGGCAGCAGCACTGCGTCATTCCATCTTTTTATAGCTGTGACCCTGGAGTTTCCCTACAGTCCTGTGTTGTCTATCCCACTTGGAGCTTTCTTAGTCACTGCATATGTTGTTATCCTCGCTCCCTGTAGAAAACATCCTGTGGGTTCAGGTCATTTGCTCTTATTGTTGACATTCGGGGAGGCTTGAATGTGGGTGAACTCACACTGACCCGATCGACCGTGCTCCCCTCAGTGAGAGCTACTGTCTCTTAGCACAGAAAATAGTCATTCAGTCAAGGTGCTAGACTAATACTTTCCTCATGTTGCCATGACTTGTCGCAGAATGAATAAAATTGAGCTGATGCAAATTACTAATGGGCTGCTCTGTGTCTCATTTTCTCTTTCAGAGGGAGCATGCATTTGACTCAGATGTGGAGCCTCACAGGTTCAGGTCTCTGCCAGAAATGAGCAACAGATCAGCCAGTGACCTCAACAATCTTGAGGTAATGCTCTGATAATGTGTGTGTGTGTGTGTGTGTGTGTGTGTGTGTGTGTGTGTGTGTGTGTGTGTGTGTGTGTGTGTTTGTATATGTGTACGTGTGTGCGTGTGTGTGTGTGTGTGTAAGGGGAGAGTTGCCGGTCTGTTTCTCTCCAAAGAGTTACATCTTGCCACACCCATGCTAAGTCTCTAAAGTATGTCTGTGTTGTTTCCAGCTGAAGCCCACACTCTCTCAGCTGCATGCTGACCTGAAGCTGTATGAGCACCACTTTGAGTGGCTGAACAAGGTTTCTAAGAAGCACCAACACCCAGCATGGCCCAAGCTGGGGGAGATGATCAAAGAAATGAAATCTCTCATCAGCCTGCTCCATCGTCAGGTAAAGAGCTCAGTTTCCTTCTTCAGCTTCTCCAGTTTGCCTTCTTCCCTCTCAGTTTCCATCCTTAGCCGTCTTCAGTGTTTAATTATAAAATTGTGAGTTTCAGCAGAAAATAATATGCCATTTTCCACAGCAGTATGCTATCGCTTTTAAAGTAGCTTGCAATAAAGATTTTCCTAATCTGTTTGTCGGCCTGTCTTCTCCACAGATGCAGAGAGTTGACGCACCAAAGCTGACTCCGGCAACCCCTTCCCTCCCCCCTCACCTTCCCTATCAGTTCGATGTCCTGCAGTCCAGTCATGAGCTTCTTCAACACTTCAAGCTCTTCTGCGATTGGGCCTACAGAGCATTCATCAGCCTCAAGCCCAAAGTTACTGCAGTACAATGATGACCCAAAAACTATTTGGCTGCAGACATGAGGATACATGGAGTCCTGCCTCAGCCAAAGGGGAATTAGGACCATGTCAGTGTACACTGTAGTCAATAGCATCCCTTAAGAGGCAAATACATCAACAAATGACATATATGTTGAAGAATGTGTCTTTCCATCAGAGCCAATGCGGATGCGCTATACTGCTGCCAGTTATGACCATCAAGATTCGCGTTAAAGCAAACAGCCAGTGTAACTATGATGATCATGTCATAATTCCCCAAACTTTCTCCTAAAGGCCTTGTTCATGACCATGTTATTTATGTATTTATTTATTTATTGACTTTTAGTAATTTATTTAATTTTATTTATTTGGAGTTCTAATGTGTCACTCTTATCTTTATTTCTGTATTAACGTGAATTTATTGCCCACATCTTTGTAATCTTTCTTTTTGTCTTGTGTCTCACTGATTCTCAAGAAAAACACAGTAGCACTTCCTGAACCTATAGTTCTGATAATGACTTTTGTTTAAACTAACTTAATTTACTTTGCATTTGTGTATTTTTTCAGCCAATAATTCTTCCAGTAGATGTAGCATGCATTTTGGATAGCCAAGGTTTTCACTATCTCACTTACAGTTCCCTTGAAATAAACATTTTAAAAGATGTAAATCTCATCCTCCAGCCGTTTTAAATGTGTCACGTATTATATCAATTGATGGCCTATGAAATTAATTGTTTTAATTGGTAAAAGTCAGGATGGTAGTCAAAGAGAAGTGAATACTTTCTTTTATACCACAGGCAGAGTTTCTATTTTTGATGCCTGTTTTTTGCGTTCTGCATGAGGAGGCATATTTATCGTTGTGGTAAAGTTGTATGAATGTGCCCTGTTGCTGAGCACTGATGAACCTGATTAGATTCTTTGCACAAACTTGTTAGGATTAGCCTCTTGGATAAGTGAGATGGCTGATTTTGAACCTGTGCTTTGGGGTAGAAAAGGTTTTGTTTTTTTGTTTTTTTGTTTTTTTGTTTTTCGTTTTTTAAGTTCATCACCCAAAGCCTTAAAATACTATGTATTGTGACACTATGTTCTGTACAGGTGTACATAAATATACAAGAATGTAAATTGTTGTATACAGTGCTTTGTGTATTATGATGTTTTCTACAATATAATGTAGATTACCAATTTTATCACTATAATTTTTGTTCATTCCTATTCTACTATTTGTTACAGTATTGACTATTTATTTAAGTACCTTGGTGGAACTATTTATTTTGTGCTGCAGCGGAGCAAGTCTCCCATCTTTTTGTACTTTTATACAGTTTTTATTCCTATTTACTATTATTATACCATCATGTTTAAATTATTGTTGTAACATCAAGTTGCCTCTTCCACACACTGATTGGCCTCAATGTGAAATATGTGCCTTGGTGAAATAAATACTAAAGAATGTGCACAATGGATCTGACTATATCTTTGACATGCACGGTCTGCCTAACCTGCATGGTAAACGGTGACAGATGGGCGGTAGGGCAGACGCATAAAGACACTACGTTACCCAGAAGTCTGTGCGCCGGAGTCAGAATATAACGGAATATATCCCTGGTGTATAACGCTTTATAAATTATTTTTTAAAGATCTTGGAGCTCGGATAAATCACTCCAAAGAGCTTTCTGTCAAATTCGCCCTTAGAAATATTTTTTTAAATGAGTTTTAAAATCGTCAATCTGTCTGTTGACGCTCCGAGCCAATGGCAGTTTCCCATCTATTGCGGCGAGCGGCCAATCGGCGTCTCCGTTCTTAGGAGGCGGCGTCGGGTGGAGAACTGCTGTTAGTTTGCGCTGTGTTTATTGTTAAGGTTGTGTGGATTAGCACTGCGGTACCCAGTTCATTTTCATAATATCAACAATATAGCTTTGAGATGAGTTAAATATGCGCGGTGAGTACTGCTTGAGCCTGTATACGTGCACATCCTTATCGAACAATTAAGTGAAGCTATTCCGCATTGACGAGGGCTGGATTAGCTTTAAATGCAAGGCCGGTGACTGTTTTTGTTTATACTGTAGAAAATGACATCCGCGGTTGTCGCTGCTTGGCTTGCACAGCTGATGGATGCGTTAGGATGCACTTATAAAGCTCCTTAATGTGTAACTCAGCTGTGGTCTCTGTGTCTGGATTGCTACTAGGCACCG
Organism: Istiophorus platypterus; assembly: GCA_016859345.1. NCBI lineage: Eukaryota > Metazoa > Chordata > Actinopteri > Istiophoriformes > Istiophoridae > Istiophorus > Istiophorus platypterus. Next base: position 11,033,671 of record CM029126.1, read on the forward strand.
CACTGCGGGGACGGACAGAAATGGATTGACGGCCAGAGGAAATACTGTAGGGGGGGGTAGCTTCGTAGACAGGAGGCTGGGAGGGAGGCAGGGGGAGGAATTTAAAGGGGACAATCACAACAGGAGTTACCAAGTTATAATATTGTATTTATTTCCATTTCGCTTTATGTCAGACCTGTCCAGAGCTGGCTACTTGGGATGACAGCTGGTGTTTCCAGTGGCTGACAGGGAAGGAATTTATCAAACACGCAGAAGAAAACATGAACGGAGGAAGGGTGAAAGCAAAAACATGACACCCCGCCAGAACTGACCCACACCTGCTTCTTAGGAATACGCACATCTGCCACCAGCCTGCCCCGGTGATGTCTAACTCAGTGGCCTTGGTGGTCCAAGCAGAGCTCCTACCGCCGCAGTCCAACGCCTCGCTCTCCCCTTTCCCATCCCTGCTTGGCGCAGGGGAGGACGGCGAGGATGATAGGGAGAAAGGGGAGCTGGTGGAGGGGAACAAGGGGGTAGTAGAGGGTGGAGAAGAGGTGGTTCTGGACATGGTGACATCGTCTGTGTCGGGCCCAGCCCAACAGCCCAAGCAGTCAGACCATCCCTTTCAGTGTCTCGACTGTGGCAAGAGCTTCAGGTGGTCGTCCAGGCTGACCCACCACCAACGGAGTCACAACAATGAGAGACCCTATCGCTGCAACCTCTGCCCCAAGGCCTTCAAGGGTTCTTCTGCTCTGCTGTACCACCAACGGTATACCTTGGCAATATAGTAACCTATTATTTTAGTATTTTTATAATTAAAAAAATAGCTCTTTACCATCCACATATTGTAACCTTGTTATAATAGTGATCAGCATTTGACCTCCCTCATCTATACTGATCTGATTAGGTTTATAGACATCTTAGATGGAGCAATGTGTATCATGTCCAGTGTGCTCGGGATCAGAGAATTTTTAACATACATTAACATACACTTACAACTTGTGCCATAATTTAAACAGCCATCATTTGGCAAAAGGCTTAAGGTAGAGTCATATTAGCTTTCAACAAATTCTCCACAGATTTCGTGCTCAAAAAGGATGTGATGTCAAGGTACCAATGTGGTCAGTGAATAAATATTGAGGAAACTGATAAAAATTGATAGAAAGTTTTTAGTCTGGTTGTGTAATATTTGTGGTGTAATAAGGCAAAGACACATCAATAAAATAATGACTTCTCCATTTCCAATTGATGCATCCGCATTTCTTTTGACCAATAATGCAAATTTGAAGAACATATTTAGGTGCTCCGTGAAGCAACCAGAGCCAGCTAGTGAATTTCAGTTTAAAAGATAAAATGCATGCTCTAAATTAAGTGAAGTGAATGGGAGATGCAGTGAATATTGGCAGGGCAGAAGTGTACTGTGAAATTATCTTTCACAGCCAGAGAACAATCTACTTGGAAAAAATATCTGAAGTAAAGACTTTATCTACCTCTGCCTTACTTGTAATTTGTCCAATTTGTCTCAATTTAGGTTAACAGGAAATTTAATGTATAAAAGTGTATTACAGGAGAAAGTATTACCACGTATTCCTATATTAACTATCCGTCGCACCTTTAATGACTATGCTTAATTAATTATGCTGCCCCCCTAATTAGTTACTTTTCTTTTGCAGGTCTCACTCAGGGGAGAAGCCTTACAAATGTCAGGACTGTGGCAAAGCCTTCAAACGCTCCTCTCTGCTCCAGGTGAGGTGTCAAATGAAGTCATTGTAGAATAAAAAGGAAAAGACAATCTTAGGTTTAAAAGGATTTTCCATCTCTTTCTGTCTGTCTATCTCCAGGTCCATCAGAGTGTCCACACTGGAGCGCGGACTTTCTTGTGCCCCTATTGCCCCCTGACTTTTAAATGGAGTTCTCACTACCAGTATCACCTGCGCCAGCATACTGGAGAATGCCCATACCCCTGTGACACTTGCCCGAAGGCCTTCAAGAACTCAAGCAGTCTGCGGCGACACAAGAATGTCCATCTTGGTCTCAAGCCTTATACCTGCTCAGTGTGTAACAAATCCTTCACTCAGTCCACCAACCTGAGGCAGCATATGAGGATACACACAGGCGAGAGGCCATACATCTGTGGTGAGTGTGGACGTAGCTTCACACATTCATCAAACCTGGCTCTACACAAGAACTCTCACTCCAACCTCAACACAGGAGGAAAGGAGGGAAAGAGGGGAGAGAACACAAGGAAGGGGAATGAAGTAGTGGAGGTGGTGGTGGGGGCAGAGGAAGTGACCTCGTCCATGTTGACGGACATGGTGGGGTTTGTAAGCCAGGAAGGAACTGATGGAGTGGGTGTGGGAGTTGGGATGGAAGAAGTGTTCCTGTCAACCACCTCGTCTGGCCAGAATCCGAGCCTTCTCCCCCAGCTCACCCTCACCCCGTCTGGTGAGGACGTGTGTGCATCTAGGGCCATCGGGACAGAGGTTCACCTGAGCACTGACACCGGGGCCAGTGTGCTGCTTTACAGCTGTGGCAGCTGCAGCCACACCTTTGGCACACAAACAGAGCTGGAGGAGCACCAGGCCATCCACATGGCTCCAGACGAGCACGGGGCCAGTGGGGAGGCAGGGCCTGGGGCAGGGATGGAGGTTGGGGATGGGCTCGTGGGAGCTGGACACCTGCTGGCTGACTTTGAGGAGGTGGTGGAGACTACCACAGTGGCTGAAAACGGACAAACAACAGAGGTGCTTCTTGGACTGACAGAGGGGGCACACGGCAGCAATGCAGTAAGTGATAAGATAAAGTGGATAAATGCAAAAAATAAAAATGAAAACCTTTCACATTTAAATAAAAGGAAAAAAAAATTGAAGTACAGTATCTATACAGGGAATGAGGCCGAAGGGAGTTTTATCTATTTTTTTTTTACCTCTGAATCACCACCCACATCTCAGATCTGTTCAGCAATTCAAATAGGTCAGGTGGGCGCCTGTTGATGGCTGTTTACCCATGGTTAACAGCTATCATAAACATAAAGTCAGATTAAATGACTAAAGTGAAATGAAATGGCAATTCAGTCAGATTTGTATTGTGGGATGGAAAGGAATGGCAGTAAACACACCAGTCTATATAATATTGACTTAAGTCCTCTAAAAACAGTCCCACGCTGTGAAGTCTAGGAGTGCAAACTGAAGATTTGTGTTTCTGATATGTATTACTTCCTTTGGTTTTTCCTCAGAATGTGGGCACCACCCAGGCCCAGTTTGACCTGCTGCAGAGCTTCACTGAGGTGACTCAGAGCTCTGAGACCGTTCAGCCAGAAGCCAGAACCACATGGGCAGGGCTGTCGTGTGGCTACTGCAATAAGACCTTCAAGACCAGTGGAGGCCTCAACAGACATGTGTCACTGGTGAGAATGACTGCTATAATTGATTTACCACTAACACTGTTATATAGATTATTCATCTTAAAATAACAATTATCTCCTGTGCCCCCCTTTTGTTTGTCCAGGTGCATTCTCTTTCATCACAGTCCCGCTCCCAGTTCAGCTGCTCTGCCTGCGACCGCTCCTTTCCCCTGCTCTCCTCACTCCTCACCCACCAGCACTCTCACACCCCTGAGCAGCGTCTCCTTGCTGAGGCAGAGGCAGAGATAGTTTGCCCTCCATCCCTTTCTCTGTCTCTCCCCCTGCCCTCCTCTCCTAGCCAGGCTGACAAGCAGCAGGAGGGCCAGAGAGAGATCCATGTCGACATCATTGCTGTTGGCGAGGAACAAGAGGAACAACCAGCCAAACCGACCAAAGCCCCCAAAAAGGCAGGAGCCAGTAAGAGCACTCCTGCTGGAGGTAAAAGCATTTTTCATAGCAGAAGAGATACAAAAATGCATTTTAACATGAAGCCAATGGAGATTTATATTTAATATTTGACTATATAATAGGAAATTTGACCCAGGCAATCAGCTCATGTGTTTTGGTATATGCTTTCCACCTGCACTTGCAATTCTGTTAATGCAAGGCTAGCCAGCTGTATTCAGAATCAAACTGGCTTTGGCTTATGGCAACCAGGGAGCTTTATCTTTCTTTGTCCTCAAGATAAGTTACAATGGTTAGAAAAATTGAATTTTTAATTAGAAATTTCACAAATTTGAATGTTTTGCACACTTTCATACAGAGAGGCCATACCGCTGTTCAGAGTGCGGAAAAGCCTTCAAAGGTTCATCAGGGCTAAAGTACCACATGAGGGATCACACTGGGGAAAGGCCCTACCGGTGCACTGAGTGTGGAAAGAGCTTCAAAAGGTCGTCGCTTCTTTCAATCCATCAGAGGGTAAGGCTTGCTCTTCTGTTGTAATAAATTCTCACAGTACTTAAGCTTCTAAATAAGAGATCCGAGATTTTGGAGCTGAATTTAATGATTTTAGCTACTGTGGAACTCCTTCCTTCAGTTTACAGGAGTTTATGGTTCTCCAGTATAGTACACACCCCTGCAGGTGAATGCAGTCTGCAACAGACAAATCCAAACAGCAATAAAAAATCCTTCCTGTGGAATAACACCCTGCAGTTATACCACTCTCGTGGCTAAGTAGTTATTATCACACAGTGTTTCAGTTGTAACAGTCCTTTGGTTACCATTCTCCATGTATTTTAATGTTCCTTCTTCTGCCTTCAACTCTTGAGCTGCATTTAGTACAAATAGGAAGAAACTGATATAGAAGTTGACATAGTAAGATAGTTGACAATGTAAATAAAACCTAGAATCCTGATTTTATTTATTAATTTTTTTATTTTTTGGGAGGGGGGTTAATTATGGGCAAAAATAAAGATGCCCCAAAAAGCAATGTAATAAAAAAATTTTTTTTCATTTACACTTAACCCAGGTACACACAGGTGTAAGGGCATTCCAGTGTCCTCACTGCCCTCTCACTTTCAAATGGAGCTCTCACTACCAGTACCATTTGAGGCAGCACACGGGTGAGCGGCCGTATGTGTGCAAGGAGTGTGGCAAGTCCTTCAAGAATACCAGCTGTCTGCGTCGACACAGTCAGATGCACTCTGGACTGCGGCCTCATACCTGCTCCATCTGCTCAAAGTCTTTCTCCCAGACATCAAACCTCAAACAGGTCAGAGCAGCCTGTAAAGATTTAGCCATGAACTCATGACGATGGTTACTATTGAATATTTGTATTGAATAGATTTGTCTTGTCTAAAAAATGGTTTTCTCTATTTCTCTTCCCTCTTGTTCTTATTTCTCTGAAAACAGCATGAACGCACCCATTCTGGTGAGAGACCTTTCCAGTGCACACACTGCAATAAAAGCTTTACACACTCCTCCAACCTTCAACTCCACCTTCGCACACACTCCTCACGTAAGGACTTCAAATGCCCGTACTGCTCTAAGGAGTTTGTCATGCACTCCTACTTGCAGAGGCACATCCGTACCCATGGCAGTAGTGTTCCCCTGCCCTGCCCCGGTGGTGGAGGTAAAGATGGTGTGGCTGTGAAAGCCAGTGTTGGAGGAGTAACAACCACCACAACCCTGCTCAACCCCATCACCCTGGAAGCCTCAGGAAACAATGGCAGCCTGATTGTGTCCCAGCCAGCACTTAATATTCCCCCCAACACCTCCCAGAACTACTTTATGATTCAGACAGCCAGCGGCCTGCAGCTCATTCCTCTGTCATCCCCTGCACCTGCCCCTCCACCTCCTCCTCCTCCACCACCACCTCCGTCCCAGCCCCAAAACTTCCTCCTCCTGCAGTGCCCCTCCAACAACGGCAGCCAGTCAAGCTTGATTCTTGTTCCCACCACAAACAACCCTCCACCAGCTCCGGAGCCTCAGACTCTACCTGTACTCCAGACTATCCAAGCACTCCAGCCCGTCCTAAACCAAACACAGACTCAGATACCACAGTTTCCAACTGTATCACAGCAACAACAGCAGACCAGGATCATAATCAGCAACAACAATAACAATGCAAACACTCTTGTTGCCACACCAACACACACCGTGTCAGCGAACTCCCTACTGACTAAGCCCATATTGGGGAAAAGCACACGGACAGCACGGGGCAGACGGGGGCGCAAACCAAAAGCTACTCTCCAGAAGTCTCAAATAGCTTGTAACAGTCAGACTGCAGGTCGAGCTTTGTCAGTATTAAACTGTAACGTGACACAAAGTGTCACAAAGACTGTTAGTGCTGCTAACACTACCACAGACTCATCACCATCATCTGAATCCACTGTTTCCCGCTGTCCGTTGTCAACATCTTGCACTACTGTCCCAACGTTATCACCCTCCACCTCGGTAGTCCCCACAGTGGACACCTCAGGACCCCCATCAGTTGTTACCATGGTTTCACCAGCCACCACGGTAGCCACAGCATCTGTTTCTACTCCCATTCCTGCTACTCCTGAAAGAAAACCTCATACCACTATTGGGCAAATGAGGACAGGGGAGACCATGACAGGGAAACAGTTTGTTTTATGTTTTGATAATGAAGAACAGTCAAAGGAGGGGATGAATATTGAGGAGGGTGGGGAGTCATATGTATTACAGTTTGAAGGGGATGCATCAGGAGAGGCAGTCGATGGTGGAATCGGTGGAGAGGGAAAGTCGCTTGTACTTCAGTTTAAGACGGATGGGCAAGGTGAAGGAGAAAAGGAGGGGGATAAGGGAGGGATGATGTCACTTCTGCACAACTGGGGTGGAGAAAAGCAAGGTGAGAGACATACAGGAGAGGAGAGCAGCCAGAGAGAGTCTTATGTCCTCCATTTTCATACTGAGGCACAGGATGGTGGGCCATCCAGGGCCACCTTCGGCCAAGGGCAGGAGAACAGCCTTCAGCTTTCTTGCACACCGACCCAAGGTTTGATGCCCCTTAATGGGCAGGAGGTGGTGTTTGAACTGGGGGGTGAGACCAAAATAGAGCAAGAAGCTGAGGAGGGTATGCAGATGATAGCCCTGATAGAAGGTGGCGGGGGAATGATGGGAGAAGAAGGGGCAGGTTGCAATGTTACAACTGGTAGGGTTACTGAGGGTGGAGAGGCCATGGAAAGTATATTTCAGCTGGAAAGCGGAGAGGAAATTGTCATAATTGAGGTCAGCACTAGTAGCTTGAGGGAGGGGAGGATGGAGAGAGTAGGGGATGGAGATGTCACACAAAGTAGTGAGGTAAAATATGAGAGTGTAAGTGCAGAGGCAAATGAAAAGTCTGTAAAGGAACTCAACTCTGCAGCCACTACAGAGGTACAAACATCAAATGAAGAAACAGTAAGAAATGGACCTATATCTAACTCTAAAGAGATGCAGTTCTCTAACTGAAACCAACCAACGTGTATTTTAGAGGAAAAAAGTGTGCGTGAATGAACGCCTCACTATTTGTGAGCTCGGTGTGTTAGCACTTTAGTCAGTTTGAGTTCTTCTGGAACTGAGAGAGAACATGCAGTTAGAGGAGTACATTGTTGTAATGCCATGGTGCCACGAACTAGAAATGTTATACATTCAAATAGGCCGTACATGGACCTCAGAATATTCCTAAATATATTAGTTTAAATGATACTGTTATTGGCAGTTTGTTTAATAAGTAAATAAGTTTGTGAATAAACGTTGTAAATGGCCTACTTTCTTAACAACGGTTATAATAAATAGTAGCTAATTATTAATAAATGTGTTTTGTTTTACCTTTTGTCGCCTCTTCGTTTTTTTTTAAGTTACTTATAGCTCCTAGTTTGACTTTTTCTATATATTTTTTTAAAAAGTAAGCACAGAGAGGTCAACCATAAATGGAGCGCCGCATACGCGTTTGCGCAGTGCGGGTCGCACGTACGCAAATGGCGTACACCGACAAATTGGAAACGTGAGGGGGACGCAAAGCAGAGTACGCTTGCTTTCAGAATCGCTCCTTTTTTTTTTTTTTTTTGTTAAGCACGAAACGACTTTGTGGTCACTCAATCAAACGTGCAGAGTCTAACACGGACCGAACAACAAACATTGGCACAAGTGTGCGTCCCCCATCTTTCGTCCTAACTTGAGCTGCGTTGTGCGGGAGGTAAGTGCGACCGGGTTTTAGAGCAGAGGATACAGGGGGGCTACATGCGCCTGCGGACCGCAGCACTTCGTACTAACCATATAAGGGTTTGAACGAGGTTTTTCGCTTTCCACTTTACCTTTGGTGATCACGGTTTAACGTGAAGATGAAAGCTAAAATGGCGTGCATTGTACAAGTGAGATGGTTACAACATGCACGCTTCAAATCCTCCATAATCCCCCCCCTGGTCTGCCTTTGTCGTTTGGAGTCAGCGTGGGTGTGATGCTACGTTGCAAGTACTGGCCCCCAGTATGTCAAATCCTATAGTGTGTGTGTGTGTGTGTGTGTATAATATATATGTGTACACACACACGTGTGTGTGTATGTGTATATATAAATATATATGTATATATGCAATGCAAGCGTGAAGGCTGCTATATATAATGCATAATATGAATGTTGGAAATACAATGGCCTATTCCAGCTTAAACCTGCCTGTCATTTTACAGATAACACAAAACAGTATCACTTATATGCATTGTTTAATATCAAACCACTGCATCTCCTGCCTTCCCAGAAGAAATTACAATCTCATGGCCATGCGCTCCTCTGTAAACCTGTTTTGTTGGTTCCTTGTGCACACAGTGTGGATGTTGGAGTTCTGCAACGTACTGTTTGTAGAAACAGCAGGCCTGCTGTTTGAGCATAAAGCTTAAACATGGTGAGGCTGGAGCTGGATCAGGTGGTGATGAGGAGGATGAGGGAGGACGACATAGAGATGATCAAAGACCTCATCAAGGTTTGTACAACATATTCGATTAAGGATTGGAAAGGCTTCCTTGATATGAGTTGATGTGGAAATGTTCTCCTGTCCTTGCAAGGCTTGTGCTTAATTTGATTTTAAATTGTGTCAATTTCTTTCCAGGAGGGCTGTGAGGGCACAGAAAACCGTCTCATCCTCCACATCCTCACTCGTCCGCTCTGCCTCTTCATCTTGGCTGTTTTCTCCTCAATCCTACGCTGCCTTGTCCACTCCTTTATCCTGGCCCTCGCTATTCCCGTCTTCCTGCTAATTATTTTTCTCAAGATCACCATGCCGCGGTCCACAGGGGTTCTGGGCAGCAGCCGCCCCTACTGGGACTATGTGGGCAGCAGCTACCGTGGAACACTGAACGAGACACTGCAGAACCCCTATTGTAGGATCAGTGGCAAGACACCACTGATAAAAAGGGTGAGTCTACTGGTTTACTGGAAATTCTTTGTTTTTTTAACGCAGTTTTCATTCAGTTCAAGTGACCAAAAATTGCAGCAACATAATCGAATGTCTTTTCTTCAGCCAAGAAGCAGAACTGGATCCAAAGACAAGGAGACATCAACAGAGAAGGTCACCCCAGAGAGAGAACAGATAGCTGGACAGGTCTGGGTGGCAGACTGCGAGGGGGAGATTGTGGGCTGCCTTTTCCGGGAGAAAGAGATGCGAGCGGGCATCAGGAGGATCTGCAGGCTCGTGACAGGCTGCTGGTATCGCAGGGAGGGCCTGGGTCGGCTTCTTGTCCAGAGTCTTGAGCAGAGAGAGAGGGAGACTGGGGCACACAGAGTGTATGCACATGTCCCCTACCCTTCTAAGGTCGGGGAGGCTTTCTTCAGGAAACTGGGATATCAGCAGCTGGGGGAGGGGACTGATGAAGAAGATGATGAGGAGATAAGGCTGGAGACTCCAGAGAGAGGCTTTCTGGGTTACCACCTCACTAAGGTGTTCTATAAAGACCTGTGATCGAGTGATGATAGACTCATGGAGTGAAAAAAGTGGCAGTAAGCCCAGGAATGGCTAAAGGTAAAGAAGAGATAATATAAACTTTTCGATGTCTGCTGAGGTTGACGGTGTCATTGCTGCAACATGTTTGGGTATTTGGTTTGTTAAGTTAAAAATGTATTGAATATTTCTGTTATTTAAGCCAGTATTTATTGTATGTGTTGCTGTTCTATTTGTGAGTTTAAGTATATTTTTACCTTACTATCATTTAAAGCATCATCTCTACACTTTCATAAAACAAATGGTTATCTATTATTTAAGAATTCAAAAATTACATCATGATGCCTCAGGCGTGCTCTATCATTTGTAATGTAAAATAAAGTAAAATATTTATTTAAAAATGTCTGCAGAGAAATGTTTTTTGTTTTTAAAAAAGTCAACATAGTAAGTGGTGTGTGGATGTGTCTTTGCAAACATTTGTTTGTCTTTGAAACCATAAAGAACTGTGAGAGGATGCACAATTAATGTATAGGAAGTATCTGCGGTTTATATAATTGTGCAGAATTAGTTTGCTTGTGTCTTTCTGCACGCCCTGGCTGCCACTGCTCACCTTCATGTATAGTATGTGGGTCCTGAGTCTGCAAAAACAATACTCCCTCCCTTTTCTTCAGCTTTCTCTCGCTCTTATATTGGTTCCCTTTGTTTTTATTTTACAGAATTGTAGGGGACATCACTGCCTAAGCTTTCCAAGTTATGAATTCATTAATGTTGATAATTGTAGTATGTGTCAGTCATTAACTAAATATTTAAGCGCTGAAACCGTTAGTTGAATAATTGGTTAATAGAAGTTAATCACAGTTTTGAAATTCTATTTAGTGTCATTATATTTTATCCTTTTATATTATTTTTCTTTAAAATTAAAGAAAATTTCTGGCTACAGCCTCTCAAGGGTTTACATGCTTTTTTTTATATCATTGTAAAGTTGATGCCTTTGAGTTTTTAACTACTTGTCACATAAAATAAACAATCTTGCAGCATTACTTTTGGCTGTAGTAACATCAATAAATAGTCAATTAACAGATTAATAACACATTGATTAACATAAGAAATAAAATTAAGTGTTAGTTACAGCTTTAGAACATTACAAAAAAACACCTACTTAAATCTACTTTAATATTGGTGTTTCAAAACTAATTTATATTGCACATTTAAGCATAGCCCATTAGATACGTGCAGAGGTATTCTGACTCAAGAATGTGTGTGGTGGTGTGCAGGTGAGTAGCAGTTTATGTATCTAGGTGGGAAAATGCACACAGCCCAATTCAGAGGCTAACCTTAATATGGTTAGCAGCCCTCATGCTTGCATTGCGAGTCCCTACTACTGCTAACCACAAACGATGTCAGTATAGCATCGATGTGCCACAGATAAACACCACAGGATGTTTGTACAATGTTAGTGTGTCAGGGGAGGAAGCGTATCTCACCTGAGGTGAGGACAAATATAAGCTTATACTTTACAGCAAAGTCTCGATCATGCAAGCACTAGGGGAAAATCACTGGCCTTTAATTAGCTTTGATGAAAAAAGCTGACTAGTAACACAGCAGTGTTGATACATGCACAACTAAGTCTGTAGTCAGGCCATTTTCTTGTAAAAGCTGTATTTTTACTTGTGACACTTCTTGGCCATCATCGGGTTTTTTTTCTTAATGACTGTCAAAGAGCAGACACCTGTTAGTTGGGCCTCTACCCGCCTGATCTGTAGCTATTATTGTTGTCAGGAAACAGATGTGAGTTCACACACTGGAAAGAAAGTCTGTTTGTGACTGTGGTCATGTGCGTCTGCACGGTATGGCTATGTGTAAGTGAGTGTGTGTGTGTAAACGTGTGTGCAGGGTGTGGGCGGGTGGGTTTCGGAAAGTATGACTTGGCATTTCCTACACCCAGTTTCTGCCCCTGACTATGGGTTAAATGCACAGCCATGTCTGGCCATACTGAGCTACTCCACCACACGCACACAAACATTGCACAAGAGGGGTGGTAGTGCACGTGAGTGTCCATGTGTGACTGTGAGATGACCTTGGTAAGCTGTGGTCAAACCCAGAGAGCTGGGTGGGAAGTGGTTTTATATAGTTTGGCATTTGATCAGCCTCTTGAAGTTGGGAAAAGACACATGTACACAAGATCAAATGTGCAGAGACATTAGGGTTAGTGCACCGTCAGAGTAATGCAATATGATGTGAGGTTGCTCTGGGCATAAAGACACACATACACATGAATCACTCTAAATTTTGAGGCACCACACAATCGTAGGATAAATTAGATGAATTTGTTCCAGATGATGTATAACATATAGACTGTGTTAATGACATGCTCATACAGATGGCTAACACACACATGTGCGCATACACGCATAGATGAGCTCCAAAAACAGCCACCCTGGGAAACGGTGAATTCCCCAGACCACAGAGTGCATGAGAGGGTGAGGGGAGTCATGGGAAAGCAGGATGCCTGCATGCAGTACCACTGAGTGAGCAGACTGAGCCAGAGCTAAAACAGACAGAGCAAAGAAAAGACGAGAGCAAAATAATACACCTCCTGATTTGGCAAGGGCGGATGACAGCTTCTGATGGTTCAAAGGCTTATGAGTGAGATTTATCCACACACTGTGGTCGGTCAGTTGGCCGGTCAGTCTAGCAGACATGTAGGGTGAGGGAGGTTGATTACAGTTCTACTCCCATCCTGACACAGTTTGGGAAAACCCAGGTCAGAGGACAAAAAAGGTGTCAGGTCTTCAGGGTCTGGGAACACCTATAGCTCCAACAAATCTAGGGCCCACATGGGTGGGCGGCTAGATAGGTGAATGGCGAATTGCAGGTGGGGTCAGTGGCAATTTATGTATAGATCAGGTGAGAATGTATCTGGAAGTTCTAACTTAATTATGTGGGAAGACTAAAGTGGAGGGATCAGTGACTCGATGAGTCTTAAGTGTTTGGAAAGTTCCATCCAGTTGGCTCAGTTTACTGACGTCTGTGAAGAACTCCAAAGGTTACAAATCACGTCAAACTCTCCTCTCATGTGTGGTCACTCAGATTATTTTGTAAAATCTGCGTTGTGTAATGTGTTTCCTTGAAAAAAAATTCCTTTAATGCCTTGTAACAAAAGAGTGGTTTCACTTGCAACCATTATGTGAACTAATGTTATTTTTTTTGAAAACAAATTAAAACCACAATGCCCATAGAAATAAACATTGGCAGATGAGTAGTTCATTTTTAGCTTTAATTGTTTTGCAGCAAGAAAATACAATATATCCACCTCTTTCGTACCACGCCCTCTAAGCATACTTTGAAATATCTTTCTGTCCAACCAGAAGGTGCCTTTGTTGTATGCAGGATGTTTATGTTTAGGGGTATAAATTCTCAGTTCCTTCCCTTAAACCCCCCATCACAGACACACACACACACACACACACACACACACACACACACACACACACACACACACACACACACACACACACACACACACACACACACACTTTCGCTCTTCTCATTTTCCTTCATTTATTGCCCACGCCTGTTGAGTGACAAAGCAAAGCGCGTCTTTCAAAATGATAGCAAGGCTAGACAGGTGAGCAAATGGATGCATTCTATTTATATCTTGTATATGTCTTCCTGTTTGAAGCATATTTATAGAGATAATGCACATGCATATTATTAAATGGAAAAAAGTTTTTTTTTATAATTTTATAAAGTTTTAATGAATATTTTTACCATACCATCATGCATTGCATGCTAATATAAGATATTCTTTAATGTAAATCTGTTTGAGTAATTATGACACTATACGCCTGAGCATTATTAAATGAGGTTTGAGTATTAATGAGTGCAGAACAACTGTCCTGGTTTTGCTAAAAGTTGTGAGAGTGAGAGTGAGAGCGAGAGTGAGGGAAAGTGACTGTTAGCTTTTTCTGACTGTCCATCGCTCACATCTGGTTAACCACAGGTTTTACATGCCTGTATTGTGCTGTCTTGTTGTATCAAAACTTGAATTAATGTGTCAGTCATCTGAATAGTAATGCATTACAATGGTAATTTTATGAGTTCTTTAATAGAATTTGTGTAAGACTTCCTGGTAAAAAAAATGACAAGCCTCTGCTAAGTACAACTGAAATGATCTGTCACTAAAAATGATTGTGTTCTAATTATGATGGGGATTTTTGTAAATGCATCTGGTATTTAAAAAAACCCTTTGAATATCCTTTACGTAAGATATACTATGCCCACTCTTCCTATATCACATCTCGTTTTCTGATAAAATGTGCACCTTTGCTCTCTTTGTCTCAGTGTGCTGCTGCCCCGAAAAAAGTTTCTCTTCCACTACAAGAATGTGCGCTGGGCAAGGGGCCGGCATGAGACATACCTCTGCTTTGTAGTGAAGAGGCGAGCGGGCCCAGATACCTTGACCTTTGACTTTGGACATCTCCGTAATCGCAATGGCTGCCATGCAGAGGTAATAAATGTTGGCGAAAATAGGGGAGAATGTAAGGTGGGCCTGTTCACAAAACAAGCAGAAAACAGCAAATGAATGTATAGGTTGATTACACTATATTCCTACTATCTTCTCCCATTCTTCCAATTCCCCATAGATGCTTTTCCTGCGCTACCTGGGAGCCCTGTGCCCTGGTCTGTGGGGCTATGGAGTTGCTGGAGAGAGGAAGCAAAGTTACTCCATCACTTGGTTCTGTTCCTGGTCTCCCTGTGCCAACTGCTCCTTCAAACTGGCCCAGTTCCTCAGCCAGACACCCAACCTTCGCCTGAGGATCTTTGTCTCTCGCCTTTATTTCTGTGACATGGAGGACAGCCAAGAGAGAGAGGGTCTGAGGAAGCTGAAAAAAGCTGGAGTGCAGATCACAGTCATGAGTTACAAAGGTGGAGGCATAAATGTGTGTATGTGTGGCAAAACTATAAAGACAGAGCGGACATGTGTATGACTCTAGAGCCAGAAACATGAATGATTTTTTTTTCCTCTCTCTTCAGACTTCTTCTATTGCTGGCATACGTTTGTGGCCCGTAAACAGAGCAGGTTCAAGGCCTGGGAAGAAATGCACCAAAACACTGTTCGCCTTGCCAGGAAACTTCAGCGCATCCTCCAGGTAGTAGATTTACTGTACCTCATACTTTTCTACGACCGACAAGATTAGTCAAACCAGTAATGACGTTAAAAATCTCTTTCTTTCTTTCTTTCTTTCTCAGCCATGTGAAACAGAAGATTTGAGAGATGCCTTCAAACTTCTTGGACTGTGACACAAACCTGTGACTTACTGTACCCATAACTCTATTATTGTCTATAGAGAAAAGACATGTTGGTCCATCACTACAACTGCTAAACTGAGAAACGAAAAGAGAAAAAAAAAATTTGCTTTCAAGTTGTTGCAAGGCTTTTCATCGTTAGGTGGCTGCTGCTTACTGTTTCCGTTGCAATAAGGTAATGTGAAATAAAATAATATATGATGAGATACTGTTTCATTTTATTGACGTTGACTTGTGCACTTGAAGTGATGCTACCTTGCCAGCAGTTAGCCTGACAAAAGCAACCTTATCAAAAATGATTCCACAACAGTTGGTAATAAAAGCTAATTATAGAGCATTGCTGTTACTCATATGATACATTTCTGCACTTTCCTGAAGTTGGGGGACATTTAAGTTATTTTAAAAATAATAGATTGTCCAAATTGAACCAGCAGAAGAAGAGGTAACAGAAGTTTTTGTTCCTCAATAGCCTACAAGTGCACCTACCTGTTTTAGCACATATTTGGACCAGGGGTAAATATCAGTTTCCAATGTGGCCGGTGCGCGTAATAGGCGGACTGGCCCTTTAAGGGCGCCGCCGAGACTCTAGCGGTAATGCGGTGGCGCCGGTGGAACTGTGGTGCGCGGATACAGCGTCTATTACGGTCACGCAGCCGTTAACGACGCACGGACGCGCCGCCGCTCGCCGTCGCCGCCGGCGCGCACCGACCGGGTATAAGTCAAGATGGCGACCGAGGGTCAGTGCGAGTACGAGTCGGTCCTGTGCGTCAAACCTGAAGTCAACGTTTACCGGATCCCGCCGAGAGCATCCAACCGGGCTATCAGGTGAGGTGGAGGTGGAGGTGTTGGAGGAGGAGGAGGTGGAGGAGGAGGAGGAGGTGGAGGTGGAGGTGGGAGGGGAGCTAGCGGGGTCGGGCTCTCTGGTCCAGCATCCGAAAGCTGCGCCCGTTAGCAGCCGTTGCCTCGGCGACCTACCCACCGAGCTCATCCGCTTATTGCTTATTTATTTATTTATTTATTTACCCTGTATATTTACAAGGCCGTGGTGGAAAATACGCCACTAAATTTATTTATATATATATTTTACGTGCACTACTGGGACCTGAGATTGACCGCATCCCTGTCGGTGCGTTCACTTGCTCTCCTCCACAGGCTCGTCTGAGGAGAAATCCCGTTTACACTGCTCAAAAGTCCAAGTGGTTTCACAGGGAATTATACTTGACTTTTGGTTTAGAGATTCTCATTTTTTGCTTGTTTGACCTTTTGGCTAGTACGTAGCAAAGCAGAAGAGCATTCCTGGAGCTGTAGAGGAACCAATGTCTTGCTCAAGGACACTTCGTCGGGGCTGATGCTTCTTAATGCCGAGAAGTGAAAATGGATGCCCCGGTGGAAAGATAATGTTGTCCGGGCGTTCGTCTGCCTCTCCAGCATGTATATAAGCGTCCATACAGAAGATCTGTCCTTCAAAAGGCTGACGTCGGATTTCTTGCTCCATTTTTCATTGGCTGGTCCTTCAGCCTGGCCCACTGCGGCTGCATCTGTGTGGACATTACTATAACCAAACATTAGCATAGGCCCGAGTCCCGTGAGACACATGATTGGTTAAGCAGTGAACGTATGTATAGTGAGTAAGGGTGGTGATGTAATATTTCAGCCTAAGGTCTCAGTGAAATTCCTGTCTGATGCTTTAGTCACATTTTGTTCAAATAGAGAAGTGTGTCTGAGCGTAGGAAGACTCATAACAATGACACACACTATGACACATTCACACAAAAAACATGAATTTCCTCTCCTGTCTCCTGTTTTTCCTCCCTATTCTTGCCCTCCATGTCAATCTGAATAACCTGCTGTCACAAAGTGATGTCGTCACCTATGTTGCACTGTCTCCCCCTCTGTGTGTGCGTGTGTGTACGTGTGTGTGTATGTGTGTGTCCCAGGGCTGCAGATTGGAAGCTGGATGCTCCTGACTGGACGGGACGCATGCGTGTGACAGCCCGGGGCAAGGTGGCCTACGTGAAATTGGAAGACAAAATCTCTGGTGAGAGAGAAGCAGACAGGACACTGCCATTGTTTACTGGCACTGCCGATGTTGAAAATCATTTCATGGTTTTAGTCTCCTGCTCACCATTTCCCTCTCTGTTACTCATATCATCCAAGGTGACCCAACCTGCATCCAAGCATGCAGTTTATTTTGAAGCGAAGAGGCTGATAATCTCTGTCTGTCTCTATCGGAGCATTTTAGTGACTCAGCATGCTTGTTTTCCTCAGTTTACACCTTATAATGACCAATTTTTATGTGGTTTTAACAGGTTGATCCAATTAGCATGTTTCCTGCGCAACAAAAACAAAACAAAAACAAAATTTCTCCTTCTCTTTAAACCTCAAGCTTTCTTAGTTGAGATTTGGATTAGTAAATGTAAATGTTTCTTAATGATCCAAAGTACCTCTGTACAATTTTCCATAATAGATAATTAACTTGTTTCTTTTTTTCTAATCTACAGGGGAGTTGTTTGCCCAGGCACCAGTGGATGAGTATCCTGGCATTGCAGTGGAAACAGTTAGTGACTCTAGCCGTTACTTTGTGCTCCGCATCCAGGATGACAACGGTGAGTGAACTCTTTGTTGTTAAGCCATGAATATTCAGTAAATGTGCTCATAATTGAGAGGATAGCAAGTTTGAATTGTCCAGGGGAGAGATACATCATTGTATTTTTGTGTGCAAAATTTTGGGAAAGGTTAATTCAAGTGTACATATTATTGTGAGGATCTGTCAGGTTTAATATGTTTTTGTTTGTACTACCATCAGATCCCTTAATAAGCTCTAGTCTTCATTTCTCTCATAGGCCGCAGTGCGTTCATAGGTATTGGATTTGGAGACCGAGGCGATGCCTTTGACTTCAATGTTGCACTTCAGGACCACTTTAAGTAAGCAGCTGCTCCACAGTGTCTCATGAATCATAACTCATTCAGTAATTAATTATTATTTTTTTTTAAATAAAATAAAAATAATTTTTTTTTAATTATTTTTTTTTTCTATTATTTCAGCTTCTATTAATCTTTTTCCACTTCTGTCTTCCTCCCTGATTTTCTCCAGGTGGGTGAAACAGGAAAATGAATTCACCAAGCAGGCACAGCTTCCAGACTCCACTCCGAAACTAGACCTGGGCTTCAAAGAAGGACAGACCATTACTCTCAATATTGGGGTGACCTTGTTTTTTTTTAATTGAATAGTTATAAGGTTAGAAGTTAGTGGAACAGCAAAATTTCTTTCAGTTTGATGCTAAATGTTTTCAAAGCAGTATAATACTTTAGAAATTTGTCTTTGTCAAGCTGTGTTGTTTTTGATGAGTGAACCACCAAAGGTATACTCCTGCTTTAACAAATGATACCATGTTCGGTGACAGTTGCAAATTGACTCACACCTAGGTTTTAACTTTGCATCTAAAACTATTACAAATCTGTCTTAATGTATTGTAAGTGCAAACTTGTACAGACCCACATGAGCTCACACTTTTGTTTCTCCCATTTTTACCTTCTATAGCAATCAAAAAAGAGGGACAGGTCTCGTCCGCAGAGTTCAGGTGGGATTGGGCTCCTTCCACCTCCTCCAGGGGGCAAGCTAGCCCCACCCCCTTCATCTAGATCCACCAATCATAACACACAGCCATCTGCAGGAGGAAGTGACACTGGTAGGTAATATTAATCCTAGAGTACCGAAAGCTAGACAGGTCGTGCAACTAATTACAGAGTGTCTTATGTGTCTTTCTACATAAAATCAGTTATAATGAATCCAAAATAAACAAGAGCGTGTGCAGCAGGGGATGAAAGAGGAGCTTGTTAGGAATGTCCTGGAGGTAAAAAGAGTGTCGGATAGAGTGATGAGTCTGAAGCTAGAAATCGAAGGTGTAATGTTCAATGTGGTTAGTGGGTATGCTCCACAGGTAGGCTGTGAGCTGGAGGAGAAGGAGAAATTCTGGTCGGACCTTGATGAAGCCATACAGAGCATCCCTAGAGATGAGAGAGTTGTCATTGGTGCAGACTTCAATGGACATGTTGGTGCAGGAAACAGAGGCGATGAGGAAGCGATGGGCAGATTCGGTATCCAGGAGAGGAAGGACAGATGGTGGTTGATTTTGCAAAAGGATGAAAATGGCTGTAGTGAACACTTTCTTCCAGAAGAGGCAGGAGCACAGAGTGGCGATAAGAGTGGAGGTAGGAGCACACAGATAGACTACATCTTGTGTAGACGATGTAATCTGAAGGAGATCAGTGACTGCAAAGTAGTGGTTGGTGAGAGTGTAGCCAGACAGCATAGAATGCTGGTGTGTAGGATGACCTTGGTGGTGAGGAAGACGAAGAGGACAAAGGCAGAGCAGAGGACGAAATGGTGGAAGCTAAAAAAGGAAGAGTGTTGCATGACTTTTAGGAAGGAGTTGAAGCAGGCTCTGGGAGGTCAGGAGGTGCTTCCAGATGACTGGAGAACTACAGCTAATGTGATCAGGGAGACAGGAAGGCGAGTACTTGGTGTGTCATCTGGAAGGAAAGTAGATAAAGAGACTTGGTGGTGGAATGAGGAGGTGCAGGAGTGTATACAGAAAAAGAGATTAGCTAAGAAGAAGTGGGACACTGAGAGGACTGAAGAGAGTAGACAAGAGTACAGGGAGATGCAGCGTAAGGTGAAAGTAGAGGTGGCAAAGGCCAAACAAGGGGCTTATGATGACTTGTATGTTAGGTTGGACAGTAAGGAGGGAGACTGATCTATACAGATTGGCAAGGCAGAGAGACAGAGATGGGAAGGACGTGCAGCAGGTTAGGGTGATTAAGGATAGAGATGGAAATGTATTGACAGGTGCCAGCAGTGTGATGGGAAGATGGAAAGAGTACTTTGCAGAGTTGATGAATGAGGAAAATGAGAGAGAACGAAGAGTAGAAGATGTGGCTATTGTGGATCAGGAAATAGAAAAGATTAGTAAAGATGAAGTGAGGAAGGCACTGAAGAGGATGAAGAGTGGAAAGGCACTTGGTCCTGATGATATACCTGTGGAGGTATGGAAGTGTCTAGGAGAGGCAGCAGTAGAGTTTCTGACTGGGTTGTTTAACAGGATCTTAGATAGTGAGAAGATGCCTGAGGAATGGAGGAGAAGTGTACTGGTGCCCATTTTAAGAACAAGGGAGATGTGCAGAACTGTGGCAACTACAGAGGAATAAAGCTGATGAGCCATACAATGAAGCTATGGGAAAGAGTAGTTGAAGCTAGACTAAGGGCAAAAGTGAGAATTTGTGAGCAGCAGTATGGCTTCATGCCAAAAAAGAGTACCACAGATGCAGTATTTGCTTTGAGGATGTTGATAGAGAAGTACAGGGAAGGTCAGAGGGAGCTGCATTGTGTCTTTGTAGATCTGGAGAAAGCGTATGACAGGGTGCCCAGAGAGGAACTGTGGTACTGTATGAGGAAGTCTGGAGTGACAGAGAAGTATGTTAGAGTGGTGCAGGACATGTATGTGGACTGTAAGACAGTGGTTAGGTGTGCTGTAGGTGTGACAGAGGAGTTCAAGGTGGAGGTGGGACTGCATCAGGGATCAGCTCTAAGCCCCTTCTTGTTTGCTATGGTGATGGACAGACTGACAGACGAGGTTAGACAGGAATCTCCATGGACTATGATGTTTGCAGATGACATTGTGATATGTAGTGAGAGCAGGGAACAGGTGGAGGAGAAGCTTGAGAGGTGGAGATTTGCCCTGGAAAGGAGAGGAATGAAGGTTAGGAGGGACCCAAGTGGAAGAGTGAGGTTACAGGGAGAAGAGATAAAGAAGGTGGAGGATTTTAAGTACTTAGGGTCAACAGTCCAGGGCAATGGAGAGTGTGGAAAGAGGTGAAGAAGCGTGTGCAGGCAGGCTGGAACAGGTGGAGAAAAGTGTCAGGTGTGATGTGTGATAGAAGAGTTTCAGCTAAAATGAAAGGAAAGGTGTACAAAACTGTGGTGAGACCAGCGATGCTGTTTGGTCTAGAGACAGTGCCACTGAGGAAAAGACAGGAGGCAGAGCTGGAGGTAGCAGAGATGAAGATGTTGAGGTTCTCTCTGGGAGTGACCAGGATGGATAGGATCAGGAATGAGTACATCAGAGGGACAGCACATGTTAGAGGTTTTGGAGATAAAGTCAGAGAGGCCAGACTGAGATGGTTTGGACATGTCCTGAGAAGAGATAGTGAATATATTGGTAGAAGGATACTGAGTTTTGAACTGCCAGGCAGGAGGTCTAGAGGAAGACCAAAGAGGAGGTTTATGGATGTAGTGAAAGAGGACATGAAGGTAGTTGGTGTGAGTGAAGAGGACGCAGAAGACAGGGTTAGATGGAGGACACTGATTCGCTGTGGCGACCCCTAAAGGGAAAAGCCGAAAGGAAAAGAAGAAGTGTGCAGCAGGGGATGTAGGAAGCTAAATGCTTATGCAAAGACCTCTCCTAAAAGCTCAGTGGAACATAAACAAATAAATTTAAAAACATCAAACATTATTACCCCAGGATCTCACTGTTTTACTTCTATGTTCAATCCACAGGTTGTTGTACATAGGCACAGCTGTTTCATTTACAGCGAACATTAAACATGACCTGTCTGTGTCACCTCAGGAATCATACAGAATAAAAGTTAATGTAAAATCGGGAATATGAAGCAGAGGAAAGTTATTTCTTTGGTGAAAGCTTGTATTTCCTTGGCCCCAGTGGGGTAGGTTGTAAAGTTGTTTCCATTGGAGCACATGTATCCACAGTCTTTCCAACGAAGGTGGTGAGTGCAATGTTATGCTGAGCTACAGTATATGAATACCAGCCAAAATTATGACAGAGAGACTCCAGTTGTAAAATACCCTTTAAATTCTCTTAAAAATATTGTTGCCCCTGCCCTCTCTTGCCCTTGGTAGTATATGTACTTTCAAACTGCAAATCACATTGCTTTATCTTACAGAACAAAAAAAAAGAGGTTTAAAGATGCCAATCTATGATATTTCTGCAGCCATCTGGAGGTGAATGAATCTTGGTTGTTGTGCTTAAAGCACTGAAAAACATTTGAAAAATCCATTAGAAAATTGGCTTTGCACAATTATTTCTTGATTTCTAATGATAGTACACTGGCAGTTTTTCACCAGTGCTAGTGTCTCCCAAAGAGGAAGTCCCTGAGAAAACTGTTAACAACAAGGTGTGTGGATGATCAGGAGTAAAAATGGGATACTCTTTGTGGAAAGATCCATTGCTCTTGAGTTTCAAATGCAACTTTTCAGTGATTTAAGTAGCACTTTTGTTTTACCTGCATTGTCTTTGGGGTGGTGGCAGAGGTCTTAGAACATGACTCCTCAAAACCACAGCACCTAAAGCGAGATAGTTTAATTGTCTCTTGGGCAGTCAGTTGAATTTACAAGACATGTCTTGAAATCCCACCTAAAAATAA
The DNA here is from genome assembly GCA_016859345.1 of Istiophorus platypterus. NCBI lineage: Eukaryota > Metazoa > Chordata > Actinopteri > Istiophoriformes > Istiophoridae > Istiophorus > Istiophorus platypterus. The sequence continues at coordinate 11,056,174 of CM029126.1, forward strand.
TGCATTCCTAGACTGATGAGAAACAAATAATTACATCAGAACTTTTTTGCTACTCTTTCAGAGATGCATTATGTTTCTGTTTTGCTTTATTTTTTAACCACCAGGTTGTTTGCTAGACCTGGACTCCAGTAACTCCAACTCAGTGGCTCCATCCAACCCCACCACCACAGCCAGCTCTGATCTGTGGGGAGACTTTGATTCTGTATCCCCAAAGTGAGGAGAAATTCCCTCTGTTTTCTCCATTTTTTCTCTTTGTAAATTTATGCAGCACTATTTGCAACTTTGTTTTCTCCGTTATGGGGTCCCAAATCTCTCCCTGCCAAGCAGGGTAACCCCCAGTACTAGCCTGTTTTCATTTAAGCTCAGAATCTCATGGTCTTTGTTCTAATTTTAGCTTGAGATACACCTAGACCTCAAAGCACAGTCTTAATTGGAAAAGATTTAGAACTATTGGCCATCACCTTCCATCATCCTTCTTGGGGCTCTTTTCTTTCTCCCACTGTGTATCCAGTCTAGCTCTCCATTTTCCATTTATCTGATTGAATTCTGCTTTTGTCACTTTGCTCCTCCTTGCAACTCATCCTAATAATGTTTTATTTGCTCATTTCTATCATGGATTATACCTAATAGAAATATGATCAATAGAGACATAAACAGAAACATCTAATGATGGAAACTAATGAAATCTAAGTGAATAAATTATATGTACAGAGAATATTTATTTTAAATGTATATATTGTCAGCAGTTTGTAAGTATTACCATTGGTGTTGTCCCCTGTATCCACTGTAGCTTATTTTTCTTCAGGTCTCCATCAGTGAGACTGACTATATGCACTGACTGACAGTCTAGTCTGTCTTCTTAGATAGTAATGCGTCGTCTGCATTAAAAGCAGGGATTGTCTAATAATAGATTTAGATTATTGCAAAGTTTACCACAAAACGATTTTACTTGAAAGACACCTGTTAAGTTGTAACCGATTTACAGGTTAGATATGCTCTCCAGCACTCTATTGGGCTCGTGTGGCTCTAAAGCATCAATTTGCGAGAGGAGACATCAAACTTAGATGCAGCTGTTGATTACATATTTTGCTGGGGATGGGTCCTGGGCATTGTGTGAATTGTTTTAACTGAAAATCGGTACAAAGAAGCAGAGAAGTAGAAATGCTTGATGCTATACGGTCTTAGCAAAGGAGGATCAGGCATCAAGTGCTTTTATCTTTGCCTCAAGGGGAAATAGAGATAGTCTAGTCCAAGTTATGTCATCTCTACTTAGCACAGCTGTTAAAATCCGTGATTGGTGAGTCATTTAGGTCATGACCTCTTTCCTTCTCAATGAATACTGCAGGTCTTTGTTTGTACACTGTCCCATCAGTCTAGGAAGGGCTTCATCTCCTTAATTCTTCATGAGAAGGTGAGCAGGTTGTAGACCTCAACAACAGCATGTTGAACTATTCAAAGTTTTAACTGTGATCTTCAATTCCATGATAAGATCTAATGTCTAAATTGTATTCTGATGCAGACAAATGCAATGTGGGACCAAGTTAGTCTGTGTTTGATGCATTGTTTTGTTGTGATATTGTTATGTACCAAGAAATGGATCGTGTTACATTGAGATCACATGCACATGTGTTGTGACAGGTGTGCAGTGACAAGTGGTGTGATGTTGAAAGTTGAATGGAACACACAGGGAGTATGTGGGTGTATAGCCCTAACAATGTTTGTCAGTGTTTGTTTACTGTTCAGATTATATGCATTTCTCCCAAATGTTACTTGTTATTCAAACCATATATGTGTAATGGAAATGTATATGGAATTGAATATGCAAAGAAAAACATAAAGATATCAATTGATGATCATACCTTTCACTTGTTGTTTTTTCCTCTTGAATTAAAATAGTAAAAGAAAATGGATAAACAAACTAACTCGTGTATAAATGTAGCTATATTTTATTGGATAGGATAGTGCACATAGTACTGGATTGTCAGTGAGTACCTTTCAATCCAAAACAGAGTGGGTCTTTCTTTGTACAATGAAATTGCTCAGTGCTGCTATTGGCCCATTACTACAGTACCTTAAATGGATCGTAAACCATGAAAGACATGATCTGTGTCCAACAACACACAGATGAAATGAGCACACCTTCAATATTCACACACAATTAATAGACTAATACATAAAGATATATATGACTCAGCATATTGTGTGTGTGTGTTTGTGTGGTTGTATGTGTGTATTGTGCAAGAGAAAAAAAGACCCCCAGGTGTTGAGCAGTAGATTTATGGTGTTATGGGCTGTTTTTATGACAACGCCCTCAGTTTGTGTCTCTAAGGGGCTCCATCCTCACCAGTGGTCACATCACCCTCCTCGGCCCATCAAGCCTTGTTTGCCCAGGTTTTGGGGTTGCTACGGCGATTGCTACAGCGTTTCCTATTTGATGACCTCTCAGAACGTCTGGGCCACCCAGACAACTCTCTGCACAGCTCAGCTGTATGTTGCAAAAGACAAGAATATTCCTTTAAACGCAAGATCAAGCACTCTGACATCCCAGTGCTTGTTACACATGTAGACAGTCTCACCTTTCAGATACTCATCCTGTTGACACACAGTCCTCATGCAGATCTCTTTGTTGATAACGTAGACACGAAAGAGGCTGCGTCAGAAACAGGATAAAACATGAGCATTCTCTTGCTAGAGCTGTGAGTCTTCCCTGATTTAAGTACAGTGATTTAAACCTTATAAGATTGAGCCTTGCCAGCAGTTAAAGTAACTAAGCACATATAAACTAGTACTATACCCAATTACACTTTTGAGGCACTTTTACTCAAAGTTTTTCCATTTTAATGCACATTATATGATGTCTAGTTAATTTGTAAAATTAGCATTTTATATACAAAACAGGCTCATCTTATAAAGTTTATAATTTTAAAGATTAAACTGACACACTATAAAGTAGATGCAACATTAGCACAATGCTTAATACAATAACATCTGCAATAATAAAACACTGACAGGGACTATTATTTTTTCTGCATAATGAAATCTTTTATTTTTGAAACATCAATACTGATATACTTTGACTTGAACACAAATTTGAATATATGTAATAGAGCATTTCCACATTCTGGTACTGTATTGCAACAATTATTTAAAGGATCTAAGACAGAGTCCTGTGTGGTATTTCAGTGCAAGGAGTGGAACGCAAAGAACTTTAAAAGCAAACCATTCTATTGGCAGATTGTTAAATCAAAGCTGTATTTTTTTATAATGAAAATTTTCAGTTCACCTGTAGAAACAAAGATCACCAATACATCTCTTGATAGGCTTGTGAACCGAGTACATCCTGGTGCAGGGGTACATCTCATCCCTGCAGTCTGCAGAGACAGGAGATACATGTCAATTTGAAACCTAATCAATAACAAAAGCAAGTGAAGCACGGCAAAACTTGCAAAGGGTGAGCAGTTGTGCCAAGAGCTTAAGCGGCCTCCTGAGAGGCAGTTCAGAGGTCATCATCAGCCGGCAGTCACTCACTGGCTGGCATGGGGGCTGTAGTGGCCGCACTGATCTCTGGAAACAAGGATGGAAAAGATCAGATTTGTGGAAACATCCTAACGGTGACCCTCATCACTGACTCACAGACTGACAGATGTCATGCGACACAACTCGTCCTGATCTACAGATCTATAAGGAGAAGAGCATTACCAGACTGCTCATCTTGGGCTACAGCTGTGAGCACTGTGGAACAGAAACCACATGAGGGGAGTGTTTCGCAGCATAAAAACAAACACACAGCGACTCAACCGTAATTAAACAAGATGATTTGTGTGTTCTGTTTGGCAGCGTTACCGTGGAAACTGCAGAGGAGCAGGACCACTGGAAGGCTGCCCATTCCTTCAGCTTGTAAGAGGTATGCTTTACGAGCTGGAGGAAACCGAAGAGGAAAAGAGTCAGGATGATTTCACAGAGTGGAACTGTTAAATATTCTCTCTCAAGATTTTTGTGCTGTTTATGTTTCCTTTAATCCCCCTTGAATATAAATGCTCCCAACATTCCAGGTCACTGTAATGTTTTCCCTACGGTTATGCTCCAGCTAAAAACACAGAGAATAGGGCTATGTTTTGGGTAACAGACGAGTTGTTATAGAAGAGGGCCTGATGTCATTTTTGCTGTGGGATAATATGTTCTGCAGTACTTTCTGGTAATTATTGGACTGCACTTAAAACGCTTTCTTAAGTAGCGCTGGAGCAACTAAAGAAAAGTTTATAAAAAGCGGACACTTTAAAAGCATTTTACTCCCTGCCTTTGAAAATATGTTTTTCTTCCTTTCCTGACTCCCTTTCTCTTTCTCCTTCCCGTTCTCCACTCCCGCCCTGCATCATTCCTCTTGTGATGTGTCAGTGTAACTTTGGAGTCCAAGATGTGAGTTCTCTCAGAAGAATGTGTTTTTTGTGCCCTATTTGAGCACCCCCTCCACCCCTCCTCTTTTACAGTCACACATTCTTTTCCAGCTTTCTTTTCATAGAAAATATTGCCGCTTACCACCTACAGCCAAGCTGAGCGTGACAGTTTTGTCAATCGGTCTGTCTTTTCCGCAGTGATAATCCCAGAGTCACGCATTTGCAGTTACTGAAAATGAGACACTGGATTGTCCTGGTTTGCTCGGTGTATGCTTCTGTTGATTTGTTTGTGAGAGTGGCATGTTTTCCAGTGCTTGAACTTACTGAACCCTGCATGCATCATGACATAACTGAAAATTTAAATTCTGAAGAGAATCACATTAATCAGCCGAGCATTCAGTCTTACTTTTCGTGTTTACATCTAATACATAGGAGATATCCATCCCTCAATATCTTTGGATGTGAGCTATCTTTCATCTGCAGGTGTTGCTGCTACTTCCTACAGTATGTGTCAAAATCAGGCGAAAAAAGAAGCATAATTAACTCATACTCACAACTTTTGCTGTCGTCCGCAACTGCTTTAGTTTTATGAATCTTTTGTCTTCTCCTCTTTCCCCTCCTTCCCTCTCTTCCTCCCTCCTCCTCCTCCTCCCCCAGTCCTCCTTCCGATCATCATTTTCTTGCTTTGTACTTTTTTTTCCTCTGCTCAAATCTGGTAAATATTAGCATGCTGATACTATCTGATTTTTTTTCTCTTTGGTGCACACACACCCCCACAATTTTTTTATAGTCATCTTAAACACACATTTTGTCAGACTCATATACACTTCCAGTGTCCTGTGTCTCTGTGTCTCTTAGTGTCTCATCACCCCACAAAGCAAAATATTCAGACTGTCATCATCTACAAAAAAGTAGAGCAGTTCTTCTTATTCAATAAATAGGCTAAATAACGTGACACAAATAACAGAGGACTGTAAACAAATGTACGTGTATTAAAGTAATATTTAGTTTCACCTTTCAAGAAAACAGTAACAGTATTTTTTGCACTTTCTAAACCTCACCAGTTGAATTTTCTCCAGGACTCTGCTCAGATCAATGAAGAAAATTTATTATCAAATTAAAAGAGGCATCCAGACACTTGACAGTGGGCCTCAGATTTGACTTTTGCACTACTTAATATAACCAGCTGGTGGAGCAGTGCACACAGAGAGTGATCCCTGTCTCCAGCAGACATTCAGACAATGTTACTGAAATTGTAGATGAGTCCATATTATCAGTTCAGTTAACTGGCTTTAGTTTGTTCTTAGTCTGGTCTAACATTACACAGAAATTACTACTTTTAGGCCAAATGTCGCGCTAACCCAGGGTCACTTTGCAGTAATAGTCTAATGTTATGAACATATGCTTCAGCTCCACTTAACATGTATGATGTGAATTCTCCATGACAGCCATAGATTATTTCTTCAGTTTACTGCTGATGATAAGTTGATTAATCGATTAGTTGATCAACAGAAAATCCTAAAACTTTTAACAATCAATTACCAGATAAGTGATTTATTAAGCAAAAATGCACAAAAAAAATGTGGTTAATAAAAAAATTTGATATGAGGAATTGTGTATTCTCTCTGTTTTAAATTGTTATACTATATTATTGTAAATTTAATTTTATTACCTTACATTTCAGAGAATTATTAATCAATTGATGAAAAAAAAAATACAAAAAACATTTTAATTCATTAAGAAAATTATCACAAAATGATGCCCTAGTTCAAATGATTGCCACAGGATACATCTGGCCCTGTTTATTCTGAATTTGAGAATTCATGTCACTGAGGGGAGTGGTTAAAACACCAGTTTTGGGTCTGTTATAGTTGCATGCGGAAGGAAACTTAACTCTGCATCGGCGTCCATGGACTAGACTAATATAAATATTGCTACACATACTCCTGAAGTCACAGACAACAAAACTCCTTCTGGCTTTCATCCTATAGTAGGCTTAGCCAGCTCAAGACGGAGACACTCATCATCCCCTTGACATATCGGGGTTACATGGACCTCAGAGTGAGCGGCTGTGGGGTGGCCCTAACAAGGTCAGCTGGGCGAGGCTGATGAAAACTTGACAGATGGAGGCAGCGTGAGTGAGGGAGAGGGACGATCAATCCCACACACACATAAAGCCTCTCTGTCCCTGCTGCACCAGCATGAGGGGATAGCAAAGCCAAAAGGAGCATGGATGAAGAAAGAGAAGAAAGACAGGAGAGGAATAAAGGAATCGGGTGTAAGGCGAGACAGAATGCCATGCAGAATGGTGAAGGCAAAACATGCCAGATAGTAAACACATGATAATCTCACAGCTTGTTTATTAGTTGGAAGGCATTGCAAGAGGCATGCCAACTCTGCAATGCATACTATCCCCTTCTCTGCCCTCCCGTTCACCCCTACACACTCCCCCCGCACTCCCCGTCTGTGCATTTCAACCAGTACATTTCACAAGTACTGCTGCGTCTCCTGCACATTCTGAACACCAACTGAACTCTGCCACTGGCACATTGCAAGTCTCAGTAAATGCTCACTAATGATATATTATAAACCAGATCCAGTGTTGGTCATCAGTGCTTCTCGCTGTGCAAAAGCGATAATTCAAGTCTCTTCCAGTGAACCTGTTTAAGCAATTAAAGTAGCTGAACCCTACCAAGCGGCAATGTGAGGGAGGATGATGAGGGTGAAGGGAAATTTCAGGCCATGATGACCCAAGTGTCTGGCTTCCCTCTGGGGATACATTTCAGACATTTGGCCATATGAACACTTTACTAGCTCCACACAGGGCATAAATCTGTCTCTCATATTGGTGTCTGCTTTTGCAGTTGTCATTCTTGTGACATGTGACATGTGACATCTTTTATCAGACATCTGTCTAAATATCTGTTACAGCTTATGTCATTTTCCAACTGGTTGTCTTTGTATCCTCCTTCTACCTATTTTAAAACATAAACTTTAGTTTTACAGGACATTAAGAACTCTCCTCTAATAATAGAAAAAATGTAACGGTGTGGTGTGATGTGAGAAATAAGATGAATAAAACAAACACACAGCGACTCAACCGTAATTAAACAAGATGATTTGTGTGTTCTGTTTGGCAGCGTTACCGTGGAAACTGCAGAGGAGCAGGACCACTGGAAGGCTGCCCATTCCTTCAGCTTGTAAGAGGTATGCTTTACGAGCTGGAGGAAACCGAAGAGGAAAAGAGTCAGGATGATTTCACAGAGTGGAACTGTTAAATATTCTCTCTCAAGATTTTTGTGCTGTTTATGTTTCCTTTAATCCCCCTTGAATATAAATGCTCCCAACATTCCAGGTCACTGTAATGTTTTCCCTACGGTTATGCTCCAGCTAAAAACACAGAGAATAGGGCTATGTTTTGGGTAACAGACGAGTTGTTATAGAAGAGGGCCTGATGTCATTTTTGCTGTGGGATAATATGTTCTGCAGTACTTTCTGGTAATTATTGGACTGCACTTAAAACGCTTTCTTAAGTAGCGCTGGAGCAACTAAAGAAAAGTTTATAAAAAGCGGACACTTTAAAAGCATTTTACTCCCTGCCTTTGAAAATATGTTTTTCTTCCTTTCCTGACTCCCTTTCTCTTTCTCCTTCCCGTTCTCCACTCCCGCCCTGCATCATTCCTCTTGTGATGTGTCAGTGTAACTTTGGAGTCCAATATGTGAGTTCTCTCAGAAGAATGTGTTTTTTGTGCCCTATTTGAGCACCCCCTCCACCCCTCCTCTTTTACAGTCACACATTCTTTTCCAGCTTTCTTTTCATAGAAAATATTGCCGCTTACCACCTACAGCCAAGCTGAGCGTGACAGTTTTGTCAATCGGTCTGTCTTTTCCGCAGTGATAATCCCAGAGTCACGCATTTGCAGTTACTGAAAATGAGACACTGGATTGTCCTGGTTTGCTCGGTGTATGCTTCTGTTGATTTGTTTGTGAGAGTGGCATGTTTTCCAGTGCTTGAACTTACTGAACCCTGCATGCATCATGACATAACTGAAAATTTAAATTCTGAAGAGAATCACATTAATCAGCCGAGCATTCAGTCTTACTTTTCGTGTTTACATCTAATACATAGGAGATATCCATCCCTCAATATCTTTGGATGTGAGCTATCTTTCATCTGCAGGTGTTGCTGCTACTTCCTACAGTATGTGTCAAAATCAGGCGAAAAAGAAGCATAATTAACTCATACTCACAACTTTTGCTGTCGTCCGCAACTGCTTTAGTTTTATGAATCTTTTGTCTTCTCCTCTTTCCCCTCCTTCCCTCTCTTCCTCCCTCCTCCTCCTCCTCCCCCAGTCCTCCTTCCGATCATCATTTTCTTGCTTTGTACTTTTTTTTCCCCTGCTCAAATCTGGTAAATATTAGCATGCTGATACTATCTGATTTTTTTTTCTCTTTGGTGCACACACACCCCCACAATTTTTTTATAGTCATCTTAAACACACATTTTGTCAAACTCATATACACTTCCAGTGTCCTGTGTCTCTGTGTCTCTTAGTGTCTCATCACCCCACAAAGCAAAATATTCAGACTGTCATCATCTACAAAAAAGTAGGGCAGTTCTTCTTATTCAATAAATAGGCTAAATAACGTGACACAAATAACAGAGGACTGTAAACAAATGTACGTGTATTAAAGTAATATTTAGTTTCACGTTTCAAGAAAACAGTAACAGTATTTTTTGCACTTTCTTAACCTCACCAGTTGAATTTTCTCCAGGACTCTGCTCAGATCAATGAAGAAAGTTTATTATCAAATTAAAAGAGGCATCCAGACACTTGACAGTGGGCCTCAGATTTGACTTTTGCACTACTTAATATAACCAGCTGGTGGAGCAGTGCACACAGAGAGTGATCCCTGTCTCCAGCAGACATTCAGACAATGTTACTGAAATTGTAGATGAGTCCATATTATCAGTTCAGTTAACTGGCTTTAGTTTGTTCTTAGTCTGGTCTAACATTACACAGAAATTACTACTTTTAGGCCAAATGTCGCGCTAACCCAGGGTCACTTTGCAGTAATAGTCTAATGTTATGAACATATGCTTCAGCTCCACTTAACATGTATGATGTGAATTCTCCATGACAGCCATAGATTATTTCTTCAGTTTACTGCTGATGATAAGTTGATTAATCGATTAGTTGATCAACAGAAAATCCTAAAACTTTTAACAATCAATTACCAGATAAGTGATTTATTAAGCAAAAATGCACAAAAAAAATGTGGTTAATAAAAAAATTTGATATGAGGAATTGTGTATTCTCTCTGTTTTAAATTGTTATACTATATTATTGTAAATTTAATTTTATTACCTTACATTTCAGAGAATTATTAATCAATTGATGAAAAAAAAAATACAAAAAACATTTTAATTCATTAAGAAAATTATCACAAAATGATGCCCTAGTTCAAATGATTGCCACAGGATACATCTGGCCCTGTTTATTCTGAATTTGAGAATTCATGTCACTGAGGGGAGTGGTTAAAACACCAGTTTTGGGTCTGTTATAGTTGCATGCGGAAGGAAACTTAACTCTGCATCGGCGTCCATGGACTAGACTAATATAAATATTGCTACACATACTCCTGAAGTCACAGACAACAAAACTCCTTCTGGCTTTCATCCTATAGTAGGCTTAGCCAGCTCAAGACGGAGACACTCATCATCCCCTTGACATATCGGGGTTACATGGACCTCAGAGTGAGCGGCTGTGGGGTGGCCCTAACAAGGTCAGCTGGGCGAGGCTGATGAAAACTTGACAGATGGAGGCAGCGTGAGTGAGGGAGAGGGACGATCAATCCCACACACACATAAAGCCTCTCTGTCCCTGCTGCACCAGCATGAGGGGATAGCAAAGCCAAAAGGAGCATGGATGAAGAAAGAGAAGAAAGACAGGAGAGGAATAAAGGAATCGGGTGTAAGGCGAGACAGAATGCCATGCAGAATGGTGAAGGCAAAACATGCCAGATAGTAAACACATGATAATCTCACAGCTTGTTTATTAGTTGGAAGGCATTGCAAGAGGCATGCCAACTCTGCAATGCATACTATCCCCTTCTCTGCCCTCCCGTTCACCCCTACACACTCCCCCCGCACTCCCCGTCTGTGCATTTCAACCAGTACATTTCACAAGTACTGCTGCGTCTCCTGCACATTCTGAACACCAACTGAACTCTGCCACTGGCACATTGCAAGTCTCAGTAAATGCTCACTAATGATATATTATAAACCAGATCCAGTGTTGGTCATCAGTGCTTCTCGCTGTGCAAAAGCGATAATTCAAGTCTCTTCCAGTGAACCTGTTTAAGCAATTAAAGTAGCTGAACCCTACCAAGCGGCAATGTGAGGGAGGATGATGAGGGTGAAGGGAAATTTCAGGCCATGATGACCCAAGTGTCTGGCTTCCCTCTGGGGATACATTTCAGACATTTGGCCATATGAACACTTTACTAGCTCCACACAGGGCATAAATCTGTCTCTCATATTGGTGTCTGCTTTTGCAGTTGTCATTCTTGTGACATGTGACATGTGACATCTTTTATCAGACATCTGTCTAAATATCTGTTACAGCTTATGTCATTTTCCAACTGGTTGTCTTTGTATCCTCCTTCTACCTATTTTAAAACATAAACTTTAGTTTTACAGGACATTAAGAACTCTCCTCTAATAATAGAAAAAATGTAACGGTGTGGTGTGATGTGAGAAATAAGATGAATAAAACAAAAAATGCTTTGAAGACGTTAAATGCAGACCTATACATAATTTGAACTTTGAACTAAAGTGAGCTTCATTCAAAACAGTTAGGATGAAATCTGAATCTTGTTGACGTTGTTAATCTGAATCTGAATGTCTTGGGTTTCTAGTTCAGACTGTGTCTTTCAACCTCACATACATTTGAAGGCTTATCAGGACATGGGAGTACACTCCTGACTAAAAGTAAAATGAGCTTCATCCCCAAGATTAAGCATGTGTTTTCTTTTTTGTAAGGACAAGCAGTCCACATGTATAGCTGTCCTTGTTTCTCCCGTTTTCATCATCCCTGCTCTCTGTCCTCATGGACATCCAACAGATTTGCACCTCGATCAGCATCTTTGTTCTGGCATTCTACTGTCTCTGTGTTCCACACCATGTGTTTCCATTTATCAGGCTGTGGTCTACCATTAACTCTCCATTTGCATGTCACATGAGCCTTGTTCCTCTGTTAACTGGAAAATAGTGCATCATAAATTGCCATTACTGAAGTAGATACCGAGTGTTTTAATGTAAACACACTACGACACAGCTAAAAAAGGCTGGCAGTTGTCTGTTCATGGTAGCAGTGACCTGAGAAGAAAGAGGCCCAGAGAGTGAGGGAATGAAAGGGAGACAGGCCTCGGAGGGTGCACGAAATGGATGTGACCCAAGAAGCAAAGATGAAAGGGAACGACAAGGTCCAAGTGGCATGACAGGAGAAAAGGAAAAATTATCAGTGAGAGAGAGAGCCAGAGATAAAAAAAAAAGAGAGCGGGGATGAGGGAGTTAACAGGCAAGATGGGTCACAGTGTTCCATCAGATTGTGCTGTTATAGGCCTGTGGACGCCAAGGCAGCCTGACTTTCGCCTTTTGGAGGACTGTGGAGTGCAGATAGTCAGAGAGAGGTGATGATGTGCATGGTGTGTAAATAGATAGATCTAGGATCTATTTATAAATCCATCTGGAGTGGCCCTCAGCACGGGTTAGCACATACCCTACTGACATACACACACACTCGCACTGCACATTAGCAGCTCGCTACCAACAGGGATGCATTCCAAATTGAAACTGAGCTATTGTGTGCTCTGCAATGTGAAAGTTAAAACTGATAATTTGCTTTTGTGTCATGGCCCGTTTTGCATAGATTTATTAGGGTGGAACTGAGCCTGAACATATCTAATGTGTAGAGTTAATATTTACAACTTATGCGGTGCTAGGTTGTTTGCATTTGTGTGATACACAGTTGCTAACACAGCATGATCCAGTGGTAGCAAACGTACACAGAGGGGCCATGAGTAATACCAGGGCATTCTTTCGGGGGCACTGTAACAGGAATGCCGGTGATTTTTCAACCAGTGATTGTCCTCTGTGACAGATGTAGGACAACTATGGAGGTCAACCTGCGATGTGTGTAGATTTCACGTGAGGTTTGTTTAACTGTCAATACATCAAGCAATCATGTATAAGTACAGTACAATATATTATAATACAGGTCATTTAATTTCATATAGGCAGGAATGGAAGGTGAATATCACGTCTCTCCTGCTGCATGTAGTAAGCCTGGGGTTCACATCATGCAACTTGGAAGAAGATCACGCTGGTATCGCTATCGGGTTGTATTGTTCAGTCCAATTATAGATGTGCTTCTTCTGTTCTGCAGCACCTGTTGCTTCACAACATCACAGATGTCACCTCTTTCCATAATTATACTTTTCTAAAACCTCTTGTAAAGGTTTTATATGATGTCAAGGGTTATTTATACAAAACTGATTTTTAAAATGAATTATTTACATAAAATTAGCCAATAATTATGTCGAAAAAAAAAGACTTCTTGTCCAGTTTAGAGCTTATACTCAATTAACACATGCTGAACCTTCCTCAGTAAAGGTTCACTGGCTTTTCGCAACACATTTTTTCACAATAACAAGTGTTTGCATGTCGTTGATGAATTTTTCTTGGCTGCGTGCTGTTCTCCTTACAGAAAGTAGAGGGTCATTTTTGGTGAGGCATCCTTCCTTATTAATTAAAATGTTGAATAAAAAGACTGATAAAGTTATGTTAGAAGAAAACATACCTTACACCAACCTAATGTGTCTTTTTATATGTGGCCTTTCAAGCCTATAATTCAATATGTGTGTCTTTTTTTTTAAGTAATTTTAATTTATGTGGTAAGTCTATTAAGTTAATCTCTCTATCTTTTTCAGCTTTTTAGATTAAAACATATCCTGATTCCCCTCCTGTCCTGCATCTTGACTTGATTTAATATGTATGTATGAATGTCACAAGAAGTTAATGTAAACACAAGGAATTAACTTTATTTAGACAGCAATTCCAGACAAGACTTTATAGGCATTATAATAATCAACCAGGTTTCAGACAACAAACATTTCTTGTAGTACCTATTGCCTCATCTCATTAAGACACACATACACACATGCACATTGGAATATATGCATTAAATGAAGTAGTAACTTTAGTAAGGACATTTATAAAAATATGAAAAATACAGCACCTTAGAGTGTATACATCTGCAGTTGAATAAAATCTATATTTACACACAAAATATATTGCAGCAATGGTTTCCTCATTGACAGAAATATTACATTCCTGTCTTTAAACAACTTCATAAAGACAATGGTTATCTCTCCCCTCTTCCCTCCCTCACCAGCTCTTCCTCCACCCCACTTCCCTCACGTATTTTTCTGGCTTCCTTCTCTGCCTCCTCTGCTTTCCTCCTCTCCTCTCTCTCTGTCTCCATCAGCCAGGGCCCTCCCAGGTAGCTCAGGATCTCCTCCGGGCTCCCACGCTGTTTGGGTTCAGGGTGGAGCAGTTCCTTGAAAAGAGTCATCACAAGTGGGCTGAGGCCCTGAAACTGTGAAGGAGGAGGGTTACCTCTTTGGTTTTCCTCCATGATTGTGTAACTGTCAGTGTCCTCCTCACCCCTCCCCAATGCATCTCTGATCTTCTCCTTTTCTGCCTCATGGTTAAACCACTCCTTGTATCGACGGTAGCCACTATCATCATGGGTGCTCTCCTCCCAGGGGAAGCAGCCAGTTAGTAGGCAATAGACGAGTACACCAAGGGCCCAGCTGTCAATACAGGGCTCCACTGTTATCCAAATGTCCTCCATCTCCTCTTCGGTCCCATCACACTGCCTCCTCTTCATCTCCTTCTCAGCCTCCTTAGCCGGCTCCACCTCAGGAGTACAGAAGGGCGAATCGTACCAGACGGCTCGAACAGTGGAGCCGACGGCCCGGGTGAGGCCAAAGTCACCCAGTTTGACCCAGCGACAGGAGCTGTCGCACAGGAAGATATTCTCAGGTTTGATGTCACGGTGGACGAAACCCAGGGAGTGGAGGTGTGTAACAGCACCACTCAACTGGGACATCACCCTCTGGACACATTCTTCTTCCACCCCGACCTAAAACATAGATAAAGTCTTGATCAGTGGTGCCACAAAGTCAGAAAACATACCCTTTATAACTTAGTTCAGCTTTCAGTTCAAACAACAGTTGCAGATTAGATGGAGTCTGGTTAGAACACTTCATTGTTGGCACAGAGGCAAAGAAACTGCATCACCAAAATGGTTGCTGACGCTGTTGGAAATCCCTGCTTTACCTCATGTACTCCCTCTTCATTCATTTAGAGCAGGGCGCCCTTACTCTTATCAGTACTCTATTATGTTACTGGCAGTGACACAAACACACAAGAGGTTGAGCTGGAAGCTGTTATTAAGCACGTCTCAGTTTTTGCTGACAGAAACGAAAGCTCAAAAGGGGCTGGATCAGCAATTACATTTTCGATGAAATTCCCTTCAAGAAAGCCAAACTGCAGACATGTGCTAAGCCTCTTAGACTGTTGCAGCATTGCATTTGATTCAAACTGGGCTGTCAATCTGTTTGTCTTTGTGAAGTTACATTTATGTGCCCCTTATTTGATAGCTGCCTCGATTATGTTAAACATTTTTTTCTAGAAAAAGAGGTTCCATATTTTTCACACAATACAATAAAAAAAGAACCTCGTACTTTGGTTATGTACAGGGAAAGATCACGGTTTTGTTTAAATGATGATTGATTAAACAGGTTCTTTCTCCAGCTTTAAGTCACCACTGTCTTTTTAAGTGTTGGAGTGCTGTGATGTTACCCTAAAAAAGTTTTATCGTGCTTTAGTTGCCACAAGCAGATACTGCAATGCAAGAGCAGATGTCAGAAAAATGAATGAAGTATGTCCACATTAAAATTTTTGCAAACGTTCATTATCAACGTTCACATCAGTTTTCAGGAAAAAGTCCTTGAAAACATAATCACATTATGTTTTTGGAAAATGTGATACAGGTGGCAGTTAATTTTTTTTTAATAAACATATCTGCTAATGCATATTAGCAGGTTATCGATGTAATTTCTACAGAGACAGAGCTGTAGCCAAACATAACATTCATCCAAGTGTTTGGTCTGGTGAAAATCAGAAACCAGAGGAAATGTACTCCGTGCTTCATGCTTCATAGTATTCTAGGCTGGCCACGTATTACAGGGCATTAACAACACATTTCATGCAACACAAGTCAGCAAAACTGACCTCTGACACTATTACACTGTAGAGGTCACCATATAGTCCAGCTTGCTGGGCAAACACATAGTAGGTCGGTGTGGAAAAGAAGATGCCAAGAGCCCGAGTGAGAGAAGGATGGGTGCAGTAAGAAAGGGAGAGGTTGTATTCACGTAAGAAAGAGGAGAGGGAGGTAGACTGACGAGGGAAGAACTTCAGAGCCATAGGAGTTCCTGAGAAGAATGGAGCAAGAGGAAATTTGTTGAGTGCTACAATATATAATCATCTTTAGACAGATTTTGAGAAAAAAATAACTGTCATCGCTGGTGGAATGTGAGCGTTGTCCATCACTGACACTGTGAACAAATATAACTTCCCCATTGGGCCAACTGTGTTTCACAGCCATACCCCAGTTGCAGAAACTCTATCCCCGAGAATGTACCAAAGCACTTCGTTACAGCAACAGAAGCGCAAAAGGTTAAGTGAACACAGATCTATCCTCACATTACTGCAGCGCTGAGCCTACACAACATGGGTAATTTCTTCATTAAAGAGAAACATGAGCCTGAGATAAATGTGCCGCAGTGGAGTTTCACTTATTTCAGATTAGCCAGTGGGGCTTCACAAGTGTAGTCAAAACTCTTGATTAAACAAACATTAGGAGAGTTTGAATGGAAATTTCAAACACTCTTACAGGCTGTTTGAACTGAGATGCAAAAGGTTCAATCTGTCTTGACCTTTCATCTTGAGATTTTCACTAACCTCTCTTTCTGTGCACAGCCAACATGACCTTTCCATAGGATCCCTCTCCCAGGAGCTTGACCACCTGGAAGTGTTCGGATACTTTAAGACTGGGCAGGGACTGCGCCGACAGGAAGCATAGCTCATCAAGTTCCTGAGCCACTGCAGCCTGAAGAGCACACACAAACACACACGCAAACACAAATCCTTATTCAGCGTTTACATATGACTGTTGGTTCAGTGGCGTCACGAGAAAGGAGATCCAAAGCTAGAGTGGCATGTGTTGATGTCGATGATAGATAACTCTACCGAATGAATCTCAAAATAAGGCTCCAAATACCGACAAGTTACCTGAACCTCAAGGTTCATTACGTGTTGAGCACCTTGCAACTTTAAGTCTCATATATCTCATTAGTTGCAAGAGTAATACGTTGCAGACACCACTCTTGTGAGGCATAGGGGGATTACTAGTCTTCTGAAAGTTCATTCATTTCTTTGCTGACATTCTCCTACTCTGACATGAAGTAGTTTGTGCAGCCTCAGCATGCATTTGTCAGACATTCATGGAACGCACTGGGTCATTTTATCACTTTCTGCTGATTTGGCTTGACCTCCATTGTCCCATAGACAGGATAAACATCAGATGTCAATGTGATGTCTTATTGGTGGGATCAGAACATTTGGCGCTGTCTATCAGTTTCCACCTTCATTTTCTGTTTTGTGAAGTCACATCCATGATGACTTTCTTTGAAGTAGATCCCCCTCCACATACCCCAGCAAATTGGGAGGGGTGCGAACAGTTACGACACACAGCTTAACGAAAAGAAAGAGCAATTGCAAGAGGATAACACAGTTTTACTTTTGACCTACTACATGTTGCGTAACTGACCTTGGTGGCCAATAATTTTGAATTTTAATTAGATTACTTCTGTTACATTCCTGCAAACAATTGGCTTCTAATGGTTAATGCACTAATATCAGTCATATGGTTTTGATTATATGAAAATAATAAACTTGATTATGGTCATCGAAGTTTTCCAATCACTAATAAATCTCTAAAGTCAGATGGTGCCATATGACACTTAAGATTTATTTGTGTACGTTATGTGAGTAATGGTATGTTAGAAGTTTAGAAAATGGATGGATCTCAGTTATGAATTGCTGCTTGACAAACAGATGGATCTAATGTGCAGCCAAAAGTAAGACTGCAGGTTTCAGTCAGTCCAAGAGCGCTCCTTGGCACAGAATTTCCAAAACAGCTCTATTTTAAACAGAGCTTCTGACAGGCTGCTTCAAGATTGATTGTGTATAAATTGATGCTTTTCTATAGATGCACCAGTAGGCTTCGGTATATACCTCCAAAAGGTTGCCTTTTCTGAAACTGAGAGAACTCAGAGACTATCAAAACAATCTTCTAAAAAGTAATCGAGACAACTGTTTGGGTTTTTTTTTTTGGCAATTCACAATGCACAGAGAGTAAAATTGGAGACATGATGTTTCTACAGGAAAGCCTGCAGTAATGTATCAAAATATAGCCTATGTACATTGATAAAACGGATGATGGGGTAAACTAGAATATTAGATATATGGATATATTGTCTATGCATATTTGTGTATGGCTTTTCACAGCTTTGAGTTCAGAGCACGGTGTTAAAGTCCTGAATTCAAAATCTAAGTTGGGTTTCATTCACAGAGTTGTTAACACAGGTTATGGTCAGTCACATTATTACATTCTCCAGCTGCTCTTCATTTCACTAATTCCAAATGAATATAATCTACTTCATTTTCTGAATTACTTGCAGCTGAAATTTTATCTAGTTCACGGTTTAAGTATGATCTAGTAGTTCTGACACATAGATCATCACCCATGCATCTAAAACATTTGTTGCATCAGGAACATCCTGATATTGCTATGTCCTTGCACACTGAGGTGATTATTACCTAAACCCTTACTGGTTAATGACACTTGGCATAAAGCAAAAAGGGATTGGAGATTTTATAAAGGGCTCTGCTTGAACACACATCATTAGCAAATCTAAAGTCCAGTGCTCAGTGTTGCAAACTGAAAATCCTGCACCCTCAGAGCAATTTGCAATAAAAAGCAATGGATTTTTCCCATGCCTCTATGTCAAAACACATTTCCCATATCATATATAAAACCCACAACCATATGCATATACAGAAATTCATGGAATTTATGTCTTTTGTTTCAGTTGTTTTGTTTGGGTTTTTTATGCAGCAAAATACATTTACTTTTTGAATGTGAGTTTATCTTCACAGATATAAAGTGAAATACTTACTGTCATTTTCTGTACAGTTGGTTGATCTCTGGTCACTTTGTCTTGATTCTCCTCTGCATCTAACAAAAGACTTTAACTTCTAGCCAGTTGCTGTCAGTGTAACTAGCTACTGTATTATACTGGAAATCTACTGTGTGTCCTTGACTAGACTGATAATCAAAGTGAAATTAAAGATGATATTGTTGCCTCTGCTCCGTGGGTCCATGCAGTAGCACAGCAGCTTTAT
The DNA here is from genome assembly GCA_016859345.1 of Istiophorus platypterus. NCBI lineage: Eukaryota > Metazoa > Chordata > Actinopteri > Istiophoriformes > Istiophoridae > Istiophorus > Istiophorus platypterus. The sequence goes on from CM029126.1 coordinate 11,075,170, forward strand.
AGGGGAGGATCATAGATGTTTACTGGAGACCTGGCTATTGACAGTGTGCTTCTCCCCAGGAGACACACACTGAACTCCCCCCCTCTCTTTTCCTACTCTTGTGCCAACTCTCTCTCCTTGCCTCTCGCCTGTTATGCCGACAAATACGCGTGAACCAGCTACAAGGTATTTCACCCCCCAACCCACCCCACAACCATAACTCCTTGTTTGCCGCTCTCTCTCCTCCACTAAACAGCAGTGCTACTATTCAAACATTTCCAATCGGCCTGACCACATTAACCCATTGCTCTCAAGCTTCCATTCTCCTCAGCTGCCAATTACTTTGTTCCCAAATACACCCCTACAACCCTCCATCCCTCTCTTCCCCCATCTCTTTCCAAGTCTCTCTCTCTTTTTCTCACCCTCTCAGTCAGTCTGAGTCAGTGAATTCCCCCCACAGTGTAGGATTCCTCATTTAATCAACAGGTATGCTGGAATGATTGGAATAGGCCAACAAGCTGTATCCTTGATCCCTGAATCTTGCTTTTATCATCCCCCTCGTCTTACTCTTCCATTAGCTTGTTATGAACTCTCCCCTTATCTCATTCCAAGTGCATATTATTGCCTATCATCACACACTGACATAGCTAACAGCTGAAACCTTGCCTTACAAAACAACTTCATTCTGTTCTTTGCTGTCTACGTGCCAGCTCTGCTTCCTATTTAGCACCAGCTGCAGGTCAGGCCACTTCTCCAGCTCCCATGGCTTTGACACTCCTCCTCTTTCTGTCCACTCAGATAGATTCCTCTGGTACAACATACTACGAGACTATTATTGCCACTGGTTCGATGGCTTCACGTTATGTAACACAAACACTGGCTGCTATCACAACGGCAGGTCACCTCTCAGGTTACAAGCACTGCCATGTTGAGGCCATCCATGACCAACATTTTTTTCCATGTTTGTGCTTGAACCATAAGGTCCTTTGGTCCCTGCTGTGACAACCAGCTCTTTTCCACTCCACCACCAAAACACAACTTTTAATCGCTATGAAAGAGTTGACGCCAAGAGGGAGTCACTTTCATTCACAAATACTATACCAAGGACACACATGTACAAAAAGTAGACATAATGCACACATGAAGGCACACACTCAGGACATCTTTGCTGACAGTTACTGGAAAGTGAGATAATATATGTTTATGATACTTTGTTACTCCTCCATATTTTTGATGCTTTTCACTACTAAAAAAGGAAATTGTTTCTGTTAACACAAGAGAGAGTCTTCAAGCTATTTATTGTACATTAGCATGATATACTAACTGAGGGAAGACTGCAAGACTATTTTCCTCTCTCTTTTAAAAAAGAAACGCGCCATAGGTATATATTTCAGTTTCTGGGTAAGCGCTATGAAGTGAGAATAGTGCTATGAAAGAAATGCCGCTGATTTCAAAAGAGGACTCTGAAGAGCACTTCAGAACTTCAACAGATTGTAGGTGATAAAAAAAAAGTCTCAGTGAGTTTCAGAGATTTAGCTTATCGGAATTGGTATTCCAGAGATTTTCTTCTTATGTATTTCACACTGACCTACAAACTACAACTCTGAGGTAAATCATGTGTGGTGCAGTATAATGAAAGACCATGGCTAGATCCGATCTGCAATCTCTACTTCTCAGCGACAACAATATGATATATATCACAAAAAACAACAAACCTCTAAATAAAAGAAAATTGGGACACATGGGGCATCATGCGGTGGCTTTTGTTTTAGTTTAAAGACGATAAAGTAGCCCTGGGAAGACAGAGGCAAAGACATAGCATCATCATCACTGTGCCAAATTTTGAAAGCTGAAATCTGGGTTCTGTTAAAGCATGTTTACTCATCCGTTAGTCCATTTGGGCACCATATGTTGTAATAGTAAAAACCTCATATTTTCATCTTGTGAAAAAAAAATTAATTTTTCTTGATCTAAATTTTGATTTAAAGGTTTGAATTGTTATAAGACTGTGAAAAAAACCCTGATTTCACGCTTGTACAATGGCAACAAATGTCCACGATCCATGATTAATTTTTCCAGAGTCTGAAAGGTTTAAATTCCCTTTTACAACTTAAATTTCTTAGGTTGGTTAGAACACTTTTCTTGGTGTCAAAACAAATTCATGGTGTCTCAAATTACACTCTTCTAAAAGATCAGGGGCCATGAGATAAATACTGTGTAAAGTTTCTCTGTGGCACAACAGTGGAAAACACCTGTCAAAATAGCTTTTACGCTCAGTATAATCGCCTGCATTTTTTATTTAGCTTCATGAGATTAGTGTTTCCAAAGCAGAGCAACAGTCCATCACAGTTATATGGTTTGCTTGAGTCATGCTGCAATGCTTTCTTCAGTCCCAACCTCCCTGGAGAGAAGGCGAAGATAAAAGGATAAAGAGATGCAGGATAAGAGAGGAGCTTGTAACACACATGCGTGCCAGCCATCACTATGTTGTTCTGATCTAAGGGGCTTACCATGCACTATGGTTCCACAGACTAGGAACTCTGAACAAGGCTGGTCTGGTTTCACTTGATGCTAGAGCTAGTTCAAGGATGCCTCCTTGTGGATAGTTTAGGCTACAGCAATACAAAGGAGAACCCACAGGCACTGTGATGCACTGCATTATTTGATTTATCGGTTGTGTGGGTTTAAGCTTAAAGGTGAAACACAGTTCTGTAGGTCTCAGTATGATTTGATGCAAATGATAATGTTTCAAAACCAACGAGGATAATCAATAAGCAGCCCCCTCATGTTTCACTACTCAGTCCCCAGCAAGACAACTTTTATTTGATGAGCAGTCATGTTGAGTCTGTGGAAGAAAATTTGATGTATTTACATAACTATTGATAGAAAAAAGCAAGCAAACAAGCAAACCAACAAAACAGTCTATTTAAATTTTGTAACCAGCTTAAACATCAACTAAATGTTAAATGTGATTGAAAGAAACAGTTCTATGACTAGGGGTAGCTGTAAAACTGCATGGCTGATTATTGTTAATATCAAAAGACAGATAAGTTATTCACCACTATCTGTTCCAGCTGACGTTTCAAACCTATTCACATTTTCCTAATAGTGGTGATTAGGATGATGATGACAATGATGATGATAACTTTTTGTTTTGGGCATCATTCAAACAAGGGATGAAGCTTAGATTTCAAAACCCATGTCACAATAAACCATATGCACTGGGTTGGAAGTTGTACACTGAGCCAAGTTAGAGACGTCTTTTAAAATTTTTTAAATTCTTATAAATTAACTAATCAAATGAGAATTCCTTCATTAGGCAGCACAGAAATTTTGACAGTTTTTATTTTAGGATTTTAAACTTTGTCCATCATCACGATCAATCATTAATTGTGCCTCTGCAGTGGTTGAAGTACCTCAATCATTTACTTGACAAGTAAAGTAACTAGTAATAATATCTGAACAATAAACGTGGAGGGGGAGAAGTATAAAGTAGCAGAAACTGAAAATACTCGAATAAGTAAAAGTACCTAAAATGTTTATTAAGCGGAGTCCTTGAGTAATGTACTCTGATACTTTCCACCACTTTAAAACTGTTTTCTCTTGTACCTTAAACGGCACCATTATATTCTTCACATCGATGGGCAGCGTGCAACCAAACCATTAATAATTTTAACATGAGCTCAGAAGAGGATGTGATTTCTCTCCCCTGCGTGACATAATCTGAGTAATCAAAGGACCCATCAAAAAGCAATGCTCCTATCGCTCAACGGAGAGCTCTGGACATTAATAAAGAATTGTTTTTATAGTATGTTTTGACAGGAGACTTTTATTCCGGCTTTCAAAAGAAATCGATTAATTATTCAGGAGTCTGCTACAACTCATCCCGGGGGAAACAAAGCTACGGGGGGTGCGGTCTTTCCTGCCGAGAACGGAAGCGGAAATTCAGCCATCTCCTCGTACAGTCAAGCTACAACAGGGTCAGTATACACTTTATTTGAATATTTATTTTGGTGTGTTGGCAACGTTTTTATTGACACGTCGGGCTGTAATTCGAGCGTGTGTGTTCCGCGTTGCTCCGGAGCGGGACGGGTCCTCGGTAAAGCTTTGTCCAGTTGAAGCAGTCCTGTTGCCGGTTACGAACTAGCAGCAGCAGCGGCTAGCTGGCTAGCACGTTAGCCGGCTAATCTTTCCTAGCAGTGGCAAAGTGATTACTTTCATCACTCAGACTGGCAGGTGATCTCAACCTTTGTCCCCACTCCGTCAGGATTCACTGCCGTGACTGGGACACGCGTTTGTCCGCTCGTTCGTACCCGGCTACACCCTTCCGTGCCCCCGTATAAACTTTAGTCAGACCCCGGTGGCAAAGTGCTAGCCAACTGTTTCGATTAGCTTAGGTGAGAATGAGAGTTGCTTGCCAGTTGGGTAATGTAGCTAACAGAATAAAATGACAGCTAGCATCAGTTGGTTAATAAGCTTTACTAAATGTTCTTAAAGTTGTCTCTCCCATTTGAACTTTGTGACACGGGTATGCCCTAGTGAACAAAAATTGTATAATGTGAGGGGGACAGTTAATTCACTCTTAATAGCGTCAGTTGCAGTCAATTAGCACAACTAACATTTGACTGTTTGATTGCTAGCATTGCATTAGGTGGATCATTTTTTGATTGTGACCGAGAAAACTGCAGTCATGTGTCTGTGCAGCGATTGTTAACGTTATCTGGGTGGTGATAACTTCTTCATTTGGCAACGTTAACGTTTTACGCAACGTTAACTTCATGCAAGTGATAGGAGGAATAAGTTAGCTTGGGGTTTGATGCCAACTCGAAGCTTTGTTGTTAAATTTCTGAGGAGCTACCTAATAGAGCCTGCATGCCGTAGAGCAGGTGAAACTTTGATTCAGTCGCGTTAAATCATTTGTCACAAAAGGTCGTTAAGCTCGACCTCACCTAGCAGTGTGCAGATCTAGGTAATGCATTAATAACGCGATTTTTAATTTTCTCAAACACTTGTTTGAGAGCTTAAAACGTAGTTAATGAATCCTTGATTTTTTTTTTTTCCTCACGGTGCCAGAGATATATGACTCAACGATAAGCCTGAGATACAAAAGACATGTTATGTCCCTTATCAGAGATTAGTTGGCCTGTCTGAACTTTGGTACAGAGCTTCAGGAGTCGCTGAACTGACTTTTGCAATGGTTGCCTTATGTTCAGTTATGCAACATGGTCTCATATTTGTCTGACCTACAAATCTATGCCAGCTATATGCAGCAGGCTAATTTAGGTAACTTCAAAATGATAAAGTAGATTTAAAACTGGAATGAATAGTCATGTCTGCCTCCATATATAATCTAAAATGTATAGTTCTGGTTAATATGTTTATTTACTGATTGTTGAAAACAGTCCTCCAATGCAAAGAAACTGGTCTAATGTACATTCGTCTTTACATTGTTTTTTGTTTTTTTTTTTTGTTTTTTTTTAAAAGCATAGATCTGCAACAATTAGTTGTTGAGATGATCTGAGGCTATAGGGATAGACCATGATTTTTTTTTTTTTTTTTTGTATGAAAGAATACATAAATTCTCTGCTTCCAGCTTCTGAAATATGTGTTTTGGGGTTTTTTGGTTTGTTTGGTTTTTTTGGAGGGGGGGTCCTTTAGTCTTTTATGACAGTAAACTAAACATCTTTTGGGTTTGGACCATTTGTCTGACAAAACAAAATGCTCAAAGATGTTGCCTTTGGGTTGTCAAATTAATCTGTTGGGCATTTTTCACCTTTTTCTGGCATTTTATATACAAAAAAACTGACTGTTTATTCAAGAAGATAATCAATAATGAAAATAATTGCTAACTGCAGTCTTAAACCTATAAAAGTTTAAAAAAGAATTTCAAATAATCTCAGATTTTAATGCATATCACAATACATGGAGCAGTGGTCAGTCTGCATGTAATATTCAGAAAGGACAGCTGGGGGAATAAAGAGAACAACAATGTTTCTCAGTTGCCAGCCAATGCTCATTTCCCTGGTTGGAGGGAAATGTTCATGCAGTGTGCGAGATGGGTTCATCATTTCCTGCAGCAAAGAAATTGTGCCTTTTTCCGTCCATTTTATTTAGTTATTTTTTTTAAATATGGCGGTTAAGGAAGTGTCCTAGCACTATGTTTTTAGATCTTATTAAGTTCCCATTCTCAAACTTCCTCCAACAACCATCTCTTTTCTCTTTAATGCAGCTGAAGAGATAAACATTTGGTTAGAAAGTGCCGATTGTGGATGTGAAAGGATACATCTGGTCAGCAACAACGTTTCAGCCTGCTGTGTAAACAATAAAATACAAACAATGCTCAGTATGTATTGAGGGATCCAGTACCGTGTCACGAAATCATTCTTCACATGCCATTACACTAGCAGCAGCAGACAGGATGAGTCCATGACATTTCTGTCACATTCAGACACTGATACCAGTGTGGCATAACAGATATCATCGTTTAAACCTCTCTGTCTCTCAATAATAGTTATTTAAACTCTCATCTCTCTGAGGGCTAATAGATTTTACAGCCTGGTATCATTGATTCAAGATAAGAGTACAGTGTTGTTGGTCTAATGGTAAGGAATATTATTACCTGGAATTAAGTAAATGGGTTCAAGTTTATTATGTAGGAAGCATAAAGCATAAATAAAAGATTTTCTTAGTACTTCTGTTGCATAGCTTTACCCTGTTGGAAGGATATAATTTACTCAAATGTTTTTAAAATGTGAAAGTACTGAGTGGCTTATGAATGATCTAGAGATGCTAAAATGTGTACATGAATGTGTGAAGGACATGTCTTATTCAGGAAATACTTGGTTTACAACTTGAATAAACCCCCTGCTAGAATTTTTAGATTGTCAAATCAGGTTTTTTTTTCTGAAGTATGAGGAACAACACAGGAGTGTTTTTCTGGCTTTTTCAGGTTCAAGAATAGTCTGTTCATACTATCTGCTGATTCTGAAGAAGATAAAATTGCATTTATTCTCTATGCTTAAGCTAAGGCCATTCTCCTTTGGGTCTAAGAACATTGACTTTGTTAAGTAAGACTAAGCATATAACTAATATGTTGTATTTCTGATTGTCAACCATGTGTGGATCAGTGACAAATCATGTGATTTTTGTTGCTGAATATTTCCTTTGTGCTTATTTTATAGTGGTTACTTTGGAATTATTCCTAGCACAAGTTTTAGCTTGACTGTTTGTTGTGATGAAGCTGTAGTCTCCAAGTTCGCTATACATTTATTTTAATGTTCATCTCAATCTTGCTCCATAGTTTCCATCTCCCTGCGTCTGCCTTTTTGAGACCCAATGTTGCCACAGGACGAACGGGAGAAACTGAGACAAAACACTCCGTGAATGAGTGGTGCACAAGACAAAGAGGCAAAAAGACACCAAGAGACCTTTATTCTGCAACATTCTTGTGTAATAGGTGTGTATTATCTTGTGTTTCTCCATATGTTGCAGTCACATAATTTAAGGTTGATTTCATAATCACATAAATGCCATCTTTCACACTGATTTTCTTAATCTTCCTGTTTTATTCTACTAACCAAGTCCTATTAATGAAAGTCTTCTTTGACTCATGGCTATTTGTATTGTATAAACTATACTTTATAACCCCTCTTTTCCATCTGCTGTTCAGATTGCAGCAGAACTCAGCGGTCAGACCGTTGCCATGTCGACCTCATCGCTACGGCGACAAGTCAAAAACATCGTCCACAACTATTCAGAGGCTGAAATCAAGGTTCAGTGTCCCTGTGTGCTGGCTTTTCTTCTCTCCTTCACACCCACATGCCCCATATTTCCATGACTTAAGTGTAGCCCACATGTGTCTGGAACAAAACTGACACTATGTAGTGGCTGATAATCTAATATTTCTTTGAGGCAACCTCCTCACTCTTGCTATTTGTTAGATGCAGCTTTAGCTAATCTAATCATATTATCCATTCATTATTTTGCCTTCCTTGAACTTGTGCTGTAATTGAGTTTTATCACTACTTAGAACAGTGAGGCAAATCAAACTGTCACAAAGTAATGGCTCAAATTATTCGTATCACAGACAGTTTTGATGGAAGATAAGTTTTTCCCCTGCTGTGTTGTTGTCCAGGTTAGAGAGGCGACATCCAATGACCCATGGGGCCCCAGCAGCTCTCTGATGTCAGAGATTGCTGACCTGACCTACAATGTTGTGGCCTTCTCGGAAATCATGAGCATGGTGTGGAAGCGCCTCAATGACCACGGCAAGAACTGGAGACATGTGTACAAGGTGTGTGTGTGTGTGTCTGTGTGTCTGTCTGTGTGTCTGTCTGTGTTGAAGTTTGGAATAACTTTTGTGGCAACATATCACCATACATAATCAATATAGTGTAGTGTCATTGCAATACCCTCTCTAAAATTACATTTTTGATGCATGGATACCATTATTACACTATTGTGCAATGTAATGGTATTCTGGCTGCAGGAAGTGTCTGAATTCACTTCCTAATTACAACATATTGCACTATATTTATTACCTGGCATATTATTTCAGTTTCCAAATTACGAATGTGAAATTTTGTACTACATATTATTCAAAAAAAATACCACATTGGAATAAAAAAGGTAAAAAATGTTTCTTAGGTGGCATTAAGCTGCACATCCATGGCATGCACTTTACTTTCTGTTAAAAAAAATTCAAAGTGCAATCTATCCCATTTTATAGATGCAAAAATTAAAGTCATTGCAACACTGTGATGATGCAGAATGACAATGACTAAGAAGTGTCCAAAATCTCACTTTACTGCTCACTGAAGTGTAAAGTATTGAGGGTCTGTTTTTTTAGAGGTAATCAATGATTATGCCAAGGAGTGTATTCAGACACAACATACAAATTACTGGCTTTATTACCGGCTTTATGTACGAGGTATAGATTTTTCCTTGTAATTTTCATGACTTTGTAGTAGTTTTTGGTTTTCAAATTACAAGTTATTTAGTGATTCCCAATTCTACGCTAGCTGTCTGCATACTTCAGTGTATATGGAAGCTGAATCTATAAGGGGACAGGTTAACTGCTTAAATACTTCTTATACCTCAGTATAGAACCTTTCTACATTTCTCTATAGTGGTTGTGATTTGTATTTCCTCGCAGGCTATGACTCTTATGGAGTACCTGATCAAGACTGGTTCAGAACGTGTTGCCCAACAGTGCCGAGAGAATATATACGCAGTCCAGACCCTCAAGGATTTCCAGTACATAGACAGGGATGGCAAAGACCAGGTACACAAACACACCCATGCTAACAAAGCTATAGAAAGCTTTAGAAAGCTGAAGTTACAAATAAATAGGTCCATCTTTTTGGAATACAGGCACACTGTAAAACATACTGTTTGTGGTTTATTCAAAGATGCTTTATGACTTTTACCTCTCATATAAACATACAAAACAAGCTATAAAAGATTTTATGGATTGTCAATAACAGAAACTACAGTATGTTAACAAGCTGTTACATAAACACTAAGGTGTAAAATGTAATGAACTGCACAAGCAAATAATTTCATGTCTTTGTGTAATATTTTACATTTAAAATGGTTATTTGCAGCATGCAATTATGTGTGTGCTTGCCTGAATTTCTCCAGGGGGTGAATGTGCGAGAGAAAGCCAAACAGCTGGTGACACTGCTGAAAGATGAGGAGAGACTAAGAGAGGAGAGGATCCACGCCCTCAAAACCAAAGAGAAGATGGCACAGACCTCTAGTGGTGAGATGGCTACTATAACCACCCTTTAAACACATTCAGCCAATGCTCAAAGTTACCATACTACACTTTGAAAGGGGGATGGGCTCACAAAAGTATAAAGGGCCTTTAGTTCAGATTAGTTTATAACCTACAATAAACTCACATCTTTGTGTATGCATATTTTTTTCCACTCCAGCCTCCTCAGCTCCCTCAGCACCCAGCCTGGGGGGAAGCCTGTCATTGGGCTCCCACTCTGGAGGTGCAGATCCTGAGCAGGCCTGGCCGCAGAGCTCTGGAGAGGAAGACCTACAGCTCCAGCTGGCTTTAGCGATGAGTAAAGAAGAGGCAGAGCAGGTAACCCAAAGGAGCCTACTTGAAGTACACAGTTAGGTTCTGTTGCAGCACCTGCGTTCACAGAGGGATATTGCTGATTTTATTCACTACATACACTCAGATTTGCTCTCACCATGTAACCACCTGACCTCCCCCAGACTAGCACGGACCCTCTGGAGGACGCAGAGCTCCGCTATGCAATCACACTCAGCAAAGAGATTCACCAAAAGGTCAGGGGCAGAGAGTGTGCCCAGAGGGCTGGCCAACCAGTCGTCAACTATCTGTGTTTCTTTCAATTGGAATTTCTCAAACACGCATCAAGTATTGATCAATCAAGAAAATGAAATTCTGCTCACATTTGTCATGTGCCAATTTCCTCAAGATAAGAATTTGCACTGACTGCAGTAACACTATTGAGATAATTTAGTTTGCTGTCCAGTGTCATGTTCTTTTATAGTGCTTGCGCTCATAAAAAGCGTGCAAAGTAGGTGCTTTTCAAATCCTTGTCAAGATGTAATAAATCTGCATAAAAGTGAGAATTCATCAACTCTAATTTGATTGTTGAATTTGCATGACATTAGCAAATATTTCTCATAATTATCTAAATTAAACATTGAGTGGTTCATAGGCATAAATGATTCTTTCCTCTCTGTTACCCTCTCTGATGGCATGCATTGATCTGGAGTCTTGATATGAAATATGATCTTTTCCTACCTGTTACACATATTTCCTGTTGTTGTAACTTTCTTGTGCTGTGCTTACTGAGTGCCTGTTGTATGCAAGTGGTTACAGTCCTGCATCTACTGCACCACTTGACTGGCTTTCGTCCATAGACTAATGCAGGGTCTTTAGAGGATAATGCCATCATTATTGTTACTTGGACGCATCAAGCAGAAGACTTGTTCAGTCCTGCAGAGCGAGCCTGTTTCCTCATTGAATAGTCTTGTGTGTTGCCGTTTCATCGACAGTCGTCCTTATTATGAGAGGATTAAAGGTGGCATTAGGTTGGGATATCCTGAGTGGGTCCACAAGATCTTTATCAGTGCTGATCAGATCTTATTGATTAGTATTGGTTATGTAAAGTCCAGTCTGTTTCCGCTATTTTTATTTTTATCTTTTTATGCTTCAGGTAGGCTGCATGATAGAGAGAGACCACTACATGCAGCTACAAGACTGGATTTAATCCTCAGTGTTTTGTTTTGCTGAGGAGTTGCTAAATTCATTTAAGGTAGCCAGTTCTGAATGAGCCCTTTTTTTCTGTTTAGAAATGCATGAAAATGTACAAGCACTCTTTCGATTCAACCATGTTTGCAGAAGGCTTGTGGGATTTAAGGGATTGGTTTATGTAGGTTAATTATCTGTTGACCGTAGATAACAAATAAAGGTCAGGTTTTCAGTTTGCACTCCCACCGTTTCAGGCTTTAATTGTAGTATGGTAAATTGATCCTAAATCTGTACCTGTGATGTGCTTTCCGAGGTTGTGTGTCTCAGGTTGCTGACATCACAGTGTGTGTGATTGGCAGGAGGAGCGACTGCGCAGAGGTGATGACCTGAGACTACAGATGGCCATCGAGGAGAGCAAGAGGGAGAAACCGAAGTCAGAGGAGGTGTGTGTGTGTGTAAAATGTGTCTGTATATCTCTCACTCTCCTGGCTTTATTTCCTGCAGCTGTGTCTCTCACAGCCCCCCCCCCCCTCTCTCTCTCTCTTAGTTCTCCCAACTCTGTGAACATGTTCACTGGAGCACTGTGTTAGCAGTTATTTAAGTCTGGCCCATGTAGACAGTTTGAAATTTAATCTTAAAAAGTTTCAAACAGTAGTGGTCATGTGTCCATAAAAATAGAACGTTCAGTTAAATTGATCAGATAATAAATCTTTACTAGGTTTACTAATGTGACAATTTTAGAAGAGATAAGAATGTATTATAGCCCCCAACTTTCTATGTAGAATCTATCCCAGGGTAATAGTCCTGTACAAATGAGGCTTGATGTTGGATATTTTATGTGCAAGGCCACATTACTCGGATTTATTTGAACTGTGTATTTTATTCAGGCCATTCATGTCAAATATCCATTTGAAGTAATTAGTAAGATAACTGAAGCTCATGATCTGTATCTGCATGATTTCATTTGTTGAACCGCTCCCCCGATTGGCTGGATGATTGCGTAATTAAGGTGCACAGGTGTTCCTATTTAAAAATTAATATATAAAAATACATAGAGACAGGCAGAGCAACTCACAAGTGTTTTTATCAAGGATTAATGATTACTATTTTCCTGGTAAAATCAGTGTCATTTACAGCAGAAATTTTGTATTTTATCAAATTCCGTAACACTGCGCAGACAAGGAACTGAGAATTCATTTTCACCATCTGTTTGATTTTACTGTATATTGGTCTGTATTTATCTCCACTTCCTCTTACTTCTCAGTTCTGTGCACTTCCTCTGTAAACACTGTTCACTAAACGTAGAATGTGAGGTGAGCGTGTCCTCAGACTTGTTCCAGAAGCCAGCTACATATCGTAATCCATAATATGTTGTCTTGTTCAGAGCGCTCTGATGGAGCTGAATGCCGTGGACCCCTGGGGGGCCCCTGCTGCTGCCACTGTGAGCTCTGCTGGCCCCTCGCCTCCACCCACAGTTGCTGCCCCTGCTGCTTCAGGCCCATGGGGCACAGCCCCCTCAGACCCATGGGGCGTTGCATCACCCACATCTCCCACAAGCTCTGACCCCTGGGGTGGGGGAGCCCCGCCCACTCTAGCCCCACCTCCAGATCCCTGGGGAGAGACATCCAACAAAGTTAACAACATCGACCCCTGGGGAAGCTCAGGTACGCAGCTACAAAACTAGTCGCGTATTGCCTCTGTAGCCAGCAAGGTTAGTGGGAAAGTCCTCTTCACCCAGTAACTAAAGAGAACTGTGTCCTGCTCTGTGGACAAAAAAGGGATGTGAAGACCTCCGACTTGTACCCCTCTTCAGTCCACTGTTCCGTCTCCTTTCTACATAATAGCCCTGTTACGTTTTCTGTCATGTCACCATGCTGTCATATCTTCTCGTCCACTCACATGCTTTCAGTTTGTAATGAGGAAAGCAAGCATGTTAAATTCATTCTCCCTCTGTGTCTAAACCAGGGATTTTTATCCTCTTGTTTCTACTCAGGACTGACTGTGGCTGTGTCTCAACCAGAGCTCTCTCTACTCTTGCCCTTTTTTGCCTTTTTAATGTATGGGGTAGCTTTTTATTATCTCTCCTTTACCTCAACTGAGCTTGAGATGTTAAATAGGCTAAAGTAACTTGGCAGACAGACACAGAAAATCTACCTTAATATATTCTTATTTGTCCAGTCAGTGTAATTGCAGAGGTTAAGGAGAGAAACATCATTGTTGGAACCCAGCCCAGCTTCCTGCTCCCTCCTTATTGTGGATTGTACCTATAAGGTGTTGTGTTAACCCGCCCCTCCCCTGCGTCTCCTCCCCTCCCCTGTAGCTGTGACCCCCCCAAGTGCTGACCCCTGGGGCCCCCCTGTGCCTCCCAGCACTTCCTCCTCAGGGGGGCCAGTAGACCCCTGGGCAAGGGACGGGCCTGCCCCGGCCTCTGACCCTATCACCTCTGACATCTGGAGTGGCACCGCCAAACAAACTAATGGCACAGGTACATTCACACTTAAAGCTACATGGACTTTCAAACACCAAGGTGCTGGTACATTTTCATAATTGACACATAAAGCTGCAGACTTGTCAAGTGCATGCACACAGAACAGTTGTCTTGTCCTACATTTCATCCTCCTCTAGCATGTGTTGTAGTGTTGTTTTAAATTGTGGTTTATTAGTTGAATTTTTTCTTTCAGTGCCTGACATGCTGTTCCAATTCCTCCTTCATTTCGTCCCTCAGGAGACCCGGAGCAACGAGAGTCGTCGGCAACAGGCTCACCGGTGCCTTTTGACCTATCATCTCTCGGCACTTCACTTCCTGTTCGCAAGACTCCGGAGTCCTTCCTGGGCCCCAATGCAGCACTGGTGGATCTCGATTCCCTAGTGTCTTCTAAACCCAAACCCAAACAGCCGCCACCTCCTTCCATCTCTTCCTCTTCAGCACACAACCCCTTCCTCCAGAACACAGGTTAGTTTCAGCTGTCGTAACAGCTGTGTGTAGCCAGAGAACAGACTTTTTTAGGCCAAAAGATGAGATCAGTCTTTCCCTATTCCTGGAAAGTATTTTGCATTTTTAGGTAAACCTATGTAGGGCCACATAAAGCGTACAGGTTAAGTTGCAATCATCAGCTTGTTCATATTCGAAAGTAAATTCAATGAAATGCAACTTGCAGAAAGAAGACAATCTGGTTAAAATACTCTCTAAAGTGATCAAAGTGTCTCGAACCACAATGAACTACCATTAACTCACACGAATGGCGAGTTTGGCTGGGAAAAACTTGGTTCCTCTGAACACCCAGAATCAAAAGCAGACAGTTTATCCACCCAACAACCATGTTGGAGGCTCTGTGATGACCTGGAGACACACCACCCTCTTTCTGAAGTTTCACTAAACTAAAGCTTTTCTGGGACAATGTGAGTGCAACAATAAAAGAGATAATAAGAAATGCCATTCCAAACAACTGTGTTGTGATGTACCTAGGAAACACTGAGGCCATTGTTCAAGAAAACATAGGATACCTGACAGAAACCTGCTTGTAGCCAAAAAAAATCTCTTTTTGATTACATTGGTATAAAGTTTATACTCCATTAAATACACAACATCACACTTGTAGACTGAACCGCAGCTTTAATCTCAGATTTTAAGAGAGCTCATAAACTTTACCCCTTAAGCAGATGAATATGAGAACAACTTTCTAGTCTCAAACTCTGCACAATGAAGCTCAAACATCTGGGGTTAATTGCAATAAGCAAGATACATTTTGAATGGAGGGGGACTTCGGGTATATAAAAAGTCAGGAACATAGTGAGATATTATCACGTGAATTGTTTCGGGATTATTTTTTTCCTGCCTCGTCTAACTGTCACCTCTGACCCTCAGGCTCATCTCCTGCTCCTGGCATGGCAGTGACTCCAGGCAGCACCATCTCCAGTAGGGGGGTTTCTCCAACACCTGCCTCGTCTAACCCCTTCGGCGTGGCCCCACCCATGACCTCTATCTCACCTCAGCCCTCATCACTTGGCCTGGCCCTCCTCCTCCTCCTCCTGTCCCTCCCCCCCCCCATGCTGGGCATGGTGCAACCAGGAATGGGCATGGGGCCAATGAATGTGGGTATGGGGGCTCCAGGAATGGGCCTGGGCATGATGCAGGCCAGCCCCATGGGCATGCCCTACAGCGGGCTCTCCCCTATGGCGCCTCCAGGCTCAGCTCTGTTGGGGCCCGGGGGTGCAGCACCTCCTCAGCTGATTTTGGGTGGGCCCACTGGAACAGGAGGAGTGATGGGGGCAGGAGGATCAGTGGGAGGCGGAGGAACGACGGGAGCAAGCACCAACCCTTTTCTTCTTTGAGAAAGTGTCACCACTCCTCGGCTCACCTGTTGCGGCCTCCTCTGTCATACCTGCTGCCCCCTTCATTCATCCCCCCTTCAACACAATTTGTGTCCAAAAAGAAAAAAATGTCTACATCTCTATATTTAAAGAAAAAAAAAATCAAAAATTCTGTTTATCTTTTCCTTCAAAAGCATTATTTCATTGCAGAATAATTTTCCACATTTAGTTACAATTATTTCAGTATGGGTTATTTTTGGGTGGGAAATAGAGATTTATTAGAAAGATATTTATTTTGTTTTAATCCTGTTCTGTTCTCTACCGCTCTTCATGGTTTTTTTTTTTTTGTTTTGTTTTTTTTTTCTGTTTAGTTTTTTTCAGTCCTGTCTGAGATGAAGGTAAGTCTGTGAGAGCAGGAGACTTTTACAGTAATGTCACTCAATTCTAATATTACTGCACTGAGAGAGAGGAGGAGGGAGAGAGGACCTAGCCACTAACAAACTGAACAGAGGAACTGTTGTACCTGCCTCTTCCTCTTTTCTCCCTCTAGAATGAAAACACTGAATCACTGAAGTGAAACGAGTGCATGAAGGATGATTTTTAACGAACTTCAGACTGAGATACGGACTGAAAACCTGCATTAACATTTCGGGCACAATGTGGTCAAATTGTTTCAGCTACTTCACTTCACTTTAATTTAATTTAATGTTACATAGAATTTATTTTTTTTCCAATTTTTGGGAACAAATAAACAAAGAAAATCAAACATGATGATGCCATTAAAATCAAATGCTTATTTTAATTTTTTCTCTTCCTGATTATTGTAGAAAACTAAAGAGAGTTCTGACATCTGTGGTCTGATGGGAAAAAATTATGGGTTGCTTGTTGAGCGTGTGTGTGTAGAAATGTGTGAATGAGAACATGAAAGTATGAATGAAAGTATGCAATGGTGCAGATGCCGGTTTCCGTGTACATGTGTCAATATCTGTCTACATTTTTCCTGTGTCCAATCTCATTTCAGTGACTCAGAAAGGAAAAAATGACATCCATTATTTTTGTTTTTAAGAAGTGTCAGTTGTATTAACACTATGTAATGATTGGGTTTCAAATGAGCAACAATAAGGGTCACACATTTATCTGCCAATCTAATTTCACATTTTTTCTCGGTTATTCTGATGCATTAGTTTGTTTGTTTGTTTTCCAATTACACATTGCACATCGGATCCCTGATTCACAGGTGTCCCAGATCACCACTGTCCTTGAGTTTCATCTCTCTTTCCTCCAGGGAGGGAGAGCTACTGATGCTTCTTAAAAAAAAAAAAAAAGACAATTATTTCAATGAATGAAAGAAAAAAAAAAAACAGGGACGTGACAACATGCTCCATGCTGTTCTTTTAATTTAGTTTGATGAATTTATTGTTATTTTATATCAACAGGAAAATCTTTTATCGGGTAAGGTTGAATTTTGTGTGGTGTTGACTGTGAACATTCACATTTGAAAAGTAAAATGGAAAAAAATATCAAGAGAAATTTATGAAATAAAACAAAAACACAGGATGTGTGTTTGGCTTGTTTCATGCTTATTTTGTACTTTATACTCATGTCTATATTCAATATATGCATTCTCTCTTTACTGCTGCAGAGTACGACAATGTGACAAGAATACATTTACGCTTTATTTCCTGTGGTGAACATGTTTATAAAACTACAATCTATTACAAAAACACCCTGCAGAAGATAAGCTAAACAAATTATTACAGCATATGAATTTGAATATACTTGAAGAAAGTACAACCATTTCTACCTTGAAATACAGCATTCAGTCATGTGGCATAACTGGATCTCAAACTCTCAGAGAAGGTTCAAGATGCACACCAGTGAGGCAGCCTTTGCATAGGGCTTTGTACACATGGTCAGAAAAGAGTCACATTTCTCTGAAAAGTTCTGTTTTAATTGTTTCTCCACACAGATGTCAAACAAGGAGAGAATCCCAGTCGAAGTCATCCTGGATCTCCTCACTGTTGCTGTGCAGACTCTTTAATGGTGGACGTTGTCGGGGTGTTGTAGATGGAGTCTGCATCCCCGCTAAGACAGAATGAGAAATATTAGCTAATTTAGTATACAAGTAAGAGGAAGTGAAGCACTATTAAACATTTTTTTTTTGTTTGTTCTATTCAACTAACTTCTCCAAAAACTAAAAAGTTCCTTTTATCTTACATAAAACAGTCACAAGTCAATATGTACATTAAAGGAGTCTGACTGCTGTAACAACTGCTATTTATACTGGGAAGAGATCCCTTCTTAATATGATTTTAATGTAAGTCATAAAGGACATAGTCACAAGTCCCTGTTGGGTGTAAAATCGCATTTAGTTCTGCAAAGCTAATATGAGACTTCAACAGCCCGAGTTGGACAAATCAAGTGGGTATTTAAATCTTATAGAGTCAGACGGCCGCCAACCATGAGCTGGGTTCTGTTCAAGGTTTTTCCTTGCCACTGTCCTCAAGTGCTTGCTCATGGTGGAAAAATATTTGGTCTCTGTAAATATATCTATATAGAGTATGGTCTAGACGTGAAATAACCTCTGTTAAACTGAATTATCCTCTAGTAGAAAATTCTCTGTTTGAGTTTCTCTAGACTGTAGTTCCTTACAGAGTTGCCGTGGATGGATAATAAGAAAAAGAGGAAATTTGGTTCTAAAACAAGTATTTTTATGCATCTCTACACCAAACAAGGCATATGGTTCTTTTTTCCATCACTGACATTAAAAAGCAACCCCTTCAGACAGGAGGAGTGATCATAAAGACTAAAAATTCTTTTAGAGTACATACTAGGCATGTGAGTATATTTCTAAGATGAATTCGAAAAAGGTGAAACTATTCTTTAGGACTTTTCCACAAACCCTGGTAAATTAAGTTGCCATAAAAGTGAAAAAGAGAAAAGTGTTTTGATACTGATAAAAATAAGATTCCCAGGTCTTACCAGTTGAGTTTGCAGGCTGTGTTAGCTGTGGTCTTTGAAGGCCCGGTCCCTGCATGTGCAGAGCCCTCCGGGGCGGCTGTGCTCCGTTGGCAGGGAGAACTGCGGCAGAGTATGGGAGGGGTGACGGATGAGTGAGGCTGGCAAGGGTTAGGGGTGGATTGGAGGTGAATGGTGGGACTTGTGAGGAGTGAGGTGCACCGAGGGCTAGTGGGGAGTTACTCCCAGAGGTGATAAAGCCTTTCTGTGTTAAGAAGCGGTTCAGGGAGTCACAGAGGGAGGTGAAGAGCGCCGGGTCCAAAGCCAAGTCGCAGAGTTCTGCCTGCCGCATGCTCTCCAGCAGGTCTGCAAACAATGAATCAGAGAAATTTTTGCAGATCAAAGCATGAAGGATTTGAGAGTTAAATGCTCTACAAAAGGTGATCAAGAGAGCCAAAGCTCTTCGTAAATTTTCAAAAATTCAGATCATACCTTTACTCAAAATTATCATATCTATTGTTTCATTAGCTGCCTCTATTTATAATTTCTGGCTGGTAATATGTTTGTAAAAGCTGTTGCATTAGCTGCAAAAGACAAACATCTTAAAGGGTCAGTTCACCAATAATAATAATAATAATAATAATAATAATAATAAAAACATTTCTAATTCCCTTCTAGTGATATCTAGCCATGGAAGTAGTCTTGTTTTTTTTATCTGTTGAGATTTCTCTCTCAAACCCAATATATAGGCAAATGAAATTTCATGAATGGAAGTCATTGCATTGAAAAGCACTACATTTAAATATTTTAACAAAACTATACAAATCTTCCAATTACTTGCTATGTTATTTTGTCTATTAAGTGTCAGAAAGTATTTAAAAGAAAAAAGTTTTCAAATAGCTTTTCTTATCTGACCAATGGACCAATTCCCAAACATATTCAGTTTACTTTTACATATGACAAAAATAAAGCATCAAATCTTCACAATGTAAAGCAGGAAACATTTCAGCATTAGTCTAACACTTCACAGTCCTGTTAAAACTGTTAGTGGAGCATGTTCTGTTGATTAACCCTCAGTCGCAGCTGAATGCCCACGTCCTGTTCAGTTTAAGTGAGGTGAGGTCTATATAACAAAAATCTGTATTGCTGTAGCAACTCAAGGAACAATCGATCATCACTTTTGACGATGTCCCATTCTTCCTTGTAGCCTTGTACTGAGGCTTTACAGACTTCACAAAATAGTTGCTCTTGCTTTAGTAATCTCACATTCTATGTTTGAGCAAAATCCTTCAAGAAGTCAGAGAAAAATCTGACATGGTTTGCTTTGAGTTAAATTTTATGAAGTGTTACTTTGAGTAAATCTTTATTAATTTTCTGTTATTTATTAGTTATGAGGCTGTTGTTGTCAGATTCATCAAAAACCTCACAGATTAGACTGAATGTTTGTCTTATCTGTTATAAGCTATCTTACAACATCTTCATAATTCTAATAAAATGCCTTTTTTCTAGGGCAAAATTAAATTCTGCACATGTATATTTATATTATCTATTACAAACCTTGACTGCAGCTATTTATATGACATGTATCATCACTTCTTCAAAAGCTTCTTATTAGTTTCAGCATATTCTAAGCTAATAGAAAATTTTAAGTTTTTGGCCTGGGACTGAAAAAAAGTTTAATTGAGTAACACTCTGTAACAAGACAGACATCTCAAAACCTCAGCATATAAAACCAAAACCATCTCCAGAGTTTAGCGAGAAAACAGGTTATTTTGTGATGAAATGACCCTTTAAATAAGACTGTGGTAAACAGCACAGACCTGGGTGACCAGAAAGGTCTATGTTTGCCCAGTCTAGATTGCTGGCAATGTGGAAGCTCTTCTTCAGAGAATCTGGGCTATTGAACCAGTCAGGTGGCATCGCTAAAAAGTGGAAGGGAGGAAGGTCACTTTAGGGAGCAATTAATTCTTTCTTAAATTATGTTTTGGGTTTTAATACAATTCAAGCACTTCTAAGGTGGAAGTTAAGACTCACTGTATTGGGAGGAGGGATGTGCAGCTGGTGCAGGTGCTGTAGGTGCTGCAGGTGGTGTGGGGTGAGGAGACATCGGTAGCAGAGTTGGAGTGTGGAGTGGGGTAGTGTCATTGTTTGGGAGCGCAACATCCGCTGGAAAGAAAAGAAAAGGTATTCATCCAGGCTCTTTTTCTGTGTGTAATGTATAATTTATACGGCTAACAAACACAAAAGACCCCTCCACACACATTGTACTTACACTGTGAGCCTCCCCTCTCGCGCATAGTCCTGACGAGAGACTTGAAAGATGCGTATAAGTCTGGTAAATTCAGCTCATCAAAGGTGAAACGCAGTGGAGGATCATTCGAGGGGTTGGACGAGACAACAGGAGGAGGGGCAACAGATAAAGGGACAACGGGCAGAGAAGAGTGAGTCGGGCCCGATAGAGTGGAAACGAGCACAGGTGTCATGGTGGGAGCACAGGAGATAGTGGAAGCAGATGCAGGTCCTGAATTAGCAGGAAAGGACAGAGGGGCAACCGAGAAAGAGGGAGCAGCTGGAGAAACTGTAGACATATTGGCAGCAGGCAGAGGTGTAGCAGAGGCTGTGGGGATAGAAAGAGAGTGGGTAGGTGGATGGGGAGGCAGAAAAGAATTCATGGAAGACATGGAAGCAGCAGGTGGGAGCCTAGCTGAGGGAGAGACTGACGGATGAGGGACAGGAAGACCGGAGAGGGGGCTTGGCATGTAGGGCGACGGTTGCTGTGAAGACAAAAGATAGCGTATCGGTATGCTGTTTATTTCAAAAACATTCAGCAAACTCTGTGGAGGGAAATAATTAGGCAAGTGGCTCCACCTTGCATGGAGGAGGAGAGAGGGAATGGGGTGATTGTTGCTTGATGGCTGCCAGCGGATGGTGGTCTGTGTTGGAGGCCGGTTGTGGTTGATTAGGGGAAGGTCCTCCGTCTGCTTTTGTCTCCAGCACTTCAGGAACCTGTGACAGGAAAGGAGAAATTTTAGAATCCTAGTAAAGCAAAAGCAGCAACACAAGAATGTATGAACACTCATTAAATTGTTTACTAAGCCTAAAGTTTCGGTTCACTAACCACTGTCCAGACAGGTTAGGTTTTGAGACATCTGCCTCCACCCAACTACAGTAGGCTCGAAGAGCAAATAACCTTTGGAACACACTGTCAATGGTTCTCATAGGGTTGATTTCTTTGACAGTAAACAGCTCCTATGAGAACCTTTGACAGCATTTTTTTTCTGCAGACGATCCAGAATAACAACAAAATCATCACTGGAAAGAAATGTTGCTTTTAAAAAATTTACATGTAGGTTTAAGGTTGTGACCATCAAAAGCCAACATCCTCTTTCAGATAAATGTTTTTAAGAAAAAAAAAAACCACATTTATCTCTGAAATGTAGTGGTTAAAATCTACAATTCGAAAATAATTGAGAGACTAATCTTAAATCACATACGTCCTGCCTCTCCTCATTCTCCTCTGGATAGGCACGTTTAGGTGCCCTCGCTTGATTCACCTCTGCAGGTCCATCCATTGTCCAATAGGAACCCTACAAATACAGTACAAGTAGCTTCATGCTCTTTAACCAATCGTCTCTCCATCTTACATGATGCAAATTCCAACAAAAGTATCATATTGTATATGCTCTCAACATTAATATGTGTAAAAAGTAATTCACCTTGCCAGGGTCGCTCTGCGGCCGAGGGACTTTCCTGAAGCATTTATTTAGAGACAGATTATGCCGAATGGAGTTCTGTTAACAACACATAGGACATAATAAAATGATGTAGTCCTCTACCTGCTGTTGATGCAAATAAAATTAAAGTTAGTAGCCAGGCACCAGTCCAACCGCTTTCAGCATGCTCATACTTTAGTAACAAACCTACACAGTTCTAGCATATTGACAATACATTGTTGTTCTACATCACAGCTGACCTTCCATCCACGGCCTGCTCGGCTGTAGTAAGGGTAAGTGTCACTGATCCAGGTGTAGATGTCATTCAAACTCAACTTCCTCTCAGGTGCAGCTGCTATTGCCATGGCGATTAGAGAGGCGTAGCTGTGAGGGGGTTTCCCTTTAGAATTAGAAGAGGAAGGGTCCTGAATAGAGGGTAGGAAGTCTCCTCTCTCCCTCCCCTTGTCTTTCTTCTTGTCCCTTTCCGCTCCTCCTCCTCCTCCTCCTCCTCCTCTCTCCTTCCCGGACCGAAGGCTGCTGATTCCCAGCTGAGGCAGCCAGTCAATACTGGTGAGACTGGAGTCCAAGTCAGAGGACATTGTCTCTCCCTCTGTCCAGGGTCTGACAGATAAGAAGAGGACGTACTGGATCAACATGTCTTTTTACTTTTTGTTTACTTTGGATACTGAGAAATACCAGTGTCAATTCCCCGCTGCCTGCAATGAAATACTGTCAGCCGTTCAGTTCCTGTACTTCCAGCTACTGTCAATTACAAGCCTGTAAGTTCAGACATAAGATACTTCATGCTGCTCTGGAATCTATCCATTCAAAAGACATTGCATTCATTTGTCCACATATAAATGTGCCAATTCCACCTACATTCTCTATTTTCTGAGGAAGAAAAGTTACTTTCTTACCTTTCTGTTGTCACTCGAGGCCCAAGGCCTTAAAAAGTGTTAAGATGGTACATCAGCTGGGCACAACTGTAGACAAATGGGTGCCTGTCCTCCTCTTCAGATCTCTCTTTTCAGCATGTTAAATCCGAACAAGATCTCCAATCAAACCTTTAGTTTGTGAAAGTTTGTGTAATGTTGGAGAAATATACCCAAAAACTTATCGGGCAGCTTCCTTTTTCTCTCCCTCCCCTCCCTTTCTGACTTTACAAGAATGACGTAACTTAATCCTCCCCCCTCTCTGACATCACTATTTGCAGCCCGCCTCTGTGAGCTGGTCCCACCTCTTCAGCCTTTCACCCAGCTCTTGGTCTAGCTTTGGGCCTGTTAGGTTATCAGTACGGAACAACAGCAGCAACCTAAGTTTTCCAGCAAGAAGTTCCAAACCCTCACCCTGTCACATATACATGAGGGTTTGCTTCATGAAAAAAAATCTCAAAAGTACAGATGCAGAATAAATTCAAATTAGCAGCATCACTTTATTGAAGAAATTTCTCAGTATGTTGAGAACAGTGAAATGCATTTATGAAACAGAATGACAGGTGATGATGTCCCTAAAGAGCGCTGAAGAAGGAAAGGAGGCCAGTATCTGGAGACGGATGGGCCAGGAGCTTCTGAATCTGCCAGTAAAGTTGATAAAACACACATTAGTCACTTTCATTACTTAGACTTGCAGTATACTCTGAATGACATCAATTTTGGCATGTTTGCAAGTTGGAAGCGCATTTGGATTTGATCACTACAGAATGAAGTCTCATCCCAACTAATAATACAGGCACCTGTAGCATGACAACAGTGTCAGGTTACAGGTTATAGGCAGTGTATTTTTGGCTCCCATGAAGCTGCAGCAACTGACTGGAAATTTTATTTGCTCAACTGCCAAATTTGTTTTCCTTTGGCGTATACTGGCAAGTTTATATTTATGACATGTCTAAAGAAACAAAATGAATCCATGAGTGCAACAAGGAGCAGCTGTAATGAGCACCTCCTTGAAGTTGGGGTGTTTAGCATCTTGGACCAGCTGCAGCAGAACAGCCTCTGTGGTGGTGAGGTAAGCGCCGCTTTGCTTCAGACGGGACAGAGCAAACAAACGGTCTGTCTGACTATGGAGGGAGAAATAAAAGTCTCTGGTAACACATACAAATAAACAGTTCACATACAAAAGGAAAAAATATATATTTAATGCATGTGATGGAAATGTTGTAAAACAGAAATTACAGCAAAGATACCTTCTGGATGAAACGGCATCAGCCACAATATGAACCTCCATTCCCTTTTCAAGCAGGTCAAAAGTTGTGCACTGTTGAAAGGAGGGGGAGCAGAAGTCACCGAACTCCTCATTCATTACCTAAAACTGTGGAAGCTCTTTGGCACTCTAGGCTAGACAAACTAAACATAATTAGATAATAGCATAGTTACATTACTTAATAATCATCTGTCACATCATCACATCACTAATACTCAAATGTTTTCATTATTAATGGCAACAGGTAGTATATGCAGCATAAACTTAAAGTAATGCAATGTTGTCAGGACATTGGATAAAAAAAGACTGGTTGCTGGGGAAAATGCAACACTGATGTAAAAGGCTAATCTGTTTTATTGGGAAATCATACAAGAATACATAAGACACATGATGATGCATATTAATATGGTCAGCCTTCTTTTAGAAATTTACAAAAGCAAACGGGAGCATTAATCCCATAGAAAATTGTGTTTCCTTATAAGTAAGTTTTAACGTTAATTTAAATCTCGAATAAAGTTTGGAAAAATGATATATATAATGATATAAACACATTTACAATTTGCAAACAAGGAGCTTCCAGTTGTCTTTCATGATGCAGAGAAGGATATAGTATCATTTTAACATCTAAATTACGCAAAACAATGATGTGGTCTCACCGCAATACAGGCGTGTGCCTCAATTCCACAAAGTATAACTTGTTTGGGGTTTCCAAGGGCCTGAAGCGACTTCTCCACCTCCTCTATCATCATGGTAAATGAAGTTTTAGCATGAGCTGTCAGGTCTCCTGCTCCTAGCTCTGGTACTGTGGGACCCAAACCTTTAGGGTACTGCTCTGTCAAGATGGGTGGGATACCCAGAACACGACTGGCCTGTGAGGCGTAGGAAAAGAGAAGGCAGGATTAATACTTGATTGAAACTTATAGGCCGATAACTGGTATGACTGAGGGAAACTGAGATAGCTGTGTGATGATGAGTGTAACCAACCTGGAGCAATCTGGCTGCATTGTTAACAATGTTAGTGAACTGGAAGATGTTGGGTCTGAACTTCTCTTGCATGTCACACAGGAAGAGCACTGCATCCTTGGTGGAGAGCCTGCCAATGTTTGCCACTGCAAGAGCAAGGTCGCAGAAAACACAGAAAAGAACAGATTGTGTATAGAGGATACATGATTTGATGTAACATGCTTTTTTGCACCATCATTAGAGAAAAGCGAGGAACATTTGGAGAATGATGAACCACTGACCATCACAATAGCACTGAGGCAAACATTTAGAGGAATAAGCCTTGAATATCAAATGAGTGGCTACTTATTGCCGAGCTTGAGCATTATTTTGCAAATGGTGGATTCTACCCTTGACAACGAAAATAAACTTCTAGATATCTTTTTTCTAACAGTGTTGTGTTTTGTGTATACAAGATAAGAAACAGAAAACAGAAACAGAAATATTTCACCCATGGTGTTGCACAGAGTTGCTAACGATGAAACCAAACAGTTCCATAGCTAAACACAAATGTCATGGAGAACACTGCGACCATGCTCTATCATTTGACACAGCATATCAACTTAAACGTGAGAAAGTTGAATTACTGTTGTTGCTTGAATGGTCCAAATGTCAGCAGAGAGTTGAACGTTCAACTGTCAGGTTAAAGTACTATTTCCCATGTGACGTCCCTGTGTAATTGGAAAACAAACAGAAAATATACCTGTTTTACTTGAAAGTAAATGAGGAAAATCCATTTGACGACATTTAACAAAAACGGAATATAGCAAGAAAACCACATATGATACGAACATCTGCAATCGTAATTAAACAACTAACTTATTAATGAATATGTTCCAGTCAAAAAAGAAAAAACTTACCTAGCATGTAGCTTGGAAGAACAAGTTTGAGCACCGTCCTCCCGGAAGCGTACTGACCAATAGGATTACGTTCCGATGAGATCGATGTTTATCGCGACCAATAGCAGCCAGGGTTCGTCGCGAGTCGCTGCGGAACCACAAGCTAACGCGAAGCACTCGCCTAAAGATGTCCGACGGTGCGGAGTCCCCGACAGAAACGCAAAAAGAGGAGTCACAGCCGCCGCCGGACGACCCGACGATAAACGAGGAGAAGAAAAAAAGTAAGAAAGCGTGATAAATCAAAATGTATCACCCGTTTCACGGGGACTGGTGCTGGTGCTAAAGAAAACGAGTCAGGGTTGTGTTACGTCAGAACTATTGACAGAGGTTTCAGCGAATAGCGTGGCCGCTTTGTTTCAGTCCGACCAATGGACATTAAGCTTTTTAACATGCCGTACTACCGGTTTGGGGCATGACTAAAGCTAATGCTAATATTTATGAAGGCAATATATCTCTTTTTTCTCTTTATAGGTTACGTGTTGTTACAGAGCGGCTGTTTCATTCCTCATTTATCAGCTATCATTCACGTTTACGCCAGAATAAAGTTCATATCTTGTACCTAAGGACAAGTTATTCAGGCTAAATTAGCTCGTAACTGTCGAACTATCAGTTGACTAAAACATCTTGTTACGCGTTTTGGGCATTAAAATGTTCAGGGATCGCTCGAAATACTCTCTTTTTTACATTTTCATAAATACTTTTCATAAATAGTTCTCGTCTTAAGCAGTTTCTAAACATTAAATAAAAGTTAATAAAGCACTATATCAAAGTTGTAAGCAGATCTAAGGACATTTAAAGGGTTTATTAATGAACAATATTTGCCAGTTGTTATAACTTCTACCATGAAGACATATATCATAAAACTAATCCAACATTTATTCATTTAGACTAATTAACACTTACAACTGCATTATAATGTGGTTCAAACAATTAAGTATTTGTATGCCGCTTACAAAGGCTAACTTTATAATTGCTAATTGGGGAGGCTTAAAGTAAAGTAATACTACATTTCCATTCAGAGTTATATGATCAATATTAACAACTTTGCCAAATAACTTTATTACATACATGCTTAAATTTTTATGTGTTATTATCAACCCCTGAAGAAAACCCTTAGATTAATATCAGGGTCAGCAAGACATCATAATTTTCTTAGAGTTATCTTGCCAAATGTCTATTTCTTAATTATTAAAATTTTTAGGTGTTAAGATTTTGGGGAAAAAAATCATATTACATTGAACATAACTGACTCAGTTACTTCCTGAGGATGAAAAGTTGTATGGTTTGCATAGCGTATTTTGATTCAGTCACATTTCATTAATTCAAAAGATTAAATACAACAAATTAATCTAAAAACTCCAAGTTCTCAGTCATTAGATTTTCATCAGGGCAAATGTTTGACAAAAGTTAATCTCAGAGTTTATAATGACAACAAACAAAAGGCTTTTCATTCAAGTTCTTGGGAATGCAGTTCACAAATGTACCAACATCCTTCAAAGATACAGACCATCGCAAAGTTTTAAATAAATCAACACAAGAAAACAATCAGGAAATTAAAATAATTGAAAATTATTTTGGAAGTGATCAGCGGGAAATATTGCACAAAAAGAACCATAGGCTATAACAGAAGATTGTTCAAAAATGCAAAGGATGTACAAAAATTCTTTCTGTTCGTATTGCTGTTATAAAAGCATGTACTTCTGCAATAATCTCTCAATTCTTCACAGGAAGCCTGCTGTCATAGTTGTTGTGTTTTAATGTGGAATAGAAGCTATGTATCCATCGATTTAACAAGCACTTCTCAAAACTTCCCTAAACAGTTTGAGTTTAGATTTTCTTGGACCTGTCTAGGTGAAAGCAGCAGTTAAATTTTATTTTCTCCATTTTATAGTCGATGTGCTGTTGAAGGCAGTGGGTGACACGCCTATAATGAAAACAAAGAAGTGGGCTGTAGACCGGGGTAGGACGGTACAGTCTCTGGCTCAGTTCATCTCTCGTTTTCTCAAGCTTGATGCCAGTGAACAACTGGTAAGAGATATGTTTGTTTACTGGCTTGTTTATGTCCCAGACTGACTTAGACAGAAACCAACATGCTCCAGCCCTTTCAAGTCATTAAATATAACTGCATCTGTTTTTTGTTTTTTTTTACTTTCAGTTCATCTATGTTAACCAGTCTTTTGCCCCCTCACCGGATCAAGAAGTAGGGGTACTCTTTGATGTGAGTAAATTCAGGAACCTCTCTTATTGTCCCGTTATTGTAGTGTGTTGTGTACTTACAGTTTATTTTGCTTAACCTAAAGTGGATAAAATAAAGTTTGGTAATGATCATTTCAAAGGAAACTCATAGGAGTTAAACACAAGTCACATTTGTATCCCTTATTTTTTGATCTACTGACAACATGAGCACTGAAGTTCATTCTTGACCTGGGAACAATGTTTGTAAGTGAACTCAACTCATCTCAACTCCAAAGTCTGTTAGTTTTAATTTTTTTTTAGCTTTCAACCACCACTTTAATAAACAGATGTTCCACTCCATATGCATTCACTAATGAATCTCACAGAATCTAGTGACTGGAAATTTGAGTTGTTGCACAAATGCAAACCATGTCTCCACATAAAACTGCAACATGCAAATGCACACATAGCAGATGAGTCTTTTCATGTTTGTTAGAGGGCTTGCCACTACTTGTCTTTTTTTGTTTGTTTGTTTTTAATTATTTAGTAAGTGAAGCAAAAATACGATTATCATTGATTAAATGAGACATTTTAAAGAATATTAATCTTCTTTAAACCTTTTCAGTCAAATTGTCTGAGACTGTTCTTTGTTTTAATGTGTATCTTATTTGTTACTAAATTCATTCTAAACAAGAAGGCATCTTTTCTCTCTTTTACAAGAGAAAACATGTTATAGTTAGAACATGTACATGATACATGTTCTAACTATAAATGTAGGCCTTGTCGGGCTTCAGCTGGGAAGGGATTTTGGATATTTAACCACAGTAAAACTGCCATTACCATATGGATATAGTCTCTTTAATCAAGTATTAGAATGGGTTCCAGCTTATAGAAGTGAAAGGCTCATTTGGGGCACTGACCAGCAGAGGGGGCAATAAATTGTAAGCTCCATCTGACACATACCAAAATCCTTGGTCACTGATTAATGTCATGATAAGGAACAGCAAAGGCCTTAAAGTCCACAATTCACAGTGGACGTTTGATCATCCCACTGCTCTCACTATTTGACAGCTCAAAATCCATTAAAAATTCCTCCATTTTTAAGGCTGACAAATAAAGACAGTTGACGACTGAAAGTGTTTGTCAGTCAAGTAATTCTGGAGCTATACTGACACATCAGTTCTGTGTTTGACTGTTTTATTTGATATTTACTTTTCTTCTCTCTTTTTTTCTCCCTTTCAGTGTTTTGGTAGTGATGGCAAGCTGGTTCTACATTACTGTAAATCTCAAGCCTGGGGTTAAGTTCCTTTTTTACAACTCCATTTTTTGACATCTCCTTTTTTTTAAAAGTCATCCTCCAAATATGCACATAATGTTGTATTTGCTTCTTTGCCATTTGTTTTCTTTAGGTTTCATGTAAATAAATATTGTAAATAAATTATTGTGACAATGTAAACCTCTTTGCACTGTTTATTCTTCTATGTTTAATTATTTGTTTAGGCGTCACATTTGGCACCCAAAAAAACCCCACTTAACTTGTGGGCAAAGGATTTAGCTTTGCAGAGTGCTCATGCTGATTAGGGGAAAATCACAAACAAGAGTCTGTTCATATGGATGTTGGCTCACAGTTTCATCCACCGTCTTAGTGTCATAATTAAATATCAGATGAAAGACAAAGTTGAAATTTAGTCTAACTTAAAGCGATCATAAACGCTTTGGGAGGTGGAGATGGAATCACCTCTGAAAAGAGACGGACATAGGAATAGAGGGGGCAATGCAGTAACAGATGGACTTAGAGGGATTACATGATTCAGGATGGGTTTGTGACATAAATTCCCAAGAAAGACAGAAAAGCGAGTAGAGTGGCGTGGAGACAGACACTGTTGCTCGATCAGTCTTGCATCTCCATTCGACTACTGGCCAGGAGGATTAAAAGGGGGGGTGCAGCGGAGGAGGTGAGGGTCACTGATGCTCATCCTGGAGGAAGAAAACTGACACATACAGAGGGAAAAGGTGAAGAGGGAATTGACACGGAGATTCTGTTCAAGATGGAGCAACTAAAAGCAATTTCCTAAGGAGCTTTTTGATTAAGGGCTCTTGAACGAGGCACAGATAACCACGGATTGTAGGTTCAGAGGACTAAGAGAAGTGAAAGTTTTGCTGTGGTAGTTACTTCATGTTTGACCTGAAGTACTACAGGGGTTCTGTGGTAGGTACTTGTCACTGATTCTATTATTATATACCAGAGCTGTAATGAGTGGTCAGTTTACTGAAATGTAACAAATACTTTTGATAATCGAGTAATTCTTTCAGTCATTTTTTTGCTTGTTCCAGCCTCCAAATGTGAGGATTTGATTCTTTCATCAACCATTTCTGATAAATTGAATAGCTTCAGGTTTTAGAGTTGATGTAAGGATAAAATAAGTAATATGAAGATTACACCCCAGTCACTGCAATTGGCACAAGACTTAATAAAAATGATTGCTACTCAAAGCCATCCTATTTAAGCCTAGATGGAACTTTCTGATCTACTGATAATAGCGCTTTGAGATATTCACTAGTAAAGTAGTAAAATATCTCCATCTGTCTGACAAACCTGTCAATGGATCTGAAAAACAATAATGTCAATGGCAGAAGTCAGTTGATGTTGAAGAAGGAACTTCTAAGTATTCTTATAAGATGAATTGATATTTTTGTGAGAAAATGATGGTGATAATGTAAGATAAAATGAAGATCAGGAGTTAACACTAAGAGTGTGTGTGTGTGTGTGTATATATATATATATATATATATATATATATATATATATATATATATACACACACACACACATATACATATATACTGGACAAGATTAGAGGTATTTAGCATTGAAATATATGACTTCTAATGAATAGCTGATAATGCAATGCTATAACTGCTACAAAACTGTTTTCATGGTTGCCAGCTAATTTATAATGTAGGTGTATATTTTTTTTATTGTCACCAATATTGAAATAACAGAAACCATCATAATTGAGTTCTTATGTGGATCGATAATTGGGCCAAATTCAACTCATTTAATCTGTATTCTATTGTGTTCTAGGGGCTTTTGGCTGACATGGAGACAGCAGGCATGGTCAGAAAGCACTTCACACTAAAGTACACCTAACACAAACAGATTAAAGGAGATTTTCAGGGATTACTTGCAAAA
The DNA here is from genome assembly GCA_016859345.1 of Istiophorus platypterus. Taxonomy (NCBI): domain Eukaryota; kingdom Metazoa; phylum Chordata; class Actinopteri; order Istiophoriformes; family Istiophoridae; genus Istiophorus; species Istiophorus platypterus. Next base: position 11,106,838 of record CM029126.1, read on the forward strand.
ATTTCATTTAGATCTGTGGCTTATCCATATATTCATCAAAAAAAGTAATCTCTTGTTTTTGCTCCCCTTTGTCTTGTCTTGAACTTAGGGTCCAGCAGTGGAGTTGATAATGAGTGGCAGGGTCAGGCCCGAGTGTGTAAATCAGGAAGCAGGAAGACATTAGCCTGGGTCACAGGACAGCACGCATTACTTATTCTTTCAGAACCCCTCCTTATTAACAGCTGGAGAACTTATGTGACCTCGGAAAGTACAATGACTCTTGCTGACTCAAGGAACATTGAACACAATTGAATGTCTCCATATGGACACCTTGGCTTTGGTCTTTGTGTGCCCCATTCAGTCATTAAATTTTATTTATGTGCCAGGTGATGAGTTACACGTAAAGATGTCCTCTATCTATTATTCAGATACACAACTTTTAAGAATAAGATATAGCATTTTTAAATGACCTTATGCTCTATCTGTACAGTCCCACTGATCTAATACTTCCACACAAAAAGGTCTTCAGTTGTTAAGGTCAGGGGATGTATGGCTGCATCATTCCCCCCAGGGATCAATAGCAGGATATCACATTAAAGCTGTCTGTGCAGCATACTGTTGTGTCCTTGCATACCACGCTCCTAGTGGGAACCATCGTCTACCTAAATCCTCTCTTGTTCATTTTTTTTGCTCCATCTGTCCGTTCCCACATGTATCAACTACAGAGCATCTTATCCCACTCCCTCCCCTCTCACTCTCTTTATCATCCTCTCCTTTAATCACCCCGACTTTACTGGACCCCTTTGTCATCTTTGATTTGTTATCTTCCGCTCGTACCGTTACATCACGTTTATCTTTGCTTTTCATTTAAACCTGGCAGCTCATCACCTCTTAACCCCCCGCCAAAGCATCTGTGCTTCCCTCTCAGCTCAGTCTGTGACTGTATTCATACCCTCTGTCCTGTTTGTCTTGGTTCCCAGGGCAGTCTCCCCCTTCTGCTCCCTCTTTGCCTTACTTTTTTCTCCCCTCTCTCTCTCTAACCAACCCCCTGCCTCACCCTTCACCTGTGTGGCCATGCTGGAGGGTATGTCCCGTCGCTCTCGCTCCCTGCTCTCCCTGACCTTGACCACTCTGGCTCTGGCCCTCTCTATCCTTGCTCTCTGTACCTCCTACTGGTGTGAGGGCACTCACAAGGTGGTCAAGCCCCTCTGCCTGTCGCCTGTCAAAATGAAGAACTGTGGTCAGAACAACAGCGAGCCTTATACCACAGGTACTGAGCTACCATATTGTCACCTCTCCATATCAAAAAGTGTTTTGTGCAGCTTTATTGTGCTCTCTGATGCTTTACTCTTTCTCTTTATTGTTGATTTTAACTATGCTGTCACCTAGAAAGCTCTTTACTATTATTACTTATACTTGGACGAAGATTTTTGGCACATAGATATATTTTAATGCAAGCAGCTCACCTCTAATTTTGAATTATTTGTGCTTCCACAGAGCATTTAAGTATGCAGACATGATACAAAGGTTTAATTACCATTAAGCTTAACTTTAAAATGAGCAAGATGTTTGGGCAAAAACACTTAATATCATAAAAAACTAAGTTGCAAGGATTTTTTAGATCTTCAAACAAAGGTTTATTTGTATTTATATTTATATTTATTCATATTATATTTGATAGATTTATATTTTTCTAATTGCCAGAAGCATTTGCATACTTTTATATTAGTAAAAGCAGCAATACCACAGTGTAAAATTACTCCATTGCAAATAAAAGTCCTGCATTCGAGATTGTATTTAAGTAAAAGTAAGAATGTACTCAAAGTATCAAAATTTTCATAATGCAAGGTCCCTTTCTGACAGTGTTTTTTGCATACTGTATATTGTACTTTTGGATTATTATTTCAGATGCATTAAGAAGTATCAGTATGCGGGGTTGTAATCTTGTATCTGATTGACATGGAGATTGTTTTAATTATTTAATTTAATCTTGGGCATAATATTTGCCAAGATGATCATATGTTTTTTTTAATGTAAATATTAATCTACAAAGTTACTAGTAACTATACTGTATGATGTACAACAGTAGCTGTCAAATGCAGTAAATTTCAGTGTAGTAAAAGTACACTAGTCAACCCTGGAATGTAAATGTATAATGTTGCATAAAATGGAAATACTCAAGTAATGCATAGGTATCCCAAAACAGTCTATAAGGTATTAGGTAAATGCACTTAGTTATACTCCACATAGGTGAATATCCGAACATTAAGCTTCGGTTGTCCTAAAGTAAAAAAAGATATTGCCAAGTACCTCCTGTTTGCTAAGAACAAGTGGATACAGCTATTGTGTATAGGAAGTAACTTCAATCAACCTAGATACAGTGTGTGCTGAGAGGGGGAATGTTTCCTGGTGACTAATCCCAAACTCTGTTGCATCATGTTCACAGGCATGTAAAAATGTGTTCTTCACAGCAGGAGCTCATGGAATCATTTACAGGTTTTTCAGACAAATACTCTCAGCAGGATCCTCGTTTTGGTATCACTGTTTAAAGATGCTATAGGAAACATGACTTTAGCTATTTCCAAGGGCCTAATTGCTAATTTTCAGCTAAACAGCACAGAAGTGGGACAAAATGGAATTAGATATTTCTACTCTTCATGAACATTTGAAAAATTTGCACAGTTGTCTTTGACTTTCCAATCTGATATTTTTGAAATATCAAATCCTTATTGTTGAAATCTGAATTACAACCAGCACCTAGATGTAATCCAGCTGGATAAACTGACAGGTTTCTCCTACTGTTAGAAAGTGATTGTCCTTGGTTTTGATGTTTTTTAATCTCTTTTTTACCGATATCTTAGTGTGACAGTGAATTTAATTATGGCTTAGTATTAATCTGTGGGGTGTGAGGGTGGCTCCCAAAGGTTTATTTTTTCCACGGAGAAGAGGTTTACACTGCCTGTTCCCTGGTCTTTATTTTCTCAACAGATATGCTTAATCCACACAGAGATTAACAATTCTTACTGCGCATAAAGGAATCATCTTTGATCACTAGATGTACTTTGTGTGCTGGCACAGAAACGATCCACCTTTACCAGTGCACTGTGGTGGATTTAACTTGCCCTTATGCTGCTAAACCTGATTTACAATACACATGTGGGATGACAGAGTGCTGACTGACAAAGCTGCATGTGATTACAAAACACAGCGGCTTGTTACTTTTAAGGCAGGGTTGTGATTAACAGACTTGTGGATGTTTCATATTCCCCATTTGGTTTCAACCCATCCCTAAAAAGCAATAACTTTATTTAAAAAATTTTAAATGTACCTCCAGTATATCCCCATCAACACACAGCTACATGCAAAGTGTGTGTTTGTCGTGTGATTTACTCTCTAACTTTTGATGCATTAAGTTTTTGACAAAGGAAAAGACACTGAGTCAACCACCCTATGAAGATACTTGTGAAACTTGAGCCCTGTGTGTTTTTGTGTATCTGCCTGCCTGCACATGCATTTACTCGATGTCTTTGTTTTTGATTTTCCTCAGAGTAGATCAGTTGTTTTATGCTGGGATCTTACAGAGAGTTCTTTGTTTGTCCAATATTTTCATGGTTATTACCTGTGCATGTGGGTTTATGCCCACATTCTGAGAAAATGCAAGTCTGGAAAGGTTTGGAGAATATTTCTCATGAGATTTCCCATTAGTGTCAGTGTGACTATGACTGTGCTGTGTTTTTTTTGAGACTCAAGAGTTTTGAAGAACTGGATGCATGCTGGGTTATGCCTGAGCCACCAACTCCACTATCCACAACAGATATAAGCAGGCACAAAAATACACCTAACATGTTCTTCTCCATGTCATCCTCTTGCCACACAGAGAGTCCGACTCAGAACCCCTTCAACCGCACACTGTCTCCAGCCAGGAGAGAGGAGCTGGCCAGGATCAGACAGAGGCAGCTGGCCAACGCAGTGCACTATATCTGGGAGACAGGGGAAGACAAGTTTGCTTTCAGATACTTCCACACCGGTTTTTGGGAGAGCTGTGAGAAACACAGCGATGGTGAGACCACTAGCACACATGCAGTCATACATAAACTCTCTTACTTGAACCTGACCACAATATTAGTTAAGCTTTCAGGGAGGTAAATATTCTTTTAGGTTTTAGCCTTGCATGTACACATATACCATTCTTTCAGACTGATGTAATGTTTTCCATCTTCTTCAAATCTTTCTCTTCAAATTCGAAAATGTTGTTGGCAGGGGAGAAATGTCGCAGCTTTATAGAGTTAACTCCAGGGGAAACACAAGGTGAGTTGTGTAAATATTAACAGTTTTCTACTGTGATGTCTATATTTCTCTTTAACCCTGTAAATATTGTAGCTAAATGAATGCGTGTGTCCATTGTGTATCTGCTTGCACATGTTGCAGGTGTGCTCTGGCTGTCAGTGATTTCAGAGTTTACATACATCGGCTTGCTGGGGATGGGCTTCTTATTGATGTGGCTGGAAGTTTTGTGCTCTCATAAAGAGATGCACTCGCTGAAAATCAATGCCTATGCAGCTATCTGTACTGTGCTATCAGGTGAGAAATAGTCTAGCCATAAGTTTTCATTATTTCTTTGTAGACCTTCTTTGTAGACCTTCCTCCTACAGCATATGCAGTTTTCTGGGTAATTTGCTTTTCCTTGTTTTCTGTCTGTTTTTTTGCTGGATTCACCTCCTATGTAGGTCTTCTTGGGATGGTAGCCCATATGATGTACACCACAGTATTTCAGATGACAGTCATTGTGGGCCCCAAAGACTGGAGGCCTCAGTCCTGGGACTACGGCTGGTCATTTGCGTAGGTGTCTCCCCATTATTGACAACATAACAAGCCTTTATTATTCAACATGTGTATCAAAAACCCCTGATTTGCAGATTGTAGATATATGTTTCTCTTCTCTCCTAACTATTTTATATATCTTTGGTACCTAGTCTTGCCTGGGTGTCCTTCAGTTGCTGTATGGGGGCAGCTGTGGTCACGCTCAACTCCTACACAAAGACCATCATCGAGCTCCGTCGCAGACAGAGGCTACGATTAGAGGAAGCAAGAGCCACTAGTCACGCCCCGTCCTATGATGAGGTTGTTCCCGGGGGCGGACTCTATTCTGTCAGCGGCCTATTGCAGTGTTCAGATGGCATGATTGATGTGGCGTGGGCCCCAAATGGCAGCATGGTTGGAATGGGAAATGGGGATGTGCCAACGCTGGTTTTGGTAGGAGGCTGTGGGCCAGAGGGGTGTGAAGACTGTGAGAGAGAGATGGATGAGATGGAGAAGGCCATGGACCGAGTTGATTCACCTTGTTAGGGAGTCATGTTATATCCATCAACTAAAAGGGCTAAAAAACTAAAACAGGAAAGAAAATGTCACAATGCTGATGAAGGATCAATGTGAGCAAACACATCTTGTTTTTCTTTTCTTCCACTTTGACTTTCAATGCATGTGGGACATACTAACCATGCCTGAAGGCAAATGAAATCAACGCATATCAAATGTAAAGACAATAACTTTTGTCTGTGTATGTATGTATAGACCACACCAACATGCAAGGGTGCATGTTTTCTTGTGATTTCTCAGTGCCTCATGGTAGGAAAGTAAATTTGTCTCTATATGTTAATGCATATAAATGTTTATATTATTTTATTGTTTATATATTAACTTGCAATATATCAGGATGACAGTCAGCTCAAAGATCACTTAATTGCATAAACAGGAATGATGTTACTTTTCCCGTTGATACCCAACAGAACAGCCTGTCCTTTAAGGGTACATATGCAGTATATTCTCATTTATCGTAGTTGGACATTCAACATGTTCCTTCTTTCATATTATTGTGTCTATGACAAACTTTTAACAGATATAGAATGTCGATTCAATACATGGATATCAGGAGCTAAAACAAACAAATTCGCTCTACAGATGCACAGACAAACCCATAAGATAGACACATAGAGATAGAAAGATTACAGAGATTTTGAAAAGTCTGCTCTCTGATGTTGAACAGAAGATTATGTGTAAACCAGTAATCCCAAGTTGGATGGAAAGAAGGCGGAATAGAGTGAGGAGAGATAGAAGGCATGTCAAGGGATGGGGATGGAGAGGGAGGGGGTTGGAGGGGAAAGCAGGTTGTGGGGGTCAGGATGAAAGTTGGCAGGAAGCGCAGGCACGCATACCCACAGACTGCAAACACACACATTTAAACAATCTTCACCACGAAAACATCACACTTTCAGGGAAATAACAGATATTACATCACGTTTTCTCTTAAAATTGTATAGGAAATGATTCCTAAAGTTAAATAAATGTATGTAAATTTACCTTAAATGTGGGTTTTACATTTGGGATAATCCTGGATTTACTGTCTGGGATAAATACAACGCGTCATTTTTGTCAACCACCAGCTTTATATTACACGGTATGTTTCTAGGTCAAAGAAGAATTTATTGTTTTTTGGGAAAATACAAATAAATTGACTTTAAAAGCACAGATGTATGAGAAAACTTTTAATTTATTGTACAGTGAATAGAGGAAAACACTTGCGAGCTAAAACCTCATTTCATATTCTGTAAAAAAGCTTCAACAAGCTAACAGTCTGGTATAATACTGAAAAAATAATCAATAATCAATTTCTCCAGAGCCATAATGTAATTTAAACCATTTAAAGTTTAATACATGTTTATGTATATATATATATATATGTGTGTGTGTGTGTATATGTGTATATACGTGTGCGTGTATGTGTGTGTGTGTGTGTGTGTGTGTATGTACACATATATATGTATGTATGTGTATATGTATAATATGTATTTGTATATATGTATATTATATATTATGTAACACTATGCCATAATTTGCCTCTATTAGCCTCTATTTGATGCGAATTAATAGACAAACATCAGTAAAACATGTCAAATAAAGGAAGTTACAAGTTCCTGAGAAGTTAGTTGCAACCAAGACACTGCCGAAAAGAGTATTTACAGAGAGAGAGAGGAGAGGAGAAATCGTACAAGGCTTTTAGGGGAGGAAAGAAAACAAAAGTTCTGAAAGTATGGGAAAAGCCTAATAAGAGGAGGAAGAAGAGGGGATGAGCAGGACTAACTTTACTGTGTGATGGGTTCATAATGGATAAGACGCATTGCATTCTCATTTTCAATCACTCCTTGGATGAATTCTCCCTCAGCCAGCCGCTCTATGAGGAAAAGAGAGAGAAGAGGAAGATGTTATATTGGGAATTAAACAAGATATATAGCAATGAGAGTGGGGTAAATATGAGGCTAAATACTGACTCTGTATCTCAGCTAAGCTATCTGGTCTTATCGCCTGTGTGGGTTGGCTTGTGTATGTGTGATTGTAGCATGCAATGCAGCGGAGTCACTTAAGGTTTCACGCTCCATGGCTGGGAAATAATAAAGCTTGCATTACACAAGTGATGCTGTAACTGCGGTGTGGATGTGTTCCCAGGTGGATTTGTAACTTGTGTTATCGTTAAGCCAAACAGCTGACTATAAAATGTAATCTTTGCTATCGGATGTGGCAACAGCTGCTGAGGAAAGGTAGTACACTGGATTTTATCTCTCTAATTTAAGTACATAAGGATAAGAACACAATGACCTGTCATGCAATGGTATGTACACAAGTTGCATGTGTGTTATTTCGCTTACCGTTGTCTCTCTTTTCAAAGTAAGACCACAACTTGTCGGCTCTTTTCTCGGGTGTGTTCTCATCCTCTGGTAGCTTGCTCTGCTCCTCCTTGGGGATCAGCTTAAATATGGCCTGAGAGGGAATTGGTTGTAAGATGAGTGATAATGCTGCATCATTTCTCTCATATGATAATATATGGAATATCAACACAGCACACAAAACAAATGTGCACAAGCCAAGAGGCAAGTGGCCTGTAGGACTGTAAGTAAGCTCACAGCACTCTTAAGTTAATTAGTGTCTTGTGTCTTTTTTGAGCCTCTGGTGTAAAACATCTTGGCATTTAGAGAAAAGCTATAAGCCAGTGCTTTCTCATTATGATTCAAGTTTAGTCCATGAATACTCATTGTATACTCTGTTTTTGCTAAATACAATCAGATCGTATAGCCTACAATAATTCCACTGGTTATATCAATACAAACAGCCCACATCAGAAATATTCAGGCCTGTGTGTCATTTTTCAGAGATAGTTCATCTGCAATGGGCCACTTAGAATCCAGCAGATTGTAAATGACTAAATGACTGTGCACTTTAGGTTCAGACCTTTATTTGTGTGTCCCACTTAGAGAGGAAGAACTCATCTCCCACATTTAAGACACCTAGATTAACATGGATTAGTACCAAGACTCAGGCCACAGGCCAAATACTAAGATGTCATCTCTTTTCTCTCTGAACTCTTCCTCCATCTTGCCCCTCAGACCTTGTGGTCTGTACAGAACAAAGATGTGAGGTTGTATTCAGTTATAAAAATAAAACCAAGCAGCTGCTTACCCTCAGATGAAGTATTTTTGACCCTGTTTGTGCCCTCATCTGGCCCACCAGTGTCGTATATGATAAGAGACTGAACTAATTCTGGATATCTCTCCCTTCCACACTTATGTTTGCTACTTTACAACTAGAACAGACCAGGTCTTTCAAGATTGTTCTGTAATAATATATACTGTTGGTTCCTGTGACTATAGCTGTTCTGTCTTTTCCTACCTCTAGTGTGTTTTATAGATTAAGAATGATCCAATTTTCTTGTAGGTATTTAAACTTCTAGCAGGGCTTTAAAATGCAGCTATTTTCACAGCGTTTGTAAACATGATGCATATGGACTCAGGCCAGTTGGCCAGGAAACAAATCCCATTATAATACCAGCTGGATACTCCGCTGATCTGTCTAAACCTCTTACAATTCCATATTATTTGACTTAAAACAGAAGATAAGAAACTGTAAAACCTCCATCAGAGTTTTGATTGAAAAACAATGACAATATACAATTGTCAACTATACTACAGTACAGTATACAGTCAAAAGTGACAGCCTCATGGTTGAAAGAAACATGAATTAGACGCAGGGATGATGACACTCTGTTGACAGTGAAATTCAAGGGTAGCCTTGCTTAAGGATAGGACTGCCTATATTGTTTGAGAGCTAAACCTGTAATCACAGAGATAATCAGGAGTTTGAGACTCAAATAAGATGGCTACTTGGCCGGGTAATTAGGTCTGAGACCTACATGCAATGAGCAGGATGGCCACTTTCCAACAAATTGCAACACACCTTGGATTTACCTTAAAGGAGGTGGGGAAAAAACAGGAAAACCCGGCAATGTATTGCAGTCCAACAATAACGCTACATGGCCCTGATGACCATGAGCAAGAGAGAATGGCTTGGACATCTGATACTATCCATTTACAGAGATAATTATTGTGGTGAAACAAAATATATTTTTCGTATCAAGCACTGTTTGGTGAATATTGTTTGATATTACTCCATAGCAATCTCAGATAGCTTTTGAGAGAATAATACATTTTTTTGTCATACTAGAACCATGATTAAAATTACCATGATTAAAATTACCGCTGATTATAGCTTAGTGCTTTAAACACCACCTCATGAATCTCTCTCACCTGGCAGATCTCTGTCACTTCTGTCTTGTTGATGTATCCGTTCTTGTCTACATCGAACAGCGAGAAGGCCCACTCCAGCTTTCGGATCGTCTTCCCAGTGGAGGTCATGTGCAGGGCAATGATATACTCCTTGAAGTCCAAAGTGCCATCATCGTTGGTGTCAAAGGAGCGAAACACATGTCGTGCATAGCTCTTGGCGTCACTGTCAGGGAAGAAACGCGTGTAGATCTGCTCAAACTCCTCTGGTGTTATGCGTCCGGTTGGACACTGCTTCTGAAAGTTCTCGTACCACTGGCTGATCTCAGTTTCAGTGAATTTGGTGCTGAGCTTGAGGTCCTCCAGGATCTCCTTCGACAATGCACTACTGGTTGTGTTTCCCATTGTAGTTGCTTTTAGCGTCTAAGTAGTGTGTCACTTCTGTCAAACTCCTTGGCAAGTATTTGCCACCTGAGTTCTTCAGAGGCTTCCCTCTTCTCCGCGACCTGATTGTCTTCTTTGTCCAAAATATATTCTCGTTCACTGGTTTGACTTCCTCTTTTGATGTTAGAGGCCAAGCGGCACCCTGCAGGGGACTGGAAAGAAATATGATTTAGAAATATGATACAATCTACCTATGAAAAGTTTAAATCATTCACACTACTCAGCACATAGCATTGTTAGAATGATCAAAGTTGTATAGAAATCAAACCTGTGTGCTGATTGAGGAGAGGTTGGTAGGAGAATTGAGTGTCTGGCTTGACCATAAGACAGTGAGAGATAAGGAGGGCAGGGGGAAACTCCCTCCTACTGTGGATGACTGGGTTAATTCTGTTAATGCGGGATTTAAGGTGGCTGAGCATTTGACTGAAGTGAACCCCCAGATCCTAATTTACTCTATTGAGTCTGTAACTCTAGAAGGATCTACTGTATATAAACATACCCAGTTCTCTCTTCTCTTAATTTATTTATGCAGAGTGAGTTACTGGTATTTCTTGTCATGTTTTACCCAAGAACTTATAATCTTATTTCAATTACACAATGTTAATTATTTAACAGATGCTCAAGGCATTTTACAGTATCTTCCTAGTTACAACTGCGTGAAACTGAGAAGTATTTGAGTGCAATGAATAATAAAACCATAAACATTAGCTCGGTAACCTGGACAAGAGATTAGCTGACGTGATCCAGGAAACTCTGTGAACACACCCCCAGGTGGGTCTTCAAATCTAGCTTTAGGTTTTCCATCAGTATGTCTGCTATTTCAGTAGTGGCCTTTCAATGGGTTTATGTGACCACTGACCTCTAATTCCAGACGACCATCTGTCCAGGCAGTATAACTCCCTCTCTGGCCCACCTCTATCTCCACTCCCACCTACACCCCTCACATCATCATCACAGTGTTTACCCCCTTACCTTTCTCCACAATTTAATAAGTTGTTTGTTGAGTGGCTCTTTTCTCCTTTCTCCATTCTTAGTTTTCTTGCATCCCAGACTTAACTCTTTCCCTTGTCTCTCCAGAAAGTATTGTCTCATGCACTCGTGCACAAAGGCATCCTGTTTTACACGCCAACACAAGCATGCCTACTGATTACATGGCCTTCATTTTCAATAATAAAAATGTTTCTACCCAGTCCCCTATAACTCACTCCCAATCCCTTGGTTATTTTATTGTATATTATTGTTGGCAGCCATCACCATACAGCATGGGTCACAGTAATCCACACATCGAACTTGAGTCATGATGCGTTGGCTGACACATTAACATCATTAGCCTTTTTTCTTTGTGTCTGCTTTGATTAGATTTAAGACTTAGTACGTAGGTGGGGGTGTATGGGAGAGTTTATGTGATGCATATTTGCACAAGGATGTGCATATAGAAACCAGACAGATTAAAGCATAGTTTAACAGCATTTAATATACTCTATACATCCCCAATACACTGAATGATTATCACTCATGTCTTATTTTTTCAGCAGGATTTTCCTTGCTCCACAAATATGCTCCATGTATTGGATTACTCGTGCCTCGCCCTGTATCACCCAATCCAACATTTAGCCAATTACCATCATCGTCATCCTGTGAGTGCCCTGGCCAATAGAATTACCGCTCCTCTCAACAAAACAATCCCTGACATTTGACCTATAGCCTAGGCTGAACTAAATACCATAGCAGGAGCAAGCAAGGATTTGTTGGTCACTTTTAAAATGTTTTTCTGCTCATGGGGAGTGTGAGGTTTCATGTAATGTGGATGTCTTGTATCTCCACACATTAGTGACACTTTGAGAGTGTCAGAGATTTAATAAAGAAATAATGATAATGTCTCTGTATTAGCTATTTCTTTGCTTTGCAACAGTAAATAAGATTTTTTTTTAAATGTATATTTCTTTTGGAGGCAGTAAAATATAATAAAAATTTTAAAAAACTGTAGTTACAGGTGAAAGTTTATCAACAGTAGAAGTCAAAAAACTAAAAATATCTGCAATTGGGTCAGTGACTAGCCACTGGCAACATCCCAGTTGGCTGGGCAGCATAAAGGCCTATCAGCTGATTGCATCAGGCTTCACCTGTGCTTCAGCCCTGACTTGTGAGACGTCAGCACTAATTTATACTGCAAATCTCCCTCGCTCAGTTCAGGTAAAGGTCAGATCAATCTGGGCCCTTTCAGTCATGTGTTTAATGATGCACTTTTGTGTAATTATTAATGTTTGGGTTTTTTTTTAATGAGTGAATGTGACAATAGGGAAATGTTTCTATTTCTTTTTTAAATAAAACAGTATTACCCAATTAGGTTTCAAGATAGTGACAGAATTTATTAGTATACATCTGGAGAAATGGAAACACTTAACAAGAAAAAGTTTTAAAAAAGAAAACCCTTTCACAGCCCAAACAATGCCTCGGTGGAAAAACATTCAAATCTTAAGACAAAAAGAGAGAGGAAAAGAGGAAGGGAGTTGTTCCTAGATAAATATCTGGTAATGGGTTATAATGACGCTTAATGACAGACGAGAACTTCCTACTGAACACAAGGAAAGAGAGGAACAAACAAATGACAAGAATCTTGACAATTGTGTCCACCATCTTGCAGGGCCTCAGGTTGTGACGTATTTGATAATGATAGCAGCACTTGGGTCCCTTGCTCCCATTTCTACACCCATTGCCCAGGGAGAAGGTCAGTAGCACCTTCTGGTTATCAATCAGAAAGAGAGAGAAAAATCACATTCATGAATTTATAGGATCATCACTTTTCACACTTTCTGTCGAAATCTATGTTCCTGATTCAACACTAAGGTAAGTACTGCTATAGTTTTTAAATTAAATTCTTTTTTTTTCCTAAAGTTATCAATATTGTCTTAATTTTACAATGACTTGCCAATCCATCCAAATTTCTAGCATGAGCAGTGCAATACCTATTCTTTTATATTATATTCAACTTATTAAAAACAATAAAGGCTTGCTGCCCCAAATTTAAGGTTTTTTGTGGGTTGGAGTAATTTTGTTTACATTATCTGAGTTTATAATGACAGACTTGTTAAGGAGCCAACAGGCTTATGTTTTGGTCGAATGAGACATGCTAATGAATTAAATAAACATTACCTGTAAATTCCTTGGTTCTGTAGAGCAATTTTGCTATTTTATTATCATTTGAATTAAATTCTTTAAATACATTATCATTAGTCTATATTTCCTTAATTAACACTCTATCATGTTGTAGGGGCAAGAAAGAAGAAGAAGCTGCAGTTCCTGTAAAATCCCAGCTGGCCATCTGATTTGGGAATTAATACCAACCATGACAACCAGGATGGAAATACTTGATCCTTCAACTCTGTCAGATTTCACTTCTACTGTCACCTACAATTCAAAATCTGAGACTGTGACCTTACCAGGAGGGGTCACCTCGGTGGCGGGCCTCACAGTGGTGACCGGTGGTGCTGAACTGTCCTGTGGTTCCTGCATGCTGGCCTTTTGTTTTTGGAAAACTCTAATTGGCTTCAGCTGCGTAGCTGTGGGCCTGTGGGACCAACTGAACCAGGCTAAAAAAGGAACTTCTCACTTACTAGGACTGGGATTTGTGATTCTGGCAGTCAGTTTCATTATGGTGGGGAGCGTTGTGGTGTATGAGCTCCTGACAAAGAAGCAGAGAGAGATGACACGAGACCAGAGGGAGGATGGAAAAGAAGTGCTCGTAGGGAGTGGAAGGGTTATCAAAAAAATCACTGTATAAAAAGAATATTGAAGACAGAACATAAGATAAACTGATGAAAAATATGACTTTTCTGTAAAAATATGAATTCTCTATTCATAACAAATAGTCATACTAGGCTGGAAAAACATTCCCGTTGTGCCCGCTCCATGTTAGTACCATTCTACCTGCTGCTACTCCTATTATCTTTCAGTCTAAATTTTGTGGAAATGCAGCTCCTCTGTTCCAGGGAAAAATGACATATTCCCTCAATTTTATGTAGTTTTGTAGTTTTTAATACACTATGTCTTATCAACAGCTGTTATCATTTTGATGATCAAGATAAACACAGAAAATTTGAACAACTTATAAAATATGATTTGTTTTGTATATTTTGTTGCGCCGTTATAGATTAACCAGCCAAACTGTGGGCCTTTATAATAATAGTGAAAAATTTTCCTCATCCAGCTCAGATATTTTACAAATTAATACATCGGTAACATCAATTAAATAGTATAATATAGGACACTGAAAGGAGATATTCTACTTTCGGATGAGTACTTACTTTTACTTTTACTACTTTTGATACTTTAAATACATTAAGCTAGTAATACTTCTGTACCTCTACTTAAGAAAAAAATGTGAATACAGGTCATTTTAATGTGTTTTTTTCAAAGATGTTGCTTTATTCAAGTAGCAGTGCCTTTACTCATAATTATTCATTTTATGACTGTCACTTTTTCATGTACCATGCACACATGAAATTATTCATCATAGGCAATAAAGGGACTCTGGGGGAAATGATTGTTTATGTGTGAGGAAGAGACAGGAAGTGAAAGGGAGAAAGGGAGAAAGAGAAAGTCAAAAAGATTAAAAAGAAAAAAAAGGAGGTGATTCCAATTATAAAGGTATATGTTATAGAATACAGAAGTCTGTTAAAAGGTTCATTCACTAAAAACACACACAAAACACTTGCTCATTTATTAAAGCTGTATGCTGTTATTTTCACAGAAAATGAAATTTGAAAAATCTCAACAGCAACATGTCTCTAAAGAAACTAGGTATCTGGTTACCACAGATATTACATGAATGGAACTGTCAGGTGTTTTTTAATTGGTATCAAATGAATTATAGTTTAAATTAAAAAAAATGTTCATAGCGATATCAAGATTATTTTGAAAAATTAAGACGTTTTGCTCTTGAGTTGCAAAATTGTCATGTGTTTTATTTCTCAAAACCTCTCTTTTGCCCTTATTATGCCTGTATATGAAGTAAGCTAAACATCTTTCCAATAAAGGTTGAAGACAGGTGCTGATCTTCAAAGTTTTTGCTGTAAGCATGTGTAAAACTGCAAACACAGCACTGAATTAAACACAAAACATTCTAATAGTAATAAAAAAAAAGATGACACCATAAACAAGAGTTAGGCTATAGGTACTCTATTTAACAGAATTAATAAAAGTACCGAGGTCTTCAGCAGACATTTTGATCTATTAATGATATTAATGGTTGCTCTGTCCCATTGAAGTGGCCAACTAAGTGAGAGTCAACAAGAATAATAGTAAAAAGAGTAAAATGCTTAACAATTAGCACAACAGTAAATTCAAGTTACTTAGAATACTGTATTAGCACCAAGTTCACCTCATGTAGCCAGTGGAATAGCTAGATTGGTTATGATTAACTGAGAAATGTAATATCTTAAATTACAAACACAGAGACAAAATAACTAAAAAAGATTCTAGTAACTACATGTAATGGTCCAACAAGGGCATTGAAAGGGTTTGTTTTTCTATGTTTCCTTGACCATGGATCAGACAAAAAAATGGATGTAACAATGTCAGTTAAAGTGCACAGCAGGACAGGGTGTATCTACAATGACTATCGAATTCAGATCGAACGCATGGAGATCAAAAGGGGGAGAAAGGAGAAGGAGAAGGCAGAGAGTGGGAGGTGTGTTTGTACCTCCATCTGCTGGATGAAAAACAAACTGAACTGAAGCCATTGACACCCCTCGCAACCATTTAGCGTAAATGTTGTTGTTTCCTACTATGCCTCACTGTGTGAAATGGTAACTCTGACTTATCTGTTTTCATATTAATAATACCAAGCAAAACCTTTTATAATAAATACAGGATTCTGAACAAATGCCTCTAAAAAACATTTGGCTCTGTCATCTTTTACCTTATGATTACACTTGAAACCTCGATAACTTTACTTTCTAGCAAGGTGCATAAGTGATGGAATGTAACTAAGTACATTTACTCAATTGCTGTACTACTAATTACATTTAAAGCACCTGTACTTGAGTTTTTTTCATGCCACTGTATACTACTACTCCTCTGCATTTTATTGGGAAATATTGTACTTTTTACAAAGCTACATTTAGTTTACAGATTTAGTTACAGGTTAAAGTTTTTGCATACAAAACATATGAATATTATGCTTTGCTATTAATCAGCCCCCCCCCAAAAAAAATATATATATTTACATGTAGAGCTAGAACAATCAGTTGAATTATTTTAGTTATTGGATTGGTTATTGGAGTTATTGGATGGACAAAAAAGCATTGGTAAACGGTCACTTTGAAGTCAATTTTCACAAACCTGACACGATAATTAAGAAATCAAGGTAATAATCAGATTAATCCGAAATGAAAATACCCAATTGTTGCAGTCCTGTACTAAATAGGTGATAATTAACTTCAACTCAGCCAACTACAAAAGTAAAATGCTGCTTACACCTTAACACATGAGTATTTAATCTAATTTTATCATTATATAATAGTGTAACAGTCACACAGGACTTTTTTTTTTTTTTTTTTTTTTTTGCATCGAGTACTTTTACTCTTAATATTTCAAGAGCATTAGTGAATTCCCCAGATTATCCTCGAATACTTTAACTTAAGCAACAGTTTCATTTGAGGACTTTCGGTTGCAAAAGTTAAAAAAAGAAAAAAAAAATACCTCTTCCACTTCCACGCAGTGCGACTATTGTTAAAGTTCTCTCCCTGCGGCTGAGATCACTTAAGGTTGCACAACAAACAAAACAAACAAACAAAACAAACAAAACAAAAACCTCCCCACTCAGCTATTTCTCAGGTATGTCAGGTCACCTGACAGCCCGCGGCGGTCACGTGTCACCGTTCAAGTTTCAGGAAACTTTTCTTCTTCTTCTTCTTCTTCTGAAAACAAAAGCGGCCTGGTCCCGCCTCTTCCTCTCGCCCATTGGCCGCCGCCGACCGCTGCTGCGCTCTGATTGGCCGCGCCGGGGTGGTTGACGCGCACCCGCCCGTCAGAAATCAAACCACTCCCCCCTTTTACTTTAAACCCGCACAAGCGTAATTGATATCGTCCCTTAAGGAGGAAAGAAAAATAAAGAATAACATGGTGTCGTTTCTGTGTTTTAAAGAGGAGGAGTGAGGGCAACCGAGGCGTCCGCCGTCAAAGGTGAGTTTTTGTCGGACAGCGCGGCGACTCGGCTCGTTGTTTTCTGGCCGGGGTCGCAACTTCGCGAACTCCGCCGGCGAAGATCCCTCAAGGTGTCCGCTGTCAGTTACTTATTTATACGGTGCGTCGCGGTTCTTCTTAGCTGACCGAGCAGGACAACCGGGCTAAACCTGGACCTGTACAGCCTGTCCCGAGTCTCCGGGCTGCCCCTGTTTTGTGCGCTTACATGTCCCTCTTTGAATGTCTGGGTGCTATTTGCGGTGCTGTTACGCACACACGCTTAAATATACACACACACACACACGCACACACTCTTCGTTTAGCGTTGCCCTCAGTTCAGCTCATTATATAATCTTCATCAGAGCGACGCTAGAATAACATAAAGAGCCGCTGTTTCCTCAATATGTTGATTTAAAATACCAATGGCTCTTTAAAGCACACTGGCGAGACGTTGAAGCCAAAAAAACATTTAGGAAACCCCCCCCCCCCCAAAACAAACGAACCACACATTACATGCAACTTTGAACTTCAATAAGAGGCCTTTCTAAATATGAAGTCCCTTTTATTAGGGCTGCCAATAATGATTATTTCGATATATGCTGTGTATTGGTCTATAATTTGTCAGTTTCGACCCCTGGAAGCCGTGGTTGGCATTTTATAACCGCGTTCCGTCACTTTGTTGACGAAACGATTTATTGATCAGTCGGTTAAATGATTGGCAGACTACTGGGCGAGATTATTTTTAATTGGGATGAAAATAATTGCTTGTTCCACCCTCGGTTTTTTTTTTTGTCCACGAGAGAAGTCCGTAAGTAAAATAAATAAGAAGATCCTCACAAACGAGAAGCCGAAACTATGCATATTTGACCATTTTTCTTAAGAAAAGAAAAGAGACTACATAGTTGCGGAATACCCCTTTTTCTCCCCATTGAATAATTGTTTAATATGCTAAACGTTTCAGCTCCTCCAGTGAAAATGTCTTAGGTTGTGCTATACATTACGTTTTGAGTATATTCAACTCACCCGAACAACTGAAGAAGTGATGTGAGAACAAGCTTCTATCTGTCTTGAAAACTTTTGGCTCTGAAGGGAAATAAATCCAGGCATGAATGTGTGACTGAGTGTAGTGTAAGCTGCGTGTTTACTTTGAGCTGTAAGCCTGAACACTAACAGGTTACTGACATTTAATGAATGTCTTCTTAGTGTATGCCCTTACTTAAAACCAGCTAGTGGAATTTAAATTGCATCCTCATTCTATACACAAATTGCTTTTTGTTTTCTTAAAAAAAAAATCAAAAAAGAAAACATGTCAGTAACAGATTAAAATAGCAGTAAAAAACACATGACCGTGTTTAGTTATTAGATTATATGATTATTTGGAAAAAAGAAGAAATGCAAGCTTGAGTATTGCAGAAGTGTGTTTGTGTGTTTGTGCGTTTGTGTGTGTGTGTGTGTGTGTGTGTGTGTGTGTGTGTGTATGTATGTATGTATGTATGTATGTATATATATGTATACACATGTGTATATATGTATATATATGTGTATATATTTCGATATATGCCGTGTATATATTATATATTTATATATATATCTATATCTATATCTATATATATATATAGATATAGATATAGATATAAATATATAGATATAAATATATATAGATATATCTATATCTATATCTATATATAGATATAGATATATATACATATACATACACACACATATATATGTGTGTGTGTGTGTGTGTGTGTGTGTGTATGTGTGTGTGTGTGTGTATATATATATATATATGTATGTGTATATATTTTTAATTTTTAGATTTTTTTTTTTTTTTTTTTCAGGATGGACTCTAAGACACCCCCCAACAACAGATGAACTTCACAGTATGTCTAACTGATTGCAGTCTAAGAGGATGCTGCCGTTGTCAAGTGCAAATGAAACAGAAAATTGTGGAGAATGGGTGGTGCCATTGTTAGCAAAAATTTTAGAATGCCAGATAAACTAGTTGTACCAGTTGGTGAGTGATTGGGTCAGGAGAGCTACTTTTTGCCACAGGACTGTAAATATAATTTACCTTTGGCTTTCAGTTCAAGAAACCATTTTGACAGTTAATACAGCAGATAGAAATAATCGGCTGATGGAGTGCAATGAGAGAGTGCTTTTTGGGACAGGGGAGGTGGAGCTAGACCCCAACATTGTGAGTGAAGAAGCAGGAAAACTGTATTCAGAACTACAGGTAAGGCATCATATCAAGTTATATTTATTTTCTATACGATTATTGTTTCCAAGAAAAAAATATGCTATGTTTTTTCTGAATTAAATTATCTAATTTTGGCTCTAGTGGCTCTACCCTAGTTTCTTACTCTGCTGCTTTGCGCTAACATAGACAGTCATTGAGGCCCATGGTGAAGGTGTGGTGGAGTCGCTGGTCCCCATATTTGTTTGGGTCCTGGAGGGGCTGGCCAGCTGCAAAGCCCAGCTGAGGGATCGGGAGGATGAGGCGGAGAGGGAGAAAGCTGAGCGTGAAGAGCTGCTGGAGAGATACCAGGCAGAGAAAGCACTGAGGAAAGATAGTCAAGAGGTGGGGCTTGATTACATTTTGAACTTGTTGATCTTGTGTCATACAGAATAATTTTGGTAACATGTTTTTTAAAACTTTAGAAATAGGCGTTTGACTTTCCTCAGAGCTGTTAAATCAGTTTTCTTTTTTTTAGCGGTATCTGGAGCTGGATGACCAAATTGAACAGGAGAGAAGAGCCATGAAGGGGAGGGAGAAAGAGAGAGAACGGCGAGAAAGAGAGCTAGAGAAGAAGGCAAGAGAACAGGCTGATCAGTGTGAGTATTTTGATACTGACTGTGACAAATGGCATTTTAGCCACATATTTCAAACTTATAAACACCTCTTTTCATCTTTGTCTTTCTTTCCTTCTAATTTCATTCAACCTTCTTGTGCATATCATGACTCGATACATTTGAAACCTTGCTGAAGAGCATCTACAGTGTATAAAGTTTTAAGTGATACAAAATCAGACACCTACACTGTGTCCTGCTTTGTTGCTAGAGAGGGATGTTAACAAGTAAAGCTACATTTATTGTGTTTTCTTACAGTGGTGGCCTTGGAGGAGCAGAAAGCAAATCTGAGTAGAGAACTGACCACTCTGAGGCATACTCACAATAAGGTCAGATACTGCTGTGTATTCTGCAAACTTTTGTACTGTTGCATCCCCAGACAGTGTTATAAAATATTTAGCTGTTTTTTTCATTATTCTATTTCTTAATTATCACTGATGTTATCTCCTTTAGTTGGCTCACACGTATCGGGAACTTTTGGAAAAGAGAAAGGATTCTGAAAGGGATTCTCCTTTAAGGTTGTTCATATTCGCCCCTTTTTGAAAAATCTTAAACCAGTTTTTCTACTGTGTATAATGTCTTTCATAGGAAGGCTATATAGTATCTCTCACAGGAAAGTTATAGGTATTCTGTGACGGATTTAATATGAACCATATATGAATTATTGTAGGCTTTATCCAAAAATAAAATCAAGAAATCCCACTCTAAGCTTGTCCCAACTTCTATGTGCTACTTAACATTTAACAATTGCATAAGTAACAGTAGTGTTGCAGTATCTCTGTTTACCTTTTAAAAGTGTACTAAGGGATGTATGTATTATATGTAATTTATAAATGGCAGTTTGAGACCATTTTTGTAAACGAAGTTTCGTTTCTAAGTTGCACTTGGCAACACATTTGCATATTTTCCATGTGTTGTTGTTATTAAATGAGACATTTATGGAAATTAGTGTCTAAACACCCGGAAGAATCATTTCCCCCTTCTCAAGCTTTTTTTGGTAGGTTTTAAATGTAAGTGACTGGGTTTAGTTTAGTAATGGTAGGAGAGCTGCTAGAAAGTGGTACAAAGTGTAAGAAACCACACAATGTTACTGTTTATTCAGATGACTCTTCCTCACTGTGTAACCCTGCATGTTACATTTAGAAGTCAAATGTATCCCAGGAATGCCGAATTTCCATCCAACCAAGTTTTGTCAAAATCCAGTGTTAATGAAAAGGTAAACAAAATTCTCACTTTTTCTCATCTATGTTTCAGACAATTTTAATAAATACAAGGTTTTGGCAGATAAGCAGCTGTATTGTTCTGCTTTTCTTCAGCAGATGATTCAAAGACCGCACTCACACTCTGGTCCCCCCTGTCTGGAAGATCTAGTAGCCAGGGAAGAAAAGGCGATTGACATTGTAGTAAAGTCCTCCACAGATCAGTTTATTAATAATATCATAAGCTCCACTCCTGAGCTGGCACAATATCATGGCTGTGTGGATACAAGGTAATAATTTAAGCTGAAGATCTGTTAATGATGTAATCAATAACTAAATCTAAGTTCTCTTTAGTTGACCATCCGACATTCATATATTTTCTCACATTTCTTATTCTTTCATTTACCACCACCACCATCATCATCATCATCAGTACCCCAGTCAGACCTAACACTGAGGAGCTGCCACAGGATGAATCGGAGACCAGCTTGGAGGATGAGATGAAGGAGGTGGAGGAGAAGGAGGGAGAGAAGCAACACAAACTAGAAGGGGAAAATGAAGATGAAAAAAATGAGGAAGAGGAGGTGGAGGATGATGATAGTATGGAGTGGGAGTTACGCAACACCGACTCTGTGTTTTCTGAACTGTCAGAGCTAAGTCGGGATTGTGTGGAGAGTGTAGACCAAGGGGCCAGTTTCAGAGGTAAATTAATGTAGAAAACAAAAAAACAAACAAAAGGAAACATTTTACAGTAACCAGTTGATGTACTTGCTCTTCAGTGTAACCAGACGTTTTATTAACGATACAAGATGCTAACTTTGCAGGAATCATTTTGTGACCCTTCGGGTGGCTGTAGACACAAATATCTCAGCGATCATTTAGTCTGTGTTATAAAGCTTCACTGAAACACAAACTAAATGATCGCTGGCAATAGAGGTGGCGGTTGGTTTCTAAAAATAGTCTGGCAACAGTGAGAAAGTATTTAAACTCTGCTAACATAAAGTGTAAGTACATCAGTGAAAAAGCTTTATTGCTGGAGGTTTCATAAAGCTTTACTTCCTTTTTTACTGATTTTCACCATCCCACATAGAATAATTTCTTTCTGGACGTGAATGCAGAGTAGATAATGACATTCAGACGTAGTGTGTATTGCTTTTAGTTATGCTTTTAGTGTTCAGCTGTATTCAAGCATATCGATACTTTCTTTCTGTGTAGGCACCACAGACCAGTTTGAGGAGATTCTTTCCCAGTATGAGGAACTGAAAGTCACCAAGTGAGTCCTCTAACTAATATCTCTGCCCCTGTTAATTCCAGTATGACTTTTTTTTTCTTCTTAGTGTACTTGAGAATTTCCAACATTTGTAATTCTTCCTCAATTACAAAAAAATAACTAAGACAACTTAGACAACTAATAAGACACTTATTAGTTGGAAATTATTACTCTGTTTACCAAAGTGATGGTTGATTTCCTGATGATATTCAACTTTTGCTCTGTTTCTATTTTTTTATTCTTTCAAATTTTTTCTTTGCAGTGAGTTTATAGAAGCTGCCCGCAAGGCTTTGATATCTCGGGTTGTGGAGCTGACTGATGACCGTTCAGCCTTTAAACTGGAATTGACCTCTCTTCAGGAAACAGTCTCACGACTGGAGGGGCGGATGAAGGAGAAAGAGGAGGAAACGAAGAGGTGTAGAAGATTGTTCTCAATAATTTTTCATATTTTCATATTGTTTTATAATTATTGCATATATTTGGTTATTATAATACTGTATATACTGCTTTAACTCTGTGCTATTTATCAATCGTTTTTTCACAGACTTCGAAAAGAACTGGAAGCATGCCAATCCGATGATTCTGACGTAAGGAGACATTGTTATTGTCTAATTTTTATCTACTGAAACATTGCATTGGTGAAGCTTTCTTTTAAATCCAATAACTGGTCAGTGTAAATTAGGAAGTATGAAAATGATGCACACGCTTCATTAAAAAAACACAAATCTCCCTATTCAGGCTTCTCCTCTCACATCCCCGCGCCACTTCTCTCGCTCTGAAATGGCTCGTGTTGTTATGGAGAAGAACCAGTACAAGCAGCGTCTGTTTGAGCTGCAGGAAGCAATAACACACAGTCAGGCAGTCAGGTAACTTTTCTACTGAACTGCTTTGTTGTTATTTTATTTAGCTTAAAGTTGGTGTCTCTTCCAAGAGGGAGTTTTGGTTCAACACAAGCTGTCATCAGGTTTTTGTGCCTCCAACCTCAGTTAGTGCTTTTTTTGTTTGTTTCATTGTTTTGTTTTGGTTTTTTATAGAGCAACAAAGGAAGAGAGGTTAGCTGATTACAAAAGGTCAAGTGTTTGGAGAAGGTAAGTGTTTGTTTTATCTCTAATCTCACCTCATTTAATTGTCATTTGATGTCCTCATAACACATACGGCTCCTCTGTGCCAGAGGATAAAAAAGACAGTGAAGGTGCATCAAGATTTTAAAAAATAATGATTAATGAATGATTAAGAACCTAAAAAAACAGAAATTTAGGGACAATATGCCATATATAAAAACTAATAGGACAGTTGAATTTTGCATGATATCCAAGATGTGCCAGACTGACTTAATGTTCTTTTGATACAGCAAACTGTAGTCAAGTCACACATAAAAATATTAGTTACAGATCCAGTGGGAATGTTGGTCTCCAGAGTCACTAAAGTTACTAGCATAAAGGTTACTTTGAATTCTTTTAATATGCAGAAAACGGGCAAAAGGACCATTCTTTAAGAGTGCTGTATGGCAGTCTGTTTTTGAAAAGCTAAACGGTTTCAGATGAGTAATACATGTCTGAGAGAAAGGAATCCTTGGTGTGTTTGGATTCCCACCGTACCACTTGGCAGCAGGCTGACAAAACAGAAGGTCTGATATAAACAAATGTGCAAAGTAATTGCAAGCTTGGTAACATGTTGTAAACAGACAGCGGTTTTATGGTCTGTATAAAATGTTAATAATTGTTTTTCTATTAAAGGTTCAACCGCCTGTTTGGCCTATCCAAGGAACCCTTAATCCCACCTCCCACTTCTGCATTCACCCTGCCAGCTTCTCCACCAATTACTCGCTCTCACGTGGGGTCTGCACAGCTACCGACTGTCAGTCAGACTCAGGCTGAGTAAGCAATCGTTTCTGGCCATGTCACTCTTGCACATGCTCTTCCATTTACATCATCATTTATGACAAAACTGAATCCTTTCAAACGGCTCAGGAAAGCTGATTAATGTTCAGACCATTCTCTCTAGGTCTGCTTCTCCTGCTGCTCCCTCGCCTCGTGTAAGGAGGAGGGAGCTCTATAGAGAAATTCGCTCCCACATTTGGGGAAGTCTCGGAAAACGCCAGATCCATGGCTGGAGCACACCACTGGTTAACACACAGGTAGTAGAAATGCTTACATAGGTACATAGGAAGGTGATAATCTGAGAAGCAAGGTAGAAGAGTACATAAGACAAATGGGCTGAAAATGTCAGAGTCTGAATATTTCATTTTTGTTATTCCCTCATTTTATTTAACCAAACTAAGGAAATGGGTCTTTAATCCATCCCACTGTTAACACTGAAAAAGCTAGACCAGGAATTTAACATACCCAGACATGTTTACATATCCAAAATCATATCAATATCTTGGTCTTCAAACATCATTGTTGTAGGAGTCCCATGAACCTGCCCGAGAGGCTAAAGATGTACCTGTTCTAGTGCAGCTCAGGCTGTTGGATCAAAGGGACTCTACTGCTAAGGTAAATCTTATGACTGCACTATTCATATAAACCAGTAAGAGTTTACAGTATACCTGTGGTAGAGTTAAACATTGTACCTTCTTAACTTTTTTTTTTTTTTTCCAGTTGAACTGTGCAGTTGCCGTCACACCAGAGGTCTCAGGAGAAGCCACTGTAAGCCTTTCATTATGCTGGTTGAATGGCAACTGTAGTCACACTCTAATCACCATGTACATTTACAGTGCCATCCGATCATAACTAACATTTTCTAGGGACAAGTGTCATTCCACTCACCTTTCCAAACTCCATATTCGTCCTTCTCTGCCAGTGTTCTGTGTGGGTAGTTTCTGGTCCTGCCTCCAGCAGTGATATTACAGTGATTGATCCAGCACGGTCCAACACAGTACTGGATCAGTTCAGCCTCCCTCCCACAGCACCTGCACTCTGCATCTGTGCTGTGCCTCCCATAGGTCAGTGTGAGCTCAGTGGGCTACAGCAGCTGCCTACAGACAACATGTCTTATGTATACTGTGCTTTTATTCACCCTATTACCATACTGCTATTTCAGTGGAAATGGTGAAAGGTCAACACTGCTTGCTTAGCTTTTTCTTTGACACAATCTCTCTGGTCTTGTTTTGTCAGGTGACACCAAAGGAACTGTATGGATTGGAACTCAGGAAGGAAGGTTGTGGCTGCTGAATAAACAGCTCACTTCAATAAATAATTCCATCTGTCAGTAAAGTATTTGTTGACAGAGCATTTTGACCGACTTTCTTTTTTCCCCCCATCTCTCTCTCATAGTATACTGGTACACTCAGCCTCTGCTGGCAGGAGGCGCTGTCTGCAGACGGTTTCCCTTTCAGAGGGTGTTCATTCACTCACGTGAGTTGTTTGCTGTGCTTGAACTACGTTAAATTAGTATTTAAGTATTATTAGTTAATTATTGCCTCATCGTAATGAACCACTGATTTATTTTTATTTATTAATGATATACTCTGTGTTGACCCAATCTCACAGGTATTCCCAGGGTCAAGTAATAGCTGGTTTAGCTGATGGGACGTTAGCCTTTTTCTTACACAGTTCAGGTAATGGTTTTGTGATCCCTCTTTATAGTTAAATTACTTGAGACAGTCAGATATATCTCTCCATTTTGCATGCTTCACATAACTTAAAGTTAATGTTGGGTGACTGAGAAGTAATGAATGCTATGATTGACAGGCGGCTGGAACTTGCAGTCACACTCAGTGATGCCGCTTGGATCAAATCCTTTGCAGCCCATTCGCTGCTGCCTTGCAAAAGGTGGCCGCTTGTGGGTGGGCTATTGGAACAGAGTCCATGTGGTTGATATTGACAGCAAGAAGGTTGAGGTTAGAAACAGAGGAGGTACCTACATTGTTTGTGTCTTATGCGCCCACTGTCTTTGAACTCAACAGCATTATTGTCTCATCTTATTCTACAGCAAACATTCTCTGTCTCTGAGCGCAATGAGCAGCAGGTTCGTTTCCTGTGTGCCGGTGGAAGTGGTGTTTGGACATCTTGTCGACTTGACCCAGTCCTCAGGCTTTTTGACTGGTTCACTGGACGGCCACTACAGGAAGTTGATTTAACAGATTTGGTCACTAAAACATTAGGTGCTAAAGTTTTTTATTTTTTTTATTACTAATCAATTTTATATGTAAATGATACATTTACAATTGGACATGTACACTTTGGCTTTCCGTTAGCTCTGTAGTCTGTAGAATGTAAAAAAATAAATAATTTTAAAAAAATAATGTGAAAAATTTTTTTTTAGCAAAAACAGTACTGCTAACTGGTTGTGATTAACACTGATAGACATTAAAAGAAAAATCTTAATTGCCTTTTTTCCCCCTGTTCTCACTTCTCTCATTGAGGAAATAAATGCCAACATGTCGTATTTTTGAATATGAATATGTTTTTGAAGCCTTTGTGACTAACAGTGTGTGCAAGTTCCTCTGTGGGCATGCAGCAGTAATTTATAATCAAACTGACAAAAGGTCTGCTAAAGATCTAAAAAGCACTGTTGTTATCAGTAAGGGAAATAAGATGTCAGTCAATTGACCACAAGTTTTTGATATAATATAGGCTGTGTTTATATTCAAACTAAAGTGAAAATACATTTTCATTGTTTAGTAAGGTTTGTCTCAGACAGCTTTGAGTTGAAACTCTTTCCTGCAGCTCAGCTAACACATTCCTATCTCCCTCCATAGGCCAACCCTTCCTGACACTCTCACCTCTCCAGATCTCGTCTCTCACAGTCATCTCTGGCCGTCTGTGGGTGGGTACCGGAGGGGGTGCAATTTTCTCCATCCCGCTATCCATAAGTGAGTTTTATTTAGACTGAGTGTACTGGTACTTGAATTCTGTGATATCAAAAAATTGTTCTGTCTGTTAAGTATTACTCACATCAATAACTGTCCACAGCATCAGAAGCTGTTTCCATCCCATATTGCTCCATTGCATCAGCCCAGCTGTGTTACCATGGACACAGACAAGCTGTCAGATTCATCATTGCTGCACCTGGTGAGAAATTGACAGCCGTTACTTAAATATTCTAAACATTTTCAGCAACTTGTATATTTGAGAAGATCCTTCAGAATGTTCTTGAATTCTTTATTTGTCTAATCTGTGTCCCACAGGTTGTTTGATGACCTCTCCTGGCAGCAGCACTGTTACTACCTCTCAGCTTATCCTCAGTGGAGGGGAGGGCTACATCAACTTCCGAATTGGTGAGTTGAAGAACACTAAAATTGTTGTCAGCTTATTTAAATCTTTCAGTTTCGAACTGCATTTCTAATTTATTTACCTTTTCAGTCAGTACGTAGTTTATTAAATGCGTAACTAAGCCATCTACTTCCCCAGGAGATGATGAAAGTGACACATCAATTGAGTTATCCCAAGCTACACCTCAACGGTCTGAACGCAGTCACATGATCATTTGGCAGAGTCCTATACCCTCTGTGCCCAGCCCTGCCCTCTGACATCATTCATCTCTTAATTCTGCCCTTTTTGGAATAAGATAAAGATGAAGCAGACATAGACTGTACACCAGGAAAGCGAGAGACAACAGTGGATATGGTGCTATCAAGACACTGAATCAACCAACGTTTAGGTGTGGCAGCAATAAAAATATCCTTTAAAAACATATAGGATTTACATTGTTCCATCGTTGTTTACCTCATTCACTTTGTACATCTTTCTTTTGACTAGATTATCCTAATGGATGATGATGATGATATCTTACTGTGTGCCTTCATCTGATTGTACATTAGTACTGTGTAATGGCTCAGTAATTCAGCTACGGGATTGTTAATAGAACATTTTTTATCTTTGAACTAACAATGCATTCAGTTTCATTGACATACAGCTCTCTGGTACATTTTCTACTCCTTGTCAAAGAACATGCAGAGTTGTCGTTCACAACCTTATCCCACCTAGGGGCACCAGGTCTTTCTGTTGTACATCTTCTGATCATAAAGTTTAACTCAAGTATGTGTCTGCTCTTGAAGCTGCTGTGTACAGACTTTGTTGTTAACTTTGAACTGGAAACTGTTATTACTCTTCTATTACTCTTATCTCATCTTAAAGACAATCAGACACTTTTTAATCTCCTTTCTCCCAATGCTGCCTTGAGATTGGTGATAAATTTTGCGGTGTGTACTTCTGTCATATCTATCATGAGTATTAACTCAAGTTCTATCCTTCCACATTGTATGTGTTGTAATTACAAATAACTGCACATTATAAATGTGTTTATGTGTGTACCCCATCTCCAAACTGAACAATTTCAATACCTGCCTGTAGAAATTATGTACTTTCTTCTTCAGCTCTTTGCTTGTTGTCTTTCTTTGAATGGCATTAAATGCTTTTGTTTGGTGTCTAAATTTTATTTTATGTTTTCATCTCAGTATCTTTTGTAAAGAAGGGAGAGAAAATCTAACAAGTGTCCTTTTCATTATTTTTGTGCAATTACAAGTTTGTGTACACATGTTGATGTCATAGCAGCTCCATAACCTTCCTGAAAAGACAATTAAGACTTGAATACTGATGTTAACTCAGCTGTGTCCAAACATCGGTATCATCATCATTAAAATTTTCTTCAAATTTTCATGTAATAACTTTCATTTTGAGTGGTAGTCCCTTAATCTGGTGCAGCAACACAACACAAACAATACAATCAGACTCACAAGTCAATTCACAAAACAATTCTGCAAATAAAGCTTTTTAATTTTCATATACGAAAATCTATAGTAGTGCATTTTACATTATAATCTGGTGTGTAATGCATACAAGCCTTATTAAGCATAGATACAAATTCCCCTGAACCACTATGGCACTTTTTTTTCATGTGAACAGGGTGTTTGTTAATGAGAGGTAACAGCACGGACACTCCTTTGTCTCAGGCAGCTCGGTCTGCAGACTGTTCCGGGACGGCCTTTCACTTAACCGGGCTGGAAGTCAGGTAGTTTTTGGGGATCTTTGGGCTCCACTTCTTATGTTGGGCTGCTGTGAGTCCTGGGGATGCGTATCCTGCGGCTCAGGGAGCGGGCGAGTCGGTCCACTGCTCCACCCACAGTCCCCCCCAACTCCTTCTTGGAGGTCAGACCCTCAATGTTGCCACTGTACCACATGACCCAGCCTGCGAGGGACAGTAGCACCAGCAGAGCTCCCGAGTACACCAGCAGATCCCCAAAGTCTCGCCCTTGGATCTCCAGCGGAGCAAAGACCCCAAGCAGCAGGGATATCACCCCCAACAGGTCCATCAGCACAGCGAACACCAGGGCCAGCTTACAGTGGGACACGCCGTCATACCTGGGAGCCATGGCTGCTCTGAGAAAGACACAGTGGGATGTTATACAGAAACGTGGCCTTGTCTTTAGGACATTTCTGTTACTCATATCAACTATCTTCTGACTCCATGATAAAAAGAAGAAACATTATAAACCAACTCCTGACATATACCGAGTAATTAGCCCTGAATGTATCCTAAACATAAAAGTAATTTTGAAACAACTCGTAAGAACCCATTCACAATACTGGCTTCTGTCAAAACAGGTGCCACACCTGTGTCGTACCGAACTTAACGCGCTACACAGACTCATAAAAGCGAACAAACAAACAAACAAACAAAGAAAAGTAATCACAAATACACTTACCGTCACCGGTTCGCCGAGTGTCTTAAGATTCAAACGCGTTGGCGATTGAAAACAGGATCGTTCTTTCGGGCGCTTTGCGGACGGGCTGCGGAGGAAGCCATCGGTCGACGCTGAAACCCGACACCTCGTCACCTGCTCTACCTGTCCTGCGGTGACACCTGCGCCCTGACGGTCCGAGTCAGCGTGTCGGCGGAAAAGGCTGCGAACCAGACATTTCCCCCACGTCGGTGCACATTGAGTCTGACGCTGATTAACACTATTTATTCAAATATCTGAAAAATCGCCCCCTGGATATGCAAGTTGACTAAATCCAAAACGTTCATATATATATATATATATATATTTTTTTTTTTAATGCATATTTTAATGCAGGTATATTAAAAGCTTTCTCGCTCTAATAATTGTCCACAGCCACAGGAATTAAAAACCCCAAACTTCACGAAAGCCCCTGCGGAGCTCGTTGCTTTATCGGCAGCGTTTGCAAGGGACGGTCATTAATTTTTATTACGTCCGGAAATGACGCAAGAGGGTGTTCAAAAAATAAAAAACGATAATTGTTATTGTTAGCTTGTTAGCTAGCGGATGAAGTCGAGAAATGGAGATATGACAGAGTAATAACGACTTATTACATGTGCCCGATTAAGTTATTACAAACGTAAAGTGGTATGTACCGATTTTTGAAGAACATATCTGTAGCACAGAGATACTGGTAATGTCCGAATTACAGAATTAAACAGTGGATTGTATTGAAAGAAGGGGATTGTAATTTTATATTCGCTGCTAAATGTTTGCTAACATTACACAAGGCTAACATAGTAAGGAGCTATTATCGCTGTCTTGTGAGCACATTACCAGGCCCTTACAAACTTATAATTCAGTAACACATCCCGTTTAACTGCTGAAATTCATGCGTGTATGACTGGTGGGGCTTGTAATAAAATTGGCTTTGGTTTGCTGGTTGTCTGTGGTTTAATAAAGTACGACAGTTCACGTTATGAAGCCTCACCGATGAACTGCACCTTAAAAAAAATACACTTGATCGTAAACAGAGTCTGTTTGTGTAACGAAGTCTCTACGGTGCATCAGTGTGAAATGTCCCTGTTAGTTCATACTCATAACCTGATGAAATTCATTTTAAACCATTAACTAATCTAACAATTTTCTGGGGTATGAGATGGAGGACGGAAACAGGACTGAGGCTGCTTCCACATCTAAGAGCCACACAGGCTCACTCCACCTGCAGAGTAAGAATTTAACAGTTCCAAGTAAATATATTATTATTATTATTATCTGCTTTAGGTCAAGCTCAGTAATTACATATTGTGCTTTTCCCCTCAGCTCCAAAAAATGAAGATGCCTATGAAATTTCCATCCCCTATGAGGAGAGCAACTTTGAGCAGCAAGGATTTTTCAACCAGAGTGATCAGAACTTTGATGGTGAATGAAAGGATCAATCCTTTAAATGTGTTTTTGTCTGCACAATAATTACATCCTGTACACAAGGTTCCTTAAAAATACCTTCTTAAACTATCTGTTTATCCGTCCTTCTCAGATTCTCCCCCATCAGCTGGCCCGTCTCCAGTCAACAATTCATACATGGTGATCACCAACCTGCGGACCCAGCTACAGATCTCTCTGGAGAAAAACTCTTGGCTGCAGAAAAGAATCGAGGACCTGGAAGAGGAGAGGGACTTCCTCCGTTGCCAACTGGACCGCTTCATCTTTTCTACAAAGAGCCAAGGACAGGAGCCCAGTCAGAGCCAGTACAGTAATGGTGAGGACAGGGGACAGGTGTGAGATGATCAGCTGTCTGCCAAGAATTTGAATAGTGGCTGATTCGAAACAGAAGTCTTGCAAGGTAGGTCTTTCAGAATAGAAAACCAATTCTTACCTATTAGCATATGTGTGTTTATAGGTTATGAGTCCAGACGATTCAACTGGAGGGCAAGACGAGAGGAAGATCGTCCTGCTGGTAAAGACAAATACTTTTGCACTTATTGCTAAATTAAGCTTTCCAGTCATGGTTAGATATGATTATGCCTCAGTATAGCCTATTCATTGTTTATCAAGTCTATGTATCTCATCTTAGATTGCAGATTCTCAACTATTACAGCTGCCTTCTTTTTACAGAGCAACAGAAGTCAGATGCACAGCATTTCCCCTCACGTCAGTTTATCCAGCGAAGGCCTGGTCCTCCAACTATGGTTCCTTCCAAAAACCATGTCTCCAGTCCACTAACCAATCAGCTTGCCTCTATGAATGCTCTGTTCAACTCTACACAATCCCAGGCCCTCTTGCAAGGCCATAGCCATAGCACTCCCAGTACCACAGCCAGTGGCAGTAGTGGCAATGGCAACAATGCTACAAGGTCATCCATGAATGAATTAAGTGGACACAGCAACGTAGGTCCAGGTAATATGAATAAAATGGCAGAAATCTCTGTATCACCCTATTAATCTGTTGAAATCAATGTTTTATACATGTAGTTTTTACCTACTGGTTTATGTTAAGGAGATAATTTTTGTCTCATCAGATTCCCTCTCGCTCTTGGGAGAATCTGATGAGTACTTGGAGCAGGATGGCTATCTTGAGGAGGAAGAAATGATATCAGGGGAAGATGTAATGCCAGATACCATTAACAGCAACAGACACCAGTTAAAGAGAAGGCGAGTATTCCGAGCACCTAGAGAACGGCAGAGAGGTACATGACATTACTCAATATTTCAGTGTCGTAATTTAACCACAATATATTGCAAGGCTGCTGTGGCTAAGTCCCTCGCTCATTCTTATTCTTCAGTTAAAGATGCTGCTGGAGTGCTGTTTCGCTATAAGAAAATCCTGCTTACATACCAGCGTCTGAAAAATATGTCCAAAGCCTTTCAAATCCATGGTGTGGACCGCAACACAGTGGCTTCCACTACACCTATTGCTGAGTTGCTACTAGTGGCCCCAGAGAAAGTGGCGGAGGTGGGTGAGTTTGACCCATCCAAGGAAAAGCTGCTGGACTACGCCCGGCGCTGCTACACTGCCTTGGATGAGGAGACACTCAGCAGGGTGCAGGCCCTAAAGAAGAATAATCTGCTCTTGCCCATCTCCTACAGGTTCAGACACTGAGGGGAGAAAGACAGAGGGATGAGGAGTTTGTCTCTAGAAAACAGTGGTGTTGGTGGTTAATTGAGGAATGGGAGGCAGTTGGGTTCTGCTGCAGCAGGCCAGCTAACCTCCCAGGCACAGAGACGTCCATAGGGATGAGGAATTATTTTACTAACTCAGTGTCCTGGATATGGCCATGTAGGTACAGCCGAGATCTTTGCTTTTTAGACAAATGAACTTTCCACGTCTCACTTTTATTATCAATAGAGATCAGGTGCATCAAGTTTTGTTGACAAATCCTCACCTTCTTTTCAGTAATACTGAGGATGTGGGAGTGCCTGCTGCAGTCAGAAAGGGAAAAAAACATGGTTTTCATTTCACAAAGAGCGGAATAGCATGTCTGTGTGATTCAGAATATGTGAACATGAATGAGTCTCGACTATTAAGTTGATAGAGAAGATCGCTTTTTCGCAGTACTTTAATGAGTGTAACTCATACGTGTTTTGTCATTTATGTTTGCAGAGACGCACAGACATTTTCTTTCCTGTACATCTGAATCAGTATGAGGCCAGGGGTTCATTTACTGATTGTTTAGAACATTTCAGTTCCTGTCAGCCTAAATGACTTATAAGCCTAGCAATTTTTATCACTTTATTTGTGTGCAATTTTGATACAGTCGTAAAAGTATGGCAGTCACCATCCCTGTGTATGTTAAAATGATGCTGCACTCCATAGATTTTTACCATAGTTTTAAGAAATTGTTACCAATTCCTTATGTTTTTAATGTGTCTTTGTTCTATTATTTTTTGCAATTGTTGTTATACTATCAATCAATTTCAATTGCCTTAATGCATTTTTTGTGATATCCTTTTGTTAGAGATGCAACTTTCACTGTCTGGAAACCCATTGCATCAGAATCTTGGTGTCATTTTTAGTTGTCTTTTCCTTTCCAAACTTAAAGGAAAGGAGAACTCAAAAAGAGAAAGAGACGGATGCGATTATGAACTTACTATAGTAAAGGCTAGTCTGACATTATGCATTTTTGAAAATACCATACTTCTGGAAATAAGCCACTTGATTTTAGTTAACAGACACACAAATAGTGGTATTATATGTGTTTGCCTCCTAATAGTAAAGCAACCAGTTGGTCTCGGGCCCATTACTCTGTTGCTCCACTATACATTGTACCAACATTTTTTTTAGAAATATATGCACTAAAAATATACTAAATGTCACTTCTTATGCTTCTGATATTGAGGTGCTTGAAATGCTTTTGTGACAATAATACCTTTTGTAAAATACGGTACAGAGCATTTACACTAATTATTACTAAAATGACTATTTGGAACATTGTGTAACTTTTGGTTCCTTGTGAAAAATTGTGGACATTAATCATATTAACAGTTTTACAGTGTAAGGTATAGCAAAAGCAGCTAGCTTGTGCACACAGTGGATCTATTATTGCTTACAAGTGTCCTAAATGCATGTTAAAAGAGCTCTGATGAACTGTAGTGTACAGAGGTCTTGTCAAAATTCATAATTTTCAAAGCAGAAGACATTGATTATATCATATGATAATGTGTGGTGTTATATCAGTACAGTTATGAAGTGATAAGATCTCTTATATCAAAACAGACTGGGAAACAGTGGAATACAGTGACTCTTGGCTTCAATTTTCATTCCTTAAAAGACCATTTTCCTAAAAGTAAACAGACGGGTACTCCAATTTGTGTTTGTAAGTTGCAGTGCAGCTACTAAGTAGACCTTGCAAAATCCTCCCAGGGTGCAGTGTTTTAAAAAAACATTAATCTGTTTGTCTCATTTTTATGTCTAATATTTATGTATATTGAGTGAAATGTGATCTCACTTAACGCTAATTATTCACCAAATGTATAGTGAGACACAAATGTCATTAATGCATTTGTTTTCCTACAAAAATGTAGATTTATTAATCTGTAAAATCCAACATCACAATTCACTGAAAACAAAAGCTGATGATTCACAAACTGTACTGTTAAGACAGAAATATAATTAAAACATTTGATTTCCTACAAGTAATGATGATTTCTGATTTTGTATCCATTTTCCTACCACAGTGAATGATGTCATTGTTCCAGGGTCTGTGTCCTGCTATGATCAGATTGCAAAGGTCTAAATAATTTCTATTACTGTATCTGATTTCTTTCTTTTTCCTCCCACCATTGTACGTGCTATGCCGAACATGTCGATAAGATAACGTCGTCGTCTGTGGCTCTGTAGACACATGTCATGCTTGTGTCTTCGGCTCTGTAGACACACGTCATGCTTGTGTCTTTGGTTCTGTAGACACATTCTTGTGAATATCATTATACAGAGCAATAATTGTGTTAGAAACTTCATACTTACAACACAGGTACTGCATATTCAGTAAATTGTGGAGCACTTTTCTGCATACATTTGCATTTTTATAAGGTAATGATTAATGATTGCTAATGATAATTTTCACTATTGTTAAATCTGCTGATTATTTTTCTTGATTTATCTATCAGTCGCAAACAATTGAACAGGAAAGTAGTCGAGAAAAATCGAATGATGATGATTTGACAAAACTTGCTGTAGGGGATTTTGTTGTGGTCAAATTTACTAGCAGGGCTATTTTTAAAAAATAAAACTACATTGAGTTATTTGAAAAAGTTTCAGAGGATGAGCTCAAGGCAAGATTCTTGAAGAGCAGCGGAGCGTGTCCTATGCTCAACAAGTCAACTTTCACATTCAAATCAATAGATGAAGGAACTTTTCCAAGAGAGGATGCTGGGGAAAAAAGTTGCCAAGACCAATCACATTTGGTGGAAAAGCTAGATAGGAAAAACAGTCTTTCCATGCAATCTGAAATTGGTCAGTCATTGTTCAATGCAAACATGCACACAGACATACATATACACAAAAGTCTATTTACACGTCACTTATTTCTGTAGCCAAGATACAAAGATCACTGTTTATTCCTTGCTGAAAATGTTCAGGTAACATGTTAAACAACAGAAAAAAAAACATGGTTGTACTTAAGAGTATGAGTTTTGCAAGTTAAATTGGTGGCAATAATAAAGTTAAAAATCATAACGAAATTTTTCAGTATTTAACAGTGGCCCAATTTACCCCTAGAGGGCTCAATTTCCCCCTTCTCCATGTTCATTTTACCCCTAATTTTGGGCAAGTTTTGCCATAGAACCTACTTTGTTTGATAGCTCATTGTTCTAATACCCTAGCAATTAGAGAAATTGAATTAACTTCCATTGGTAAACAGCAACCGGAGGTACACGTTGTAACTATTATTTGAAACAAATGTACCTGCTGTGCGGTCAAATCATCAAATGTAAACGATGGCTCATGTTAACCCCGTTCCTACTGTGAGCACAGGTGCTCTTTTGTCACAGAGATCATGGCAGGACATAAGGCAATACAACTGCGCCTTGTTGTAGTATGTTTTAACCTGTCTGTGGTGAAGTTTGGCAGCTGCGGAGCTCCTTCAGCCACCGGCATATCCCACAGACTATATAATGGTGTAATCCAACCCTGCACATATAAATACATTTTTGTGCTTAAATCAAGATTTTTTTGTGTTTTGTTTTTTTTTTTTCCTTTTAGGCATCAGTAACTACGCAATTACATGATGCAGTAAAATCTCTTTCAGCTTTAAGAACTCTGTCCCCAGAGGAAGACCCTGAATATGATCGTTATGACATAAAGGAGATGTTAAGTGTTCACTTCCTTCGATATTTGGTTCAGTTGATTTTCACATCATTCATTTCTTTTTCCTTTATTTTACTCGTGAATTTCCTGTCTTTTGTTGACCTTGACCTGTCGAGACTTGAAACCGAACCGGCAACGTGCTGAATAAATCTCCGATCCCACTTCAGGCAAGGTGCATTTAGCGTATCTAAATGAAACGTGGTTTATTGGAAGAAAGAATAAGGGATGTGCAGAAATATAAACTTTTTTTTTTTCTTTGTGACCGAAGCTTCTTGTACACTCACCGGAAATCTACCAGTCATCAACTTCCGGTGTCACGGGGTACCAGGGAGACGGAGCAAAAAAGCGGGCATACCGAAATCTTTATTGTTTTCATCGGCCCTGAAGCATTTGAGAGGGAATACATTTGGCTTATAAAGTCAAACGATTGCGGCTCGCAGGCCAGTGCCCCCCGGGATTTGCACTTGGCTTGGAAAAGAGTCTCATTCATTCGGTTTCGTACTCGCTAGCTGGCTAACGAGGCACCACACCAGCAGGCCGATCTCCCGGACTTTGCTACATGCTAGTTAGCCGACGTTAGCAGGCTAACCCATGCGAACACGTTTTCGTTCTCAATGACTCTGCCCGTTGCGTTATAATTAAATACCACACGCGTACGTGTGTCGTAGTTGGTAATTTTTGGTAATTTTTTTCCAGGCGGGCTGCTAATCGAAGCTAACTCGCTTGAGCTGCGACAGCGACGCGCTTGTTTTTAAAAAAACTGTTGTTCACTTTGTTGCTAGCTTAAGCTAGCCACCGCCAACTGAACAACGCAGTCACTGAGAGCGCAGCAGCCTTCAGCTCGCAGGGATGTCGGACTTCGACGAATTCGAGAGGCAGCTCTCTGAAAACAAACAAGGTAAACGAACCGAATGATTATCGGCAATCGATAACGCTGAAGGTCTCTTTTGATCGGAACCTCCGCTTTCATTTTAGCCAATCGTGGATATGGCTATTTACTGGAGCATTGTGGGCACAATTGCTAGTACACAGTCCTCAACCTATTGAGAGGCGGTTTAGCTGTAAAGCTTTAGTTCTGGTAATCGAATAACGTTATGCTTCTGCTGGTACAAAATGTCGGTGGCCGGCTCAACTACTTGAAGGTAATTCGTATTCTTCCTTGGAGGCAGGGGCGGTCTATATCATGGCATTGCCTCTGTCAGTGCTAGCGGATTGAGTAGTTGGGTCAGGTAGCATTGATTCCTCGCAGCTGTTGCGTCTGGTGAACACTTATAGTGTTGGTTACCTTATTGTTGTTTCAAGCTATATTACACCCAGCTAGTAACACCACCAACTCTAGCTACTACCCTTATCCCCGATTAAGCTCCCTTTAACCTAGATGTGCGCTTACACGCAGTACATTGCACCTAAGTAGTAAGTCAAAGAACCGACTGGATTACACATCGTGTCATTTTGAACAAAAAAGTTTCGAATTACATTCACATATTTTATATAGTTTTCTATACGAAACTGTATGGACACACTGCATCGATTGATAGGGTTAAAAGGTGTGGTCAAAGGTCAGTTACTTTACCTGAGTCTTTGAGGCAGAAGCCATGTGGATATTTCTAGTAACCCCGATGAGTACCCAAAAGTTTTTTATTTTTCAATTTTATTTTTATAATAGTTATTTTATCAAGCCGTGCGTGATTATTCAATGTTTATACCTTTTTTTTGTAATGTCCATTAACACTATCCCTGCAGCCGAAAGAGACAAAGAGAACCGCCACCACCGCCGGTCCTCCTCCCGCAGCCGGAGCAGAGAGAGGAAAAGGAGGAGCAGAGACAGGGATAGACGTAGCCGGGATCGCCGTGGTGACAGTAAGGAGCGCAGGCACAGACGCAGGTTAGTACCTTTAGACAATTACACCTGGACCAGCAGGCTTGGAAAACCAGTGTCACATCATCATATATCCCTTCCTACTGGCCTTGCAGTTATTATCATTACCACTGGGTTAAAAAGGAAGTGTTTCAGTCAAGCACGACACATTGAGGAGAACCACAATTAATTAAATTGGCAATTTTCTTGGTTCTAAGAACGCTGCTAGTTCATTATATGACTCAGAGCAAAAGAGGATATTAGAGATGTGCACGAGTATGAACACAATTGGTGGGATTTGGAGTTTCTTTGAGTGCGCACACATACATAGTTTTCGCCACATCAGCATGTCATTGCTACACCCTCGACTTGGCATCTACCAATTCTCCCACTGTATTGTAGGTGGTTGCAAATTCCAAACTCGAGCAAATGGACACACACAATTACATCAAAATCAGATGGCACTGATTTTAAATAAAAAAATGCAGACAAACTAAACTGTTTACCTCCAAGCCCAGTCCCATCATCTATTCATTCTGGTCAACAGAGAAAATTCATAAAGCTTAGGAGCTTTCTGCACAAAGTCAAAAAAATTGTGACTGGAAAGTGTATCCATTGATCACAGTGACATATTTTTGCCTGACTTTAGCTGAGCTAGTTGGGCTCCTGAAACTAAGCCACTGAAAATGACTGTCCTTTAGATTATGAAACATTATTCGCTTGAATATTAACAGATTGACTTTCATATCGTCTATTTTGGATAATGTTATTTTTATTTTCTCTGTTCCTAAACCCTTTTTCACAGGTGCTAATCACATTGTCCTAATTTTGTCTCAAAGCATATGGGACAAAGTTTTGAATACAGAAATCGATCGTTGCTGTTGCAACCTTTATAGATGGTTTTATGAAAAATTTCAGATCCATTTTAGAGTCATAAATTACAATGACGGCTATGAATAGAACCCTCTCAAGAAGAAATGGTTTGTCATTTTACATACTTTGCATATTCACTCTTGTGTCGCATAACAACTGATATGACATGCAGCCATGCAGTACGTCTGATTGTCTCATAATGAGCCTTACATATGCTGTTTGATAGCTTCTCTTTAAGCCTTTTACTGTGAGAGAATTTTCACACTGATGCAACTTCTTCCCAGAAAACCACCATCAACGGTGAATACTGCCTACTAAGTCCTTGACAAGGTTGTCTGTTGTCAGGGAAACATGCTCACCTTTGGGCACATAACATCCTGTGCTAATTTTTGGAAATGATTAGATATGTCGGATGATAGTTTTGGGAAAATCATGGTTGTAAAAAAAAAAACAGGCATTGAAAGTGAAATCTTTATTACATTCATACCAAATTGATTTTCAATAGTTTGAAGCCACACAGTCCTTTAATCACTGCCTCGATTCCTTAGTTTTAACACATACTTTTGTAAAGCTTGTCAACTCTCTACTTCTTGTTGGCTGCGATTGACTTCAGTTCCTTGTCTCTCAGTTTTAATTTAAAACAAGTTCCACAGGGTCACCCAGTGTGAGGCCATGGTCAGGAGATGTAAAATTTGACGCTGCCTCTTCGCAACTGCTGTGTGTTATTGAGGATATAATTTCTGCTTTCATTGCATCATTAGTTGTTCTCAAATGGTATTGCATGTCAGCAGTGAGTCTCACAGAATGCGTTGGTTTGTAAGCTGAACTTGAAAGGACATTAAGCCGTCAGAAATATAAGGATGGCCAAGGCTCCTGGTAGCTTTATGGATTTGGTGAGGGTAGTAG
Organism: Istiophorus platypterus; assembly: GCA_016859345.1. Lineage (NCBI taxonomy): Eukaryota > Metazoa > Chordata > Actinopteri > Istiophoriformes > Istiophoridae > Istiophorus > Istiophorus platypterus. The sequence goes on from CM029126.1 coordinate 11,147,477, forward strand.
AAATATTGGTTCTATTTTTGTGAAGTGGAAATGTTGGTGAATGTCATGATTGATTTGAGAGAAATGTGAAACCCTTCCAATGTCATTTCAGCTCACCATCCAGCTACCCCCAGGACAATGCTGGAAGGTAATACAGCAAACTAACACAAAGCTGGTTTGTGCATTATTGCAGCAACTGCAAATTAAATGATCTGCCTCTGAATCAAAATACTGTTGACTCATTGTATAGGTATCTACCTGGATTGGGTTTTCTATCCCTTCTTTCCCTCTGACATCACCTTTAAATTGTTTTCAATGATCCAAGTTCCCCCAAAAGTTACTAAATTTTGTAGTATATATTTCTGAAGTCAGACCCATCATCAAATGTTTAGTATCTTCAGTAGTTGACTGCTGAGCTAATGAGATATGTTTGCATGTCGATTGCTCTACTTTTATTTCACCTCAACTCTTCCTCCAACAGCCGTTCTCCACACCGTGAGAAGAAGAAGAAGGTAAAGAAGTACTGGGACGTCCCTCCGCCTGGCTTCGAGCACATCACTCCAATGCAGTACAAAGCCATGCAAGGTAACAATCTCATATCAGGGTCTTCCTTATGATTATAAGACTTAAACTGGCAATCTTTAAAGATCTCTGTTCTGGTGGATTTGGTGACACCTAGTTACTAGTGGTAACAGCAAATGCGGTTTAATATTACAAGTCACAGAATTCTGGGGGCAGCAAAACAAACTATTGTCCTTTCTAATAAATAAAGTAGTTTTCCATCATTTTGTGAGAAACCATGGTCTGTTTTTTTTTTTTTGTTGTTGTTTTTTTTTTTTATGCTGCATATGGCATTTGTCTGCTAACAGCAGGGTACAGGGAAAGAAGCTGGTCACGTTGCTGGGAATTTAAAATTGTGCAGCCTGTTGCCTTTAGTTCTTCATCTAATGGCCTCACTGTGGTTCTTCTTGACTGTTCCATTACTCCCTGCAATATTTCAACATGAGCCATCCTCCATAAATTTTAAAAATTACTGTCTTGTTTTGTCGATACATTACGATGAGCAATGGTGATAAGTGCTAAGCTTACTTACAAACCTATGTCTACTTCATAGTTAACAGTCAAAAGTCAATTTGTGTTTTGATAGTTAATTTCTTTTAATGTGAAACTGCAGAAGTAGGAAATGTTCAGTTAGCATAAGTAGTAACTTAAGCCAGCATGTTTTCCAGCAATGTTGCCACAGATACAAGATCGTAAGCAAATATACAGATATTGCAAAAGTTTCATCATTGAGCCATAGGCTCAATCACCATTTTATTGCCTGATTCTGCAAAAGGGAGTTAACAGACATTTATTAAAATGAAAATCTTCAAGATTGCCATAATAAGCATGGCACCTAAACGGAGGAAAGTCCCTGCCACTCTGGATAGAGAGGATACTGTACAGGCCCTAACATAAGACATTTTTTTCTGAAACCAAGATGTAAAAAGGAAGGGTTATCTTATACTTCAGGACTGGAAAATTATTTGTTAATTTATCACAACAGATTACAGAGTACAAGTGTAAATACAGTCTTATACGGTCTTTATAGTGTGTTGCATCATGGACTATTTGTAGCCTTATTATGTTGCTAGGCTATTGAGGATTGTCAAGACCATCTATAGTGAGTCTTCAAGAGTTAATCAGTGTTTGGATAGCCCAGTTTATCCTGCAGGAGTTTCTGAAGGCTGGTGTAACTTGTTCTGCTGCCACAGAGGGAATGAATTCATGAGAAGTGAAAAGAAATTCTTAGCCTCTCTTGGCATCTTTCCTGCAGAAATAAACCAGGGAGAAAATTTGTCAAACCGCCAAGAATTACATCTATCACAGACAATGAGCTCAAAAAGGCTGAAGTCTGAAAATATTAAATGTTAAAATAATTATGTGAGAAGAATGAGAGTGAGGAAGGAATCACCTCGCTACAGTAACTCAATCAGCTGACTAGGAGCCACTGAAAAAGTGAGCTGTGTACAGACGTCCAACTGGACACAAATTTTGGTAGAACAGCCAGTGGGTGTGGGAAGATGAAAAAAAAAAAAAAGTAAAAAATACTTCACAATGGGTATTTTTTTTTTTATTCTTACCTTTGTTGTAGTCAATTTTGAGAAAACAGCCAGTGGTGTGTGGAAGAAAAAAAAAAAAAAAATAACAATCACAATGGGTCTTCTTTTTTTTTTCTTACCTTACCTTTTGTGTACAAAATGATAAATGCCCAAACGTTTGCTCTCCAGCTGCAGGCCAGATCCCAGCCACTGCCCTCCTGCCGACCATGACTCCAGATGGACTGGCTGTTACTCCCACCCCAGTACCTGTAGTGGGGAGCCAAATGACTCGACAGGCCCGTCGGCTCTATGTGGGCAATATCCCCTTTGGTATCACAGAGGTGAGGAACAGGACAGTATTTGGCTTTTGAATCCAAGGTTCTGAAAACATTAAAGTACCTCATGAGTCTGTTTTGTCTTTGTTTTGTAATAATTTCAACATTAACTGAGCACATTTTCCTAATTTCTTCTCTCTCTTCTATGTAGGAATCCATGATGGACTTCTTCAATGCCCAGATGCGTTTGGGTGGTCTTACTCAGGCCCCTGGAAACCCTGTCCTTGCAGTACAGATCAACCAGGATAAGAATTTTGCCTTCCTTGAAGTGAGATAATACCTTCATAATAATGTCATTTGTTCTCCACGGGTGAACCTGTGTCTGTTTTGAAGAACAGTTTTGAATTGAATCACCTAGAATTATGTTTCTGTGTAGTTCCGTTCAGTGGATGAAACAACACAGGCTATGGCCTTTGATGGCATCATCTTTCAAGGCCAGAGTCTCAAGATTCGCCGTCCCCATGATTACCAGCCCCTGCCGGGCATGAGCGAGAACCCCAGTGTCTATGTGCCTGGTACACAGACAATTAATGGTTTTTAACTCTAAATACTTGTGGCATAATTCAAAAGTAATCATTAATACATTTTTTACAGGAGCCTCCGCTCTATGCTTCTGATTATGTTTTTGCCCGTTCTCTTTTCTTGTGTAGGTGTGGTGTCCACAGTGGTGCCTGACTCAGCTCACAAGCTCTTCATTGGCGGCTTGCCCAACTACCTGAATGATGACCAGGTCAGTATTTCTGCAATGAACATTTTTGCCTCCAGACTGGGGTACTACTAATGTATCACACATGTACTGAACAAATTCCTTTCTAAAACGATATCGACTACCCCTAACTGTGAATTATACTTCGATTCCCTCATTGATCACTGGTCAGGAAATTTGAGGTGCCCTGGATTATTTTATGCACGGCATCTCCTTTGTGGAGTCATACCCTGCATCATAAAATTGTATGCACTTATACATTTATACATTTTGACAAATACTGAAACTTGAAAGCAAAGGGACGGTAAAACATTGAAAGAGAAATGATAAGATATTTTGCATTTATGCTTGCAGCAATATAGCCCTGGCATCAGTCCCAATACGAAATTGTGTTGAGCAAATTATGGGACTGTCTGGAGTCGCTGGAAGTTTTTGGGAATGACTGAGCTTTCAGTGTCTATGCCGTCTCCTGTGTCTCAGGTGAAGGAGCTATTGACGTCATTTGGCCCCCTGAAGGCCTTCAACCTGGTGAAGGACAGTGCCACAGGCCTATCTAAAGGATATGCCTTCTGTGAATACGTTGATGTGAACCTTAATGACCAGGTGAGGGCTGCAACGGAAAACACAAGTTTTCAAGTCAGATCAGCAAATACTCTTTATTCATACCTTTTATTAAATTTCTCAAAAGTCTTTACTACATATGTGTTTGGAAAGACGTGGATGTAAAGTGTAACTCAACTGGTTATCGGAGGCCTACAACTGCGAGGCAGTAATTTTAGTTTGACGATCAAACAACTTCTGAAAGGAACACTCAACATTACTGGATTCATTACGTAATTTTGTAATGTAACTTTCACAGCTCAATAGGACATTATAAAGTGTAATTTAATACCTTGATATCATTACAGGCTATTGCTGGGCTGAACGGGATGCAGCTGGGAGACAAGAAGCTCCTGGTGCAAAGGGCCAGTGTGGGATCCAAGAACGCCACTCTGGTGAGTGTCCAGGGGCTGGACAGATGACAGCAGGGTGGTGGGAGGCTAGATGCTCTTTGTAGTTTCTGAAATAGATTAGATTAAGATGAACTGCTGATCAGAGCTACTGTAGCAGTTTATCTGCTACTCTTCAAACTCACTGATAATAGTACATCAGAATCACTTCTCTAAAAAGCAGATCTATTTGAGTAAAATTGTAGCGCAAGAAAGGATTTGACAAACACATCAGGTATTGACCATTGTGCAAACAGTCTGTGCCAGTATTGTGCGTGGTTTCATGGCATGAGCAGTATGCACAGCACTGCACTAAAATTCATTCAACTTTGAACCCACCAGTTGAACTGGCATTTAAACTTGTACCCACTGCCTTTAAATAAGCAAGAAGGGGATCACGCACTATTCTCTTTAGTCTTGATGATTTCAATAATGTTGTAAATTTCTTTCAACATATTTTAATAAGTAACATTATTTGTTTATCTTACTTTATGTATACTATGAGTTTACAGAAAGCAAACTAAAAATATTTTTTCATAAAAGTAAATATAATACATGATGTTGCAAGTTCTTAAAAGATTCCATGTATATATTTTCAGATTCAGAGAGATATGGTACACTAAATACATGTAGTCTGAACCAGCCAGAAAACACATTATTTAATAACAAATTACAGCCAGAATTTAAAGCAGCATTAAGCTAGATGTAAAATCAGTTATTAAAAGCTGTTTTGAGGAAAAAATGGTACCTATTGCTACCTGGTGAAAGGTACCACTAGTGTAAAATAATACTATCTAGAGGTAATGAGAAAAAATTTGAATGTGAACCAGTAACTAAGGAGTATCTCAATAGTGGTAGCAGTAGGGAAAGACTTGTCTACTTCAGTATTTGAAAATCCTAAATATGAAATGTCTTCTTTTTCGCCAATGTTTTGTCTGAGTGATGCTGTAAAGGATATTTCTGATGTCCCCCTACTAGTCATGATAGTTAAAACAAGCTGTCCTTTCAGACAAGCATGAACCAGACCCCCGTGACGCTGCAGGTGCCAGGCCTGAACAGCTCAGTTACCCAGATGGGAGGCCTGCCCACTGAGGTGCTGTGTCTGATGAACATGGTGGCCCCTGAGGAGCTGCTGGATGATGAGGAATATGAGGAGATTGTGGAGGACGTCAGAGACGAGTGCAGCAAGTACGGGCAAGTCAAGAGCATTGAGATACCTCGACCTGTGGATGGCCTGGAAGTGCCTGGGACTGGCAAGGTAGGAACAGTTGTAAATGTTAATGTAATATAAATGTTATGATAAACATTTTTATGATAAGTCAAGTCATTGACTGTGTGCATGTTTTTTGTTGTTTGTTTATTTATTTATTTTTTATTTTTTTTTTACCACTCCAGATCTTTGTGGAGTTCACATCAGTTTTTGACTCCCAGAAAGCCATGCAGGGGTTGACAGGAAGGAAGTTTGCCAACAGAGTGGTGGTGACCAAATACTGCGATCCAGATGCTTATCACCGCCGGGACTTCTGGTAGAGGGGGCATGAAGAGGAGAGGGGGGTGGGGGGTGGGGGGAGGGGGGCTGTGTACTGCCTATTTCCAAATCAGTCCCCTGTTTGATTTGGTAGAAATACATTTCAGGTAGATCTGAGAATATTAAGTGTTTGACAAATGGCTTTGATGACATCCAGTTTATCCTTTGAGATCTACATGAAATGTCCAGCAGTTGAACAGATATTTGGAATTTGGACAGGAGAAAACTGGGGAGGGTTTATATTCAGTCCATAAGAGAGGGGCCAGGTTTGGGTGGTGAGGGTGTAGCTAGGTGGGTAGGGGGTGTCAAAGATTTTTGAGAAATGTGTGTAATAATAGGTCCAGGGTGGGGTCAACAATTTTTATACTTTATGAGACAGGGATGTCATTTTGGGTGGGAGGGGGGTGCCACACTTTAAGGTTTGTATTTAAATGGAGGTAGCCTGTTTTAAGTACAGTAGGAAGGCATTGCAGTAGGGAACTAACTGGACTATTGTGTTTGGATGGAGAAAACAGGAGTGTTGCATTGCGTGAGGGAGATGTGGGGGAGATGGAGAGGAAGATGGGGGCATTATTGTTTGACCATCTAATGTAGATATACAGTAGCTGTAACATCCACTTCAGTTTTGCCATCATCACTAGAGAACCAAGGGGAGACACTTTAATATTGGATTTTTTTTTTTCCCTATGTTTGGACATTTCCTCATGTTACTTCATTTTCATCAGACTACTGCCCCCCTCAGGAAGAGTGTTAGAGAATCTGTTGTCTAATTGGACTCTATCTGAATGTCAACTGTAATTGTTCTGATACTGTGTGTAGCTTCTCTGATTTAAGCTGTAATATCAGACCATTTTCAATTATGTGAGTTTTGCTATTTTTCTTTTTTTTTCTATTTTCTGTAACATTTTCACACCCATCTTTTGTGCACAGCTTTTTAACAGGTGAGATTGTTTTGTCTCAGTGGTTCAGTCCTGATTTGATTCAAAAGGAAATAAACAAAGTAAGACTGGGAGAGGCAAACAGATTGGTATCTAATAGGGATTTCACTCTTCCTTACCAAAAAGCCTTAATGTTATTACACGTCAATTCACAAAGGAAAGAAATTTGGCTTGACCCTCTATCAGTGATGTCTCTATGTTCATAAATGTCACTGTCTCCTGCTCTAGCCTTGCATTACCACTTTTCAGTCTTCCTTGTTTCCCTGCAGATTTGGGATGTAAAATGTATTGGATCCGTTTGTTTTTTTGTGCGACATCTCACCTCTTTGACAAGACCAAATAAACGTGACTAATATCCTTGACCCATGTTGTACTACAGAGTGAAACCAAAACAACACATCAACACAACAGCTATTCTGTCAGCTTCCATCCTGATTTGTTAAAAAAAAAAAAAAAATAAATAAACATCTCACCTCTTAAATCGTACACATTCAAGAATTAAAAGTAAAACTAACACTGCAATGGCTTTTTATCAGATTTTCATTGAAAGCCTGCAGACAAAGAATTCCTATTATACACCTGACTAAAATTACAACAAACAAATTAATTTCAGATTTTGCAGTTCAGGTGTCGGGATTTTGTTATTTAACTATGTTAGTCTTTGGGGAAATTTCACTCAATCTTAGAGGTAGTTGTCGGGCTGTTCAAAACCGTCTGCATGTACTGAAAAGCTGCTTTTCTCAAATCTCCCTCATCTTCTGCCCTTGTTTCTCTGAGGACCACATGCTCACACTGAACGGGCTTGAGACTATGCTTTCATTTGATACTTTGGGTTGCTTAAGACAGTGCTGGAGAAGAGGTTGTGTTAGTGACAACACTTGAGACGTTACTCCTTACTTTCGGAAAATCTGCTTTTTCAGTGTCACTGTCATTTAATTTCTTTTTTTTCCCTCTGGAAAAAATGTGATTTCTTAAATGATTTAAAACCTAAAAACCACACCTAGTTTATAAAAGCAGATACAGTCTTTCATTTGTTCAATTTGTTTTCAAATGTTGATTAAAAACTGAATTTACATGATATCTTTTTTTCTTGTTTGCTTCCTTTCTTTTGAACAACCACCAGAGTGCAGCACAGTTTTATTCAACTAGTAAGTGATGACATTCACAGTTAATTATGGAGATGAAGTAGACTGGAGCCATGTTGAATCAGTTTCATTCATTTGATGGGATGATTTATCCAGCCCTGCAGTTCACGACAATATCCGAATGATGGAGTTATTTAACAGTCACACACAAAAAAACTTTGCAACATAGTATGAGTAATACATTTTCCATATCTATTAATACATTTGTTGCTGGCAACCCTTTGTCTCCTTTATTTCTGGAAAGCCAACTTACATTATATGACTATATTATTAAAAGGGAGGGGGGCAAAGAGTTCTTGTCATTGTGACCCAACTGAACATCTGACAAACAGAGGTAGGTTTAGCTAAAATTACACCATTTCCAAAGTCCGTCAAAACATCTAAAAAAAGACATTTATCCCCGTTTTTTATTCTTTTACTTATAACCTATGTCTCTGACAATAAATTTGCTTTTATTATTTTGGTTGAGGTCATCAGTAGGTCCCTTTTAATCTTTTTCTTATCCCTACATATTAAGATTCACCGCTTATATTTGTCACTTGCTAAATTCTAACCAGCACAAATAAAACTCATGTTAACACCCTTTGGCAAGCAAATTTACCAAATTATGAATTGCAAAGTAATAGTATCTTTCTCTTCCAGTTGAAGCAGCTTCTCTGCCCTCTGTGTCAAACCCCCCCCCCCCCCGACACACACACACACACACCCCAGAAATGAACTGAAATTTTGTTGTTTTTGTCTTTTCTAATTTTTTTGCTTCATATTACACTCATTCCTCACGGGTACACAGTCTTGCTCAGCAGCGATATTTACCATAAATGCTGTATGCACCCTGTGACTTACTCAACAGGCAGCTGCTGTAAAACAATTACAAGAAAGTAACAGATTACTGAAATGTAATAATGTCCTGTGTCAGCTCTATACTGCCCATCTCCATCTGCATCGCTGCCCCCCCCCCACCGCACAAAAATCCAGCAGTAGGGCCACTGATGCAGCACTCTACTCTCTCTGTTGTTCCCTGAGGGTAGAGATAAAACAGCAGCTCTCCCAGGCAGCTGAAGCCATATAAGCGAGAGGAAATATGTAAAACTGACCGTTCCTCTCTTACAGATCAGGACATTCAGGCTGCTTAACATGAGACCCATTAAATGTTATTAGCAGCCCTTCCCAGGCCTGATGCAGCAGTGAACATTGTAAATATGTTATCCCCATCTAGTGGTGAAAGTCAGACCCTGGTGATGGTCATTGTCATTCTGGGCAGTGCCTCCCCATTGATCTTCATTCAGAAAGATGCGACACTGCAGCAGTGGGAGAGTGCAACATTGGATTTAGGATGGATGCAGTAGTCTGTGTGTACTAGTTTGCATATGGGCATATGGGAGCAGTCATGGGATTTGTCAAACGCAGCCGAACCACACCTGCAAAGAGGAACAGTGGTCAAAAACATGGCGACCTACTATATGTATACAGTATAGAGCAGACTGAGCAATACTGTTAATTGACATCAAATCTAATATAACTCAGCTTTGTTGCACCATTTGCAACACTGATGTAATTACTTGAATATTACAGCCCTTTTCTCTGAAGTATTCGTGATATTTTTCTCACTTCTTGTATATCTGCTAATGTTGTGGAGAGATTAAAAGGTAAGACTGGAGATATTCTCTGTTTTGTTTTGTTTTTTTTTGTTATCAACAAATCTCATGAAAGGACCAAAACCAACACTGATGTTAGTTTTTCTGTCAATATTTTCTGTCTCTGTTTGGTTCTTAGCCCAAAGCCATTTGACTGAAGACCTAAATCTTTAAATATGGCCCATATGTAATATATTTTATGGGTTTTTGGTTTTTGTTTTTTTTTTAACCCTAACTAATTTAATCTTTAATCTTTTAATTGTCGGCTTTGGTCTTTTAATGGGATTTGTAAAACAAGAAGGACAAATATAAGATAACACCAGATTTATCTTTTAACTGGACAAATACTCTTCAGTCATAGTAAGGACTGGATGCAGCTGTGATGTGCCCAAGTATGGCCAGTGTGCGCATGGCTGCATTTATGAGCATATATGTGTGCAGCTCAGTGTGTTCAAGCATACATCAGTCCTGCTTACAGGGGCACTTGAGGGATGTGGAGACTAGATTTTTCATATCAGCATACTGTAGATTATTGATGTCCCTCAGACTGTGTGTGGACACTTCCTATCAATCTCACATGATAGCGGAGCAGAGATATGCTGCATAATTAGAGGCAAAGTCGGTTTAAAGAATAGACACACATATGTGCATTTATAACAGATAGCTGTCCTCCAGCTGAATCTATTAATCATGGCTGTCATGTGCCTAACATGCTTTGTCCTGTATGAGAAAAACCTTCTGCAAAATGCACCAAACTCAGCACTGTGGTTTCACTGCAATCTTTTTCTCTCACCCTCAAAAAGACAAAAAATATATAATATATATTTTTTTTAAATAATAATAAAATTAAAAAAAATACACAAACACCCATATTTATGTATATATATAGAGACACACAAACACACACACATCCATATATATATATATATATAGCAACAAGACTTGACTGTTTTGGACATTGTAGGTGTTTATTTTCCTGTCACAGCCTACAGCCTGTTTCGTCCCCTTTCTCTGATTCTCTCCTGTTCTGTCTCTCCATCCTAGACTCACTCTCAGCTTGCTGCTGGGGTTGGCCTCTCTCTCTCTTGCTGTGCCACGTATGTAACGTAAACTGTGGAAGAGCCAAGCAGGGCCTGGCCAAGAGAAAAGCTTTCCATAAGACCGGGCTGAGTCTTGAGTCTATATGGACCTTGTTCAGTGAGCGAATGAAATGGTGGAGCACAATTTCTGCATCTACGTCAAAAGTTAGCATTCTGTTACCTTTTTAATCCCTCTTCTATCTCCTGTTCCTGTCTTTGTTTTTCTTTCCCCATATCTGTCCCTGTCCTCTGCTCTCGCTGCCTCCTCGTTTCACTTTCGCTCTCTGTCTCTGTGTCAGATTGCCCCTTTCACAGATATATATCTCAACACAGTGTTGTGTTGCTGTAAAACACTGTCCTGGCCCCTCTCATATAAACACAGGCCCCTCCTGCAGCCTTACTTAATGTCATTAACAGGTGGCTGTCTAAAATAGACACACACTCCCACAAATACACAAACAGCAGGGCTGTCACAGATACAGACATGTTCTTAATCACGCCGGTAGGACTGTCATCATGTGAGTGGACCACCCAGCAGCACCTTCACTCCCTGATTCAAGACTTCAAACATATACAGAGTGGGAGCGGGGTGCCGCTGCTAAGACTGAACATGCGGTGAAGGGACAGACTGAGGGCACAAGCACACACACACACACACACACACACACACATATTTAATCATCAACACTGTTAACCAACCAGACTGCAGCCCCCTCCCCTGTTACACTCACTTTCCGTAACCCTTACGTACCTCCTTCCCACCCCCTTTCCCTTGCTCTCTTTCACCAACTCTCCCATCACCACTCTCCCCCTCTATTAAGTTCCATGCGTCTCTTCCTCCTGAACTGAACAACACTCACCAAACAGGTCAGACTTATTCTTCTTTTCACTCTGGTGGATTAGCCAGTTATTGCTTTCTTATGCCCAGATGTCACACAGGTGATGGGGGCTGTTGGTGGTGAAATGGTTCCTCATTTTCACACAGTAAAATGTGCAAATGTTTACAAGCCTATCCTCTGCTCAGCTGCTGTAGAATGTAAGTCACTGCACCATATTTGTTGTTGCATTATAAACAACAAAAACGTCTATATGTACACTGCTTTAGATAATCCTTTATTACAAAGTAAGCATTTATCTAAGGCCCCCCTCCTCGAGTAGCCTGGCATGCTCTAACCCCTCCGCTCATCCTGTGGTTAATATGGATGTAATGTGATCGAGGTTTGTAATTCTTTGACTACTAACTTGGCTGTCAGCAGCTGCAGTCTTGATGTTCTTTATTACAGTTATTGTTGGAGGAGTTTTCTAATGCACGGTCACTATTCCAAACCTTTGGTGCATAGATCTGCTTATTGTTAGCTCTTTAGATAATAAGATTAACCCTTTACAATGGTTACTGTCAATTAGTGATACGCAATAAATCAATATTATTAAAATTTGGCAGAGTAATAACATGATTATAAAGAGTTATCATGGTGTCGGTTGAAGGATTTCTGTTGTTCAACAGTGAGCAAGCTGTGATGAATATTACTGACAACAGAATTAGTGGTCAAAACTGTGTCACCACAAGGTTCGTTTGTAGCTGTTTTGAATATTTGAATCACATCATGGGATCAACGTTAGCAATTGGATTTGGCTCTCAGATAATTTTTTTTCAGTCTCAGCTAACATAAATAGTTAAGTTTTGTAGGTTGTTTTTTTTAAAAACATATGAAGACTTTAAAATCATGTAGTGAAACAGGTTTTTTTTTAATTTGACTTTGCAGATAGATAGATAGATAGATAGATAGATAGATAGATAGATAGATAGATAGATAGATAGATACAGACATACTCATACAGATACATATAGATTTATACAAAAATATCATGATGCATAATCTATACTAGAACATTTAATAAAAATATTGCGATAATGATTTTAAGGGCTTATTATTTTCTTAGTTGATTAATCTGCATGATTAATCTCTCATCAGTTAATATATCAGTCTTTCAATCTATAAAAATGCTAGTCACTGTATTTAAATTGTTTATTACTATGAATATCCAATAGCTCACCAAAGTTTTCTCTGGTTATTAACAAACACTATTGACCATCTTGATAATATTACTATTACTAATATTTTAATTTTAAATACTGCATACTACTCTTTATGTTTATACTCTGCTAAATATTGTATGCAGTGTACTTACTCTTAGTGGTTCCTTGCCTATATAAAACCTCTGATGCTGTCAGCACAAAGCTCTGAATTAAGTGATCTACCAACTGTGAGTGGCCTGCTGGTGCTGCCTTCCTAGCTGGCCAGGCCTCTTTGCCTCCACGATGTGACCTGTTGGCCTGCACAGCAGAGCTAATGACTGCAGCTCCTACTCTGTCAGAGGGTTCAGACTTGAATTATCACCTCTCATGCCCCCTGCACAGAGTGGCGACACCGTTGTTCACTGTCACTCACGTTGTAAAAACTGCTCCAAAGGCCCCTCACTCACAGTTTGGAATAACGGAAACAACAGGTCCCATCTAAAGTGCATATGCCAAATGCACATACACAGACACGGCCACATGCACTCTGAAAAAGACAGTCATGTCTGCAGATTCCCGGTGTTTGCCGGTACACGTAATGCAGGATGGGAGGTATTTGTGGCAACGTATTATCCCCTCAGATCAAAGGGGATCTGTTTCAAAGCCAGCGATATAATTTACCTGCTTGGGTATGAGGTCTGTTGTCAGCTCCTCTGGGAAAATAGAAGATGGGCGGTCCGGTCTGGTGCTGTGCTGTCATCTCTCACCTTGACCACATACAAACCAACCCAACTAGCTCATCCAGCCCAATTGTTTCTTCATCTGATGCAAAATCTGCCTCTCAGGGAAATGCCATATGGCTTAACTATTGTTGGCTGAGAGCGTGTCATATGGCTTTTAGGGAGGAATACTGTAGATGCTGATAAAGCTGTTGGAAATTAAATATTACGCTGGTGATGAAAGGATTTTGCTCTTGTGAAGTATACGCTGGCTGCTCTTTCATCTTTCTGTTTCATCTCTCTGTTTCAGAGGACTGGACGGAAAACAGACACTGGTTCTCCTGGTCCTGCCTCCATCTCTTCCCATTTTATCATTACCTTACTTCATCGTACTTCATTGTAGTTTTATCCATATCTCCTCCTGTCTAATTTCAGTCTTCAGTGCACTTAATTTTACTTGATCCTGTGTTCATTCTGACTGCTGTTGCTCAAGTTACCCATCCATCACAGAATATTTGATAGCTGTGTCTCCTCTTTTTGGATTTACTGTTATCACCCCCAAGCTACACCATATACAGCCTTACCCTCTCCCCATTTTGCTTCCCTAATCCTTAGGCTAAGTCTGTTGCCCCATCCTCCGGTCTTCCTGTTGGGGCCTGGTAGGTAGAGATCAGTATGTGGTCCAACTTCTTTGTACAGCAGGATGAGGAGGGTCGCATTGGGGTGGCAGTGGCAGGACCAGGTGGGGGTTTGGGTGGGATGAAGGGTGGCAGGGCACAGAGGCGAACCCACAAGATGAGTGAGAGCCAGGAGGGGAAGATCAAGCTTGCCTTCTTTGTGTCCATCATCGGCGGTACCCTGTCGGTACTGGGCACGGGGACAGAGTTTTGGGTTGAGCTGGCCCAACCAAAGAATTTCAGCAGCAACCAGACCTGCCAGATGTCCCACTATGGCCTGTGGAAGGGCTGCATCCGCACCCTATGGGTGGCTGACATAGACCCAAAGAGGACAAGCTGCGGCCCTGCTGATCTACCTGGAGGTGAGACCTCTGGCCGGTGTGTGCCTGCATGAGTTTGTGTTCATCTTTCTGTCCTTCTCTGTGCTGCCTTGGAGGTGAGCAGGTGAAGGTTCTGGAGGGAATGTGTCTGTTTTATTTCTCTGACTGTCTGCTCACGTCTGTTTTTCTGTATACTGAATTGCCCAGCCATGCAAGTTTACCTTGAGGCTTCCTCTGTACTACAGTACGTGCCTCAGCATGAACGTGAGTTGATAGGAAAGGGTCAAATAGATATTTCTGAGAGGCTGTAAGTTGTTGACATCACTGAGAAAACAACTTTCATTTATTCACCATGGTTTTTTTTGCCATTATCACTGATGTGAAAGGGAGCAGGCATAACTAACATGGTGTATACCCTCTGGGAATATGCTTACATCTGTAGGTCTTTTATCTGAACCCATAAGGGACTGAGCGAAACAATGCTATCACCATAGGTTTAAATAAAAATTATTTGCATTTGCTAAAACAATCAAGAATTGTCAGCAACAAATTTATGATTTTTGATATATATTTTCAATTCTATATATCTTAATTTTACTTCTCTGCTGTATATGTACATTCACTGTAACCTTGCAAAGGGATAGACAGGGAAGGTTCTGTATGTGAAGCTGCCTGCATACATATGTATCTAGGTCATCCTACAGATAATGTGCAAATTGAATCTTTAAAAAAATGCAGTGCTCAGAACGAGATCCAGTGGAAAGAAACCGTTTATGCAGATGACCATAGTAAAGCTTTTTTCAGCTCTTCTCCATTTATAACAAAACAAGGCAGCGTGCAGGTACATTGAGCGTTATGCAATATTATCATCTTGACTCATAACATTGTCAGTGTAATGAAGCATTATTAATTTCAAGGCTTTCTCCTCACTGGGTACCTAATCATCTCTTGTTGTGTACACAGTACAGACAGGTGATAAAGGGGCTGACCACAGGTTTATTGTGTTGATGAACATCTATGTTTAGAGTTGTGACAGTTCCTTTCTATAAGCACTTTATTCAAAGTGACTGTGGTTAGGTTCTCCAGAGTGCATCGATTATCTGCACAATGACCTATTTCTGTCTGAAAAGCGAGTTTTAAGTCAGAGAGAGGCAGGTATTGGAAGACAGAGATATGCATGGCACGGCAGGCTTTAGGAGGAGCTGCTCCTGGAATCACTGCCTGTCTCAGGGGATCTGCTGAGATTCAACAGAGCACTGAGGAAACCTAAAAATCTCCTCATCCAGCGGAGATACACGTGAATCACATATATACATAAACACTCTTCACAAATTTTGCCTTGAAAGACATTTCACAAGATTTTTTTTATACGCAGTTCTCAAGAAGCAATTCAATTTTCCTGTCAAATGTCCTGCATCTCTGGCTGCCTCTCACTAGCAGATATATATCTCAATGCTCCCAAGATGGTCTGTTGGTGTGTGAGTGCAGCCAGAATGCTTCTGACAATCTTTCTCACACTCTTGGCCCACGCTGCCTGTCGCAGATGGCCGTGGGCTCCTTATGTTTGGAGGAAAACAACTGTTTTTGCCATGTCTGCTTCTCCATTTCACATCCCAGTTTACATGCCTCTGGCTCCCGTCCCGAGCAAAGTGCAGCCCGCTGATGCCGTGCCTGTCATGTCAAGACCAGCTATCCATCTTCGCTCCCTGCTGGAGACGAACATGATGGCTCAATAATTATAGTCTCAGCAAGAGGCAGCATGAGCAAAATCAGCTGACTGCAATAGCCTAACATGTCAAAAAAAAATCAGTAGGCCGATAAATGTAGTGTCGGCTTCAATAAAAAAATGTTTGCAAATGATGCTCAGGCACAAACATTTTTGTGTGCGAAAGAAATATGAGAGAAATGTGTTTCTGTGTGTGTGTACAAATAAGCGGTCATCATGGACAACATAATATTCGAAGGGTGAAAGTCATCACTATGTGCTTGTGAAGCCAAGTGGAATCTGACCACTTCACAGATTTCATCTAAATATAGAGGGGGGCAAACGAGGAAGAGGGACAGACAGGGACTGAGGGAGAGTGTATGTCTAATGCAGTATTAACCAACCCCTCTGTGCTTCCTCCCCCTCTTGACATCTCCTGCTCCCCTCACCTCCTTCTCCATCTGTGGTTTCCCTCTCTCATCCCCCTCACTCACCACACCTCCATCTGCCCCCAACTCCTTCCTTTTCCCCACTATTACACCCTCTGAGCATCTATCCGCCTTCCTTACATCCTCCTTCATCTTTTGGTCCCTCCACATACCCTCTTCCCCCCACTTGCCGCACGTCTTTTCTATCCTCCTTCTGCCCCTTTTCTCTGTCTACCTCCCCTTCTCCCCCTCTGCCATCCGTCCACAGTATTTTGCTGTCTCTCACCCTCTCTGGCAGCACCATATGTGCGGTGCTGGGCAGTCTGTGTGTGTGTAGCTGTGTGTGTCTCTGGTTATTCTGGCTAATGCTCGACACTTGGATATAAATAGGAATGATGCCTGGAAGGACAGAGTGCATGGATGCATAGGAGGCACATTACAGAAGACCAGCAGCCATCCATAGGAGTGTGTGTGTGTGTGTGTGTGTTTTTGTTTGTGTGTGTTTGTGTGTGTGTGTGTCTGATCTTTTCTTTTCACCCACAGAATCCAACTGTACCTACTTCAAATTCTTCACCTCTGGGGAGAATGCAGTCATATTCCAGAAGACAACTAACAAGAGTGAGAGTTTATACCTTCCCCTGCACACAGATACACACTAACAGTTACACAGCAGGTACTTCCAATATAAAGACGTTCACTGCTGTGCTCACAGGACCGTGCTGGTGGTTTTTGCATGTTTTAGCCCATTAACTTCTACAGCCACCCATTTTCCAGTGAAAAGCCATAAGCTATCAGACTGATTAATGTGTTTACCTTTCCAACGAGGGAGCTACTGGTTGGCTGAGACTTTATACTTACATCACAGTGAACATAAAGCCATCTTTATCTATTACATTACTTCCTTGTCAATGCATTTAAGGAACCTTTAATGTCTGATGGCCAGTTTTTTAGATAGACCTAGTTAAAACTATTCTAGTAAAATGCAAGAATACAATACAAGCAATAAATCCTACCTTCATGATGATAAATATGTTCAGTTTTGTTGAAACTGAATGATTTTACGTTCATTTTGGAGACTCTACTTTCTGGCACTGTTGAACTTTATTGTCTCTTGTATTAAATATTTTTTCAACCTCATTCATGACAACAAGGGTGAGCTGAATATAATAATAGATCTCTAAAACAGTTGCAACATCATCTGAATGTGTTGACCTTTATACTGGTAGGATTGTTGGACTGTTGCAAGAGAATTGCATCAAGAAGCTGTATTGAAGATATATTATCAAACACAATCATCGCTATCATCAACTACTACTTTTTTTTTTGCATTAAAGTGATTGCAGCCTGTTCTGAGCTGTCTGAATTTCTTTTAACCAATTAAAGCTACAAACAAGGAGGACCGTGGAAATACTCTGTGGTACCAACTGCATATCACATGGCAAAATGATAGATTTTTCTGACTAAACATTAAATAAATAAACCTTCATTGTGATTAACTCATGTCAGGCAAGCTTCAAGCTGAGGAGTTTCATTTTAAAATCACACAAGATAGGAAATATGCATTAATCAGTCTAACAAGATTCAGAGTTAATAGATATTCTAGCCACTTACTTAAATACTTAAACAATGCTAACATGCTCAAACTGAAAATGCTAGCCTACCTATACCTACAGAAATTTTGACCTTAACTTAGATGCGACCTTAGATAAAAATTATTATTTCAGTTATTTCAGTTCATTCTGATGACAAACCAACATGGCAGCCTGGCCAAAGACAAAGCAACAAATATAAGAGTCTCTTTAAATCAATTTTGCTGTTTATCACCTTCTTTTTGGCTTCTTCTCCCTTTCACAAACAAATCTCATTCCCAAAGCTTTTATCTGTTGAGTATAAATTAATAAAATAATACTAATATCTGCTTGGTGATGTGTCAAAAACTCAAAACTGGCAGTGGCTGTTGTGAAATGTCGGTCTGCTTTTCTGGATGCACCTGTTCAGGTTTACAATGCCAATAAAATCTGTTTTAAACTGAGCCAGTTGGGAAGTGTCACAATTCCCTTCACAATTTCTGTATTTTCATATTTCAGCTATCAAACATTATCAACGATAAGCCCAGTGGAATCAAACTTTGTGAGATTGTGCATGTGTTGCAGTGCCTCACAGCATTTCACGAAAACTCCACCATCTTTCCTGCAGATTACTTGCTCGATGAAGTTATGGCTTTCAATTTTAACTACTCCCGTTTTCACAAAATCTTGCATACACTTTTATACTATATGCCCTCTCCTCTGTTCACCTCTCTCTACCCTTCTCTGCAGATCTGAATCTAGCAGCAGCTGTCTTAGCCCTTTTGAGTCTGACCATGATGGTCATGGGCTCCATCTGTATCACCATGTCCCTGAGCAAAGGAGAGCAGTTCTTTCTAAAGCCAGCCTCCTTCTGTTTCATCCTATCAGGTAGGACCTCACTCTGGGGCGGAATCAGGGTCGCCGTTTTACACCGAAGCATGGCAATATGCCCAAAAGCCTGATATGTGGCAAGATAATGATTATTGGGTCTTTATAGTCAATTGTTGTAAATATAACTAACTATGTATTCTGCACCGTAATGAGTAAATTATAAATCATCTCCTTATGTGATTTTAGTTTGTTTCAGTGCCGCTCAAAACTTCTTCTCTCGCTCTTTACAGGTGTACTGATCCTTCTCTCTATCCTGATATTCCACCAGTCTGTGCTGGCCTTGTTGTCCAGTAACGACTCCATACCTTTACACCATGAGCTGTCCTGGTCGGTGGCCTGTGTTGGCTCAGCGGGTGCCACTCTTATTTTGGGGGGTTTCCTCTTTGTCATCCTCTCTCTACCTTTTAGTCCCTGGCAGAAATGCTTGTCACACAAGAATAGCAACTCCTAGCACTTGAATGCTGAAACATATATATATAATGTTCTTGATGTCTTGCTTGAGAGCAAGTTAAGTATAAAAGCCCATTTCTGGACGGCTGCAACTTTGAACTTGCTCTTGACATTTAATTTATCAGAGAGATCATACTAGGTCTTAATCAAACATGTGATAAAAAATCATCATCAAAAGAGTAGATAAATCAGTTATAAAACAGATGAGGGCAGACAGGGCTACTGCTGACTCTTTAATTTTTAGCTCTGTGGTGTGCTTGCTTTAACAAATGTCATAAATAGGCTTGTTAGCCCAGCCTAAGTATAGTGAATACATTTTTTTTAATCCTCATAATCTTTAAATAGAAAGCTAATTTCTGCCAAGAAAAAAAAACATAAAAAGTTATTAACGAGTTGTTGTTGCTATTTGTCCATGTCCTCAAGAGGGACATAAGCAATTTTGGTTCTATTGACAGGATCACATGATATGTCTGTGTTTTTTTAAACTGTTACAAATTACAGTTGAATAATAAATCTATTTTATGATTTGACAGTGCTATGGTTTAAGTTTGGATAGTTTTAGGCACAGAAATGATGATGATTTTGATCAAGTCCCTTCTTAAGGTTAGAGAAACACTGTGGTTTGGTCTAAAATTACTGTTTTTTTATGGTTTGAGGCCCTTCATCATCATGGCTATAATAAGATAGTCATGGTTAAAAAAAAAAAAAAAGAAACTGTAAATCTGGAAAAAAAACAAAACAAAACCTTGAAACAGAGACCTCAGGTGATAATGGCCCATGTATGGTTGACCTAACAATCAACTCTGACCTTTCCCCATTGTTCCTTTATTACACTGTCAGGTAACATCCTCTTTTGCTCCTGTCATAATTACTACAGCTAATAGAGAACCTTGTAACCTGAATCTAAATATATTGGTCAAAATTTGACTCACTATATCATATTTTTTATTCATCAAGTATTTTTTTTTATCGTGTGTAATGTTTTGTTTTTTTTTCTCCTGGCAGAAATGGCTCTCCATAGTTTCAAATTCCTTAAGCATCCGAAAGTATCACCATCAGTGTACCAACAAATACTAATGTTAACAATTAGTATGGAGGATGTCTTGATCACTTTCAAAGAGGTTGCTTGTCATGTCTGCTACATGTTGCCTTATGAACAGAGTCAATGACTGTCGCTAATATTCTAACAGTAAGTCCTACAAAGCTTTGTAACACTTAATACTTAATAGACAAGAGGCTTTGGTTGTCATTATTTATTACTTATGTGTTTTGGTGAACGCTGCTTCAGTATGTGGATGTATGACGAATGAAATAAACTGTGAGAAGAGATTGAAATTTTGTATATCAGAGAATGGTATGAATGGACTCACTTTATAAACTCAACTCTGTACATAAAATGAATGTGTTTATATTTTGTCAAGTGTTGTGAAATGTTTTGTTGTGTTGTGTCAGTCACTTTATTTGCAATATGTATGAAGTAAATACACTTTATTTGTGTCAAAGGATGCTTACCTTTTCTCTCTACCATGAAAATGAAATTTCACACAATATACACTGTGCTGGTTTCTACTCATATGTATCTACAATATGTGGCACTAGTTCTGCTTTTCATTAAAAGGATTTGACATAAAATAACTGCCTCCCTTTTGTTTGTTGGTGTGACACCCTGTCTGTCCTCAAACTTGACTTTCACCCATTTTCACCTCTTCCCAGCGTGACTCCTAACCTCGCTGCCAAACATCCCCCTCGTCCAAACCCACTCCTCTATAATTAGGCCAGAGCTCATCGCAATGCATTTCGCTGCAGAGGTTAGGAAACCTTACCCCTTGAATTTCAAAATGTACCCCCCAGCCAATCCTCATAACTCTCTGCCCTCTTCCTCTCCTTAACCACCCCTGACCTCAGCGTTCCACTTTCCCTGCTGTCTCCAGGGGAGGCCAGGGACACTGCTCCTCCAGCCCTCGGCCTCCCACGCATACTCAGACAAATGATCAAGTCGGCCCAATAACTGTTCTTACTCCAAACTCTCGGGGGGGGTCATCCAGGCAGTCACATTCACTCACATGCTCACTTTTGCACGCGCGCACGCACACACACACACACACACACACTCAAACACACATACTTTTGACTCCCAGTGGATAGAAACTGAATCCGCATGACACTCTATCCTGGTTGTATATATAGCTGTTAATAGTTCTACTGAGACTGTGTGACAAGTGGGCACTAGTTGCACATTTGTTAATGGAAATGGGCTTCTTAGAATTCTTGACAGAGAATCTTTAGATTAAATTACTGTATATTTTAGGATTTATTACCCCAAACTTTGATAAAGAATGTTGCTTGTGTGGCGGGTGGCATTGGTTTGCTTTGGCAGCCTCTCATTGTTTCTCCTTGAGTCTCTCATCGCTGCATCACCTTGGGGTGTAACTACATTGCAGAAGGTATGATAATAGCAGAGAAGGGTGCTCCGAATAACTAATCTTCAAGGTCCAGGAGCATTTCTAGGAATCTCTGGCTCCTTGTGAAGGATGTAACACTGCCTTACGACTACCCTTATGCATCTGTATCATCTCTTGTCTCTGTGGGGACTCTTCCAGCTTGATCCAGACTGGAAGTAATCCCACATTCCTCCCCCCTGCCACTGATGGCCCTTCTGATGTCAAGCAAAACCTGCCCAGTGGGCTGAAGTGACCAAAGCAGACCTTGACAGTATTTTTCTAATTGCTCATGCAAAATCATGCATGAGGTACCAGATGGGCCCATCAGGAAAAAAAAAAAACAAAAACATAATGTAGTCAGGAAGGGCAGTGGTCACAGAAAGGCACACTGAATTAACTTTCAGTAGCTTTTCTCATTATCCTATTTGGCAAACACCACCCATCTGGCACCACCCATATATTTGCAAATATTATAAACCTCAGGTCTGACATAGAAGGTTGAAGTCTTCTTAGGAAGGCTTCAACACAGTTTGCCAAAGATTAGCCAAGAGACCTTGAGATTGAGTAACAACAAAGAGTAATGTTTACTCACTAATGATGAATTGTGCGTATGCTATGTAGACCAGTGATGGAAAGTAACCGAGTATATTTACTCAGGCACTGAATACAATTTTGATTATTTACATTTTAGCCTACTTTGTATTTCCACTCCACTACATTTCTGAAGCAAATATTGTACTTTTACTCAGCTACGCTCAATTGACAGCTATAGGCCGTAGTTACTCTTTTGATTAAGATTTCACATACAAGGTATATTATCAGTATATAACATATTACACACTTGATTTCTCAATTATTCTGCTTACTTATTAGTGTATAAAAATAAAGATCCAATAAATTCAATAACATACTAATATAACCCTTACGGGGGCCATTCCGCATACTGATTACTTTTACTTTTGATAATTAAAATACATTTTATTGCTAGTACATCTGCACTTTTACTTAAATTTCACCTCCAGTCATGTTATAATATATTTAGATACAAATATACTCTCCTTGGAATAATTTGTGTCTGATATTGTTTTTCCACAAAACAAAGTTCAAATACCTGGTTATAAACTAGTAAAATTACAACCACTCCTTCTCTCACTGAAACATCCCAAATTTATGAATTGATTTCAGAAGTTTATTTGCTGAGCAAGATGTCTCTTACCTCACTGTAAAATCCATTCTCAGTTTATATACACTGGAGCCTTTGAACTCCCACATCACTCTTTTGGAGATTGCATAATCAACCTCCAAACTAGTTGTGATTCCATAAAATCATCTTCTTCATATTTACAAATGTTAAACTGAGATTTGAGGTAAGCACAGAGAAACTCTCTCCTTTCAGCAGATGAATGTGAAAAAAAAATGTGTCAAATTCCGAATGTACATCAAAACACATTTTTGAATGAAGGAAGACTTCGAGTTAAATTTCCAAGTATTTTTAAAGTGTGGTATTGCCACTTTTACTAAAGTGAAGGATCTGAATACTTCCTTCAAAGCTATTATGACCACATAATATTAAGGAATACTCAAAACACAGGTATATGCTCAGTCTTTACTTCATAAGAGACCTTAGCCTCTTTCTCAGCAAAAAAAGAAACAAAAGACAGCAGTCTGTGAATATGTCTGTTATCGTTTTTTTTTTTTATAAACTTCGTGCAATACAGTGTTTAAGTTTATCACACATTTAGATAAACCATAGTCATTTGTCTAGATATATCTATTCTCAACTACATACTATTCATATTGCCCACATAAATGCTATCTGTGTGCAGTTTTATCACATTTTCTTTTTCTGAAATTAAATCAAAGAAATTAAAACTTGAAGAATCTGGAAGCGTCTGGTTGTTGTTTTGTTTCATGTAAGCAGGTGTGTCCACGGTTTCAACCCGGACCTGCTGTCACTCAGGTCAGTTTAGCGGGGGTCGGGGGTTAGGGGCATGGGGGTTGGTGGGCTGCGTGGGGCATGGGGGTTTACATATGTTTACATTCTCATCAACATAAACAGAACAGGTCAGAGTTCGGACTAGGGAGTCAGCAGTCACAGGGGACGAACAGTGAAAATAATCTTTGGGGAGACTGAGGGGTCATCCGTGTGGTGGGTCTGTTATTGGTCATGTGACAAAGTAGGGGGGAAACACTGATCATGTGAGCGAGTACGGAAGGGGAAGGGCCAAGAGTGACGCCGTAGGGTGGGCAAATGAAACCACCCAATAGGGCAGGCACCAGGGAGGGAACCGGGAACGAAACGCTTCAGCCGTACCCGCCCTGCTCAAAATGCACACCCAGTCTGAACAGTGTCCCCGAAAACGTATCTATAGACTTTACAAATATATGTATGTGTAAATTACAATGTACAGGTATTTTTTTCAAAAGTTTTTCTCTACAGTGTTTTTTAAACCCTCTCAACCCACATATACATATTGTATTTTTTGCCACTGAAAATGATAAGTTGCATGTGTCACTTTGGGACTCTTCATAGAAAAAAAAGATTAGGTTTTTTTTGTTTTTCTGCTCAGGCAGCAAACTTTACCTGATTCTGTACAAATGTATTATTCTATGTCTCTTTTTTCTGCTTCCTCCAATTCAGAGGTTTCTGTTAATGCCCAGGAACAAACATATTCAACACGACTATAGCTACAATTACTACTGTTAACACTGATTAGAATGGAAATAAGACTAACAGAGGCCCATAGAAAACTCAGACTTGTAATAACAATGAAGTTGGTGAGTTGTCTCAGTCGCTCACATTATTGTTGCATTTCTTTCTGTATCAATATTGGAAGACAATTTACAGTATTCACATCTGATTTCATGTAATGAATGAAAATTATATAATAAAGGGGTTAAAAAATAACACAGGCTCTCATTCTCCCACATATTGTGCACACTCATGCTTGACACTTTGACACAGTTACACACAACTCACTGACAGACCCAGAGACCCAGTGGCTGCGCATGGAAGAAGTTCACAGTAAAAGTTGTCAAGATCTAAAACTAAAGTGGAAAAAAAATACATGAGAATTGAAATTTAATTCCAAACTACAGTGTTTGCAAATATAGCTAGCCTGTAATAACGCTAAGAATAATCACAACAACAATTTTACGTGAATGATGATCTGGGTAAATTAGCAGTAATATTGCACAAAAAAATATGTGAAACATTTTCATAATAGCCCAAGGTTAATTGCGTTTGATCATTAACAAAATAAATCATTTCTAGCACATTAAAATATCAAAATAGTTTTATTGTGAAAG
Organism: Istiophorus platypterus; assembly: GCA_016859345.1. Classification (NCBI taxonomy): domain Eukaryota; kingdom Metazoa; phylum Chordata; class Actinopteri; order Istiophoriformes; family Istiophoridae; genus Istiophorus; species Istiophorus platypterus. The sequence goes on from CM029126.1 coordinate 11,172,416, forward strand.
TTCATTGTTGTTGTTATTATCACTCTGTTATTACTCTTCTTCTTTTAGTTCTCAGTGAGATTGAGTAGACTAAATAACAGTGAAAATGGAGGGAGAGATACACCGTTTCATTTGTCTGTCTGTCTGTCCTCCTATCTATTTCCTTTTCCTGAACCGAGGGCTCCTCTCTATCTTTCCTCTCGCACTACTACCCATCCTCCTTCTCTTCCTTCCTCCTCGCCCCCCATACCTTCTCTCTACACAGGCGTTGTCTTCCTATTCAGGGTGTTAGAGTTGCTTTCCCTGTCTCCCTTCAGCCTGTCCAGAGTCCCCATCCCTCTCTCCCTGTCTACTGTGGATGAGCTGAAGGGTGGGGGACCGGAGCCCACAGAGTTGGGCATCGGCGCATTTGAGTTGGAAGAATTTGAAGGATTGTGGGACTTAAGTGAGGGAAGTGTACCGCTCATCATGACTCCCCCTCCACCCCCATCCTTCGGGAAGCAGTTGTGGAGCTGGTAGAGCGTAGCCCTGTCCACTGTTCCATACATGGGCGGCAAACCCCCCAGTTTGGGGTCACGGGACAATGTGTAGAGGGAGATGTCGCCTCCAGCGAGGGCTGTGTGGGAGCGAGAGTGGGGGTTAGGTAAAGTGGACACTGAGATGGGGCCCTGGGAAAGAAGTGCAGACGGGGGCAGGCTAAAGTTCTTTCCACCACCTCCCCCTACAGGTGAGGGGTCTCGAGAGCGGGAGGGGTCGGTGGAACGGGATGAGGAACGGGATCGGCGGCGGAAGCGGTAGCTGGGCAGGCGGAGCATGGCGTGCGTGGTGCTCTTGAAAATGTCGGTGCGTGAGCGGCAGCGCAGCTCCTTGTTCTTCTCAATGTAGATGTTGACAGCCAGCACCCCAACCATCTCAGCCATGATGAAGGACAGGCCTCCGAAGTAAAAGGACCAACCGTAGGAGTACTGCCACTTCTTGTCCTCATCCTTCTTAGGAGATATGTCCCCCAGTGCAGCGGAGATGTAAACGATCACACCAATTATGTTACTCAGACCTGAGATAGCACAGAAATACAGTATTTACAAAAGAGATAAATAGACTCAGAAAGACCAACCTACAGTAATAATAATATAAAAAATTAGTTCAACATATTGATTTATGACATTCTCAGTAAAGACAACTGGATCAATGTAGTGTGAACATAAAACCACTATTAAACAGAACAGTCTAAACACACCTAGACTCTCCTAAACAAAGCATAAAAACTGTTATGGCACCTGATATTTTTCAGACCACCACTTACGTGTGCACACAGACTTGTACACGAGCAAACACACACACACACACACACACACACACACACACACACACACAAAAACAAAGCACATGTATCTATACACAGATGCACATACCTGCAGCCACAAATAGGATTCCTGCCCCCAAGATGATGTTCCTTTTGCTCTTATAGAAACGACTAGCAGCAATGCACACCCCACCCATCAGCAGCAGGATGGCACTGAGGATTGGGAAGATGTTGGAAGCCCTGACCACCCCTAAACAGAAGAAAGAATAATGGTAAAACAGAAAAGACTAAAAAGGAAAAGCCATGTGGATACGTGAAATTGACATGGGACATCTATGACAATATCTGAATTGTATTAAAGTTATAATCCTCAAGATTTGTTATGTTTACTGTTCACTCTCCTTCACTCACTCACCCTGTCAGAGCTATACCAACTTAATACTTTTGCAGACTACTACTAATTACTACTGCTGCTAGTTCACATCAGAAGGAATCAACTTACAAAATATGGTGGCTTTTAATATGAGGCAGTCACAGGAAACACAATGCATTTATCAAACAGGAGCCTACAGACAAAACAACAGTTTTTCCTCAACAACTTCCTTTACCTCTGCTGCTGTGTGAGAAACTACTGTGGCCACAACATCAGATTGCAGTTGCAATTATTTTTTACTAACTTCTCTATTAAAACAATGCAAATTTGTTCGTGCTCATTATAAAACAGATACATCAGCTGTTTCTCTATTGTATTTTTGACAATGTAGCTTCTCAAGAAATGTTAGCTTTAGTATTAAACGGCACAACAATCAAAGAATGTTAAGTAAAACTATTTAACCCGAGTTCTGAATGTACAAGGAGACTGAATTATAGCCACAAAGCAAATAAAAAAAGTTAAAGCTGCTCCAGCTTTATTATACACATAATAATTGGCGAGGAAATTAATTACTCAGTTCTAGGCACACGATTGAATCAAACCCTTCCCATGTGGCCTTCAGTGCTTTTAAGAGGTCTGTCAACTGTGCACACACGCAAGTGCACACACGCAAGTGCACACACACACACACACACACACACACACACACACACACACACACACACACACACACACACACACACACACACACACATTAACACTCCTCTCTCATCTAGGACAACTAGGCCACCTAAAGGAAATGCCACCTAAATGCCAGCAAAATGTCTCTGCAACATTGTAAACAGAACACAAGCTTTTCTTTAAGTATGCACAGACACACGTTACATATCATAGAGCAGAAAGACACCTCTGCCGGGCACGTAGTACAAACTAGGGCACCTCATCTTCAGTGACTTTCTGTACACATTCATGCATGTTGATTTCTTGCTGAGATTATTGTCTGAGAAATGAGAAATAAAAACACCAAGCTTAAAAGGTAATGGAGAGCATGTTTAGGCTTATTCTCTCTGAATTTCTCTGTCTCTTAGCAAAGCTTCCCTCTCCCTCATCATCCATTGCCTTGTAATGCTGATATTGACTTACTCAGGACGTACTCTGCCCCATCATGGTCAAAGTCTGCATCCTCTGGGAAGTGGTTGATCTGAGAACACACTCCTCTCTTCACTCCTGAGATATAAGAGGGAAAAACAGCGATGACCAGACACAAAAAAATACAAGACCTCATAACTGCAACCTTATGAAAAGAGAACAGCAAATATCCTCCTGGGAGTCAAACTGAGTGACAACTGAACACAGTCATATCTGCTCTAGAAAATCCATTTCTTAATCCAAGCATATGTGCCCAATTCACTTCAACATACTGATAAAGAAAACATCACAGTGGTTAATGGTTCATCTAGGAAATGCAAGTTAGTAACATCACATACACAAGCACATACACACATGTAAATATACAAGTATGCAGACACACAGGCAGACAGATAACTACCCGCTGGGGTCTTGCATGTAGACAGACAGACGAACGGAGGGATGCACGCACGATGATGACAGCACACCACTGTTGCTGATGGATGGATTGTGAGAGAGATGGAGTGATGGAATGAAGAGACACAGACGGAGGGAGAAACGGACAGATGTGGGTTGAGCTGGTCTTTTTCTCACAGCTCATACATTTCCACAGGTTGGTCTGTAAAGAAAACAGATAGAGGTACAAAGGGGCGGGACATCAGTTGAGCCACACAAATTAATGTTACCATCCTCAGACACAGGCTCAACAGACTTCACACTGTTCCAGGTGAAACATGTCCTGACACTAATGCAGCTTCATAGTAATTTTTGAAAACCTAAAAAATATTGTAAAGTGTAAATTACCATTTTTGAGATCTCTTCAGGTTTCTAAAAGCACGTGTTAACTGGAGCACCCCAGTGGCCGAGGAAGTATTTCAAATCCTCTACGTTAACAAAAAGTACCAATGCAACAATTCAAAAAAAAAATCCTTTGCAAGTTAAAGTCTTGCATTAAAGTTCTACTCAAACATTACAGATATATCATCAGCTAAATATACCAAAAATTTCAAAGTTAAAGTATTAATTCTGCAGAAAATGGCCCCTCTGACAATATATAATATGAACAGTATATTTATAAACAGAATATATATAACATATATACATAATGGAAGCTGCAAGGAGAGCCTGCACATGGCTGTGGATAAAGAGGGGTGGTCTGAGGACTGATTCTGCTGGGATGCAAGTTGGGCCTGATCTATCCTGGCTGGGTCGCCTGGGTGATGGTGTATGATGCTGCGAGACCCAAAACACCCTATGAAGACACCCTCTCAGATAAATATAGTGGGGAAAAACGTACAATATTTCCCTCTAATATGTATGTGAAAAGTATAAAATGGTATAAGTATGAAATTCAAGTAAAGTACAGATGAGTAAATGTAATTAGTTACATTCCTACATTCCCTCACTGGAGGACTAATCCCTTATTCCCTGAATGATTTGAATGAAAGTGCTAACATCACAGATTTGTGTACTACATGAACACAAATGAAATTAAAATAATTTTTGGCAGGTGTACCCCCCCCTTCCGTAAACCCGCTGAAGCACCAGAGAGGAAGGAGAGGACACATCTCTATCCACAGCAAAATGTGCCACCCACCCACGGGCATAAATCTTTTAGAGCTAGCATGTCCTGCATTTCCACTCCGGCTACACCTCACTGCATCACTGCATGACTACAGAGCATCTATCTTGGCTGAATACTCCACAGACATCAAGGATACTTGACCTCTAAGCAATGCCAAGACACTGTCAGCTCTACTGCACCAGAATGTGAGAGAAAAGACTGAAAGAGAGAAAACTACAAGGAGGGAAAGAAGAGCAGAAACCAGTGAAAGATGAAATGCAATGTTTGGGGGAGTGAGACGGAGGGATAGTGAGTGGAGAAGCCGAAAGAGTGAGGCAATCGAGAGAGTGGGTGGGGGTGCACTGCAGAAGAGCTGCATCTCTAATTGGCTGCTTTGCTATCAGGAAGCTTAGAGATGAGAGCAAATTAGCTTTGTACAGTGACCCAGCCCAGGATGGGCCAGGGATGCTTTATAAGGAGAGCCAAGAGGTTTTCCTGGGGACAGGGGAGCCTCTACCTCAGTTTCTTAGCGAACGAAGAAACAGATCGCTCACTCACACTTCCCCTTTGGCTGTTGCTGCTTCACTCCAGCCCAGCCTTTGCTGTTGAGTGTCAGCCAGTCAGTGTGATGTATAATGAATTAGCAGCTTGTGTTGCAGTGACAAACCAAAGATTGAGGGATGGCTACTGCCAGTTTGTGTATCTTCCACCACTCAGAAGTGAGGTTGATGGGTCACAGGGTTAATATGGGCCTTTTGTCTCAACACTTGATTAAATTAACGCAGCCTGAACCAAAGACAATGATTAATGGATTATTTTGAGCGAGGGTTACGCACCAGTATCGTGTAATTATCCTGCAAATCATGCAAAATTGTTTTCTTGTCATTATGGCTTGGTCTAATAAATATCAATAGGGATGTGTGTATGTTGTTGCTATTAATGATTACTGATATTACAGCCATGTTGCAGCTCTCTCTGATGTCAGTTTCCTAAGGTCAAGTGAAAGGCTGACACTCCTGAACTTCAGCCTTCGTGTTTTAACAGTTTACACTGATCACACTTGGCTGAGTGAACAACACATGCAATAATGAAAAAAACAAAATAAAACAAAACAAAACACAGTAACTGAAAGAAAATCTGCATCCACTTAAAGCTTTGACATTGCCAAGAGATACAAAGTTTTCACAGCAATGGCTTCAGTTCAGTTGGAGATGATAAGGTAAGTTGGATTCATCACCATCTACAATGTCCAGTGCCAACAACTTGATTTTAGCTTGAAATAGTCAAATAATCATCACAGCAGAGACAGAAAGACAAGAATTTGTAATGTAAACATAGTCTAAATACAGAAATCTTTATATTACACTGTGATGCAATGAACACCTCTATGTTTCTGATAATCTGTGTAAAGCCATGAAATCAAACTCAATCTGAAATACTCAGCAAATATCCATTGCGTTGTGAAGGGGTGTGTGTGTGTGTGTTGGGGGGGGGCTGTTATGTTACGTCATGTATACCAATTTTAATAATTTCATCTTCTTTTTTGGGAAATCAGGTTTTGTCTAAATACTACAGGATTTCATTAGGTTCTGTCACCAGTGCTTTGGAAAAAAGGCCAGAAGTAGAAAAGAAAAAGCACTTCATTGGGGCACCATGCCGTAGTTGTTATCCAGAAGTGAACTGTTTGAAGATGCAGATTATGTTATCAGTTTCCTCACCTTAGTGGCATAATTTTAAGCTTCTGCTAGTCATTAGCATTGGCATGGAACTAAATTTTAAGCTTTGTAATTGGATGTTTCTCACTCATGTGAACCTTTGGAACTGGGGTTGACCTCTCATTATGTACCTTCGACTTTATATCAAATAAAAAACGTTTCATGCCAATTTAAGCCGTGGAAATGTTCCAACTGTGAGTCATGTAATTTCATGCAAAGTGCCTTCCCACTCCACAACTCTGTTCTCTCTTACCTTGTACAAGATGAATAAGATTTGAAAGAACACTTTTCTTTATTTCTCCTACCTAACGTCAACCCCTGTCCCGAAGACGGGAAGATCTAGTTAATGTAGGTTTGTAGATTTAGATCTACATTAAGAGCTAAACGCCAGGATGTTACCGAAGCTGAATTGTCCTATGCAAGCCTTCATTGCACCCTTCACACTGAAATTAGCAGCCATGACCTAAAACAAACTTGGTCCAACGTGTATCCCCATCATTCCAAATCCCAACAACAGACCCAAATTGGCTCCCACAGCTTCTTCTCTACCTTCCAGGCAGCATATCCTCCATAGTCCAGAGTGGGTGAGCGCCCCAGGGTCCTTCTTGTCCTTGTTGTGGGGGTCATCCTGGGTGATGTTGGCTGTGCTGTTGCAGATGAGGGCACGGGAGTACAGCCAGTAGTCCGTCCCTATTGCCACCGTCATCAGGCCGAAGGCAGCAAATGCCCCCACGGTGGTGAGAAGGATCTGAATCCCCTTCTCACACACCATGCCTTCAGAAAGAAAAGATGGAAAGCAGAAACAAATTGAGGGAGGAGGGAAAAATTGTGGACATCGGGAGCGCAGTGAGAAAGAGAGGAAATAAACAGGTGTTCGTTGTGGAATTGGACAGCAGGAAAGGACGGGAGAACTGTGCAGAGAGTGTTCGCAATCATACACAAAGTGAACTTTATTGAAGAAGCAAGCCGCTATGCAGGTGAGATGATGAGGGGCAGGAAGAGGTGAGAGGCAGTAGTGGGAGGGAGAGAGGGAGGCGATGAGAAAAGATGAGGGCCAGGAGGAGGTGGATGTGGGAGGCACATAAGTGGGTCTATGATGTGTCCTTGGAGGAGAGTTGGATGACTCTGCTGACTCTGCTTAACAAGAGTGAATTGATGTGAAACACAACAGATCACACCATCCCAATCCCAGTCTACTCCATATTCATGACCCTGACACTGTTCTCCCCATCACAATCAGCACGGCTGGAGATGAATTCACAAACATATGGACGCGCGAGCGCGCACGCACGCACACACACACACACACACACACACACACACACACAAATTTACGTGCACATACACAAAAAGCAGCTCTGACCTGTTAAAGTCTTTATCAGAAAAGCAATGTGGGGGCACCTTTCACATACAAAACATGAATGTTCACTATCACACAAATAGCATCATGCAACTAACTTACAGCTCACCACTTTGACTCATGCATGTATGAGTTGGTGTAAATTTGCCTCAGTGTTCTACAACTGCTACTGTGGATCTTTTCTACTATGTTTAGTGTCAAAATTTTCCCTTTCACACTGATAAAACCATTACTGTCACACTTTTAAGAGGGTAAAGCAAAAATTCGAAAGTGCAAAAGTATGAGAAAGTGACACTTTACCTGACGGCGAGTTTCTATCCTTCGACTCAATTTTGAAATCTTTCTTTTCCTCGTCAGTGAAGAACGTGCTGTCCCTTCAATCCGGACAGCATCCATCGACTGTTCTCACCCGCTCCCCTCTCTCCTTGCACTCGTTCTCCCTCTTTTGCCTCTTTCACTTTTTCTCTCGCCCTCTCTTATTCTTTCTCACTGGGAAGGTGGTGCCGTCGGGGGCTGTGGCTTGAACGGCCGTCCCGCTCTCTGTCTGTCTGTCAGCTGTTAGCAGAAAGCTTGAACCAGAGAACCCATGGTCACCACTCTGCTGCTGAAATTAAAGGAAAAGAAGAGACAGGGATATATTGCATTTTATTAGTTTGTTTGCAGAAGTATTAGTATTAGGATGAAAAGTAGCACTATGTAAAGTAAAATGAGACATGTAAACATACTGTATGTTCAGTACCAAAGAATTTAAATAGTATAATTAGAAGTGTAATCTTTTTATTAAGTCTGCAAACAATTATTCCATTATTGATTAATCTGATGATTATGATATCCTGTATTGTTGTATTCAGATTTCATTAATGTTTGTTTGATACCTTTTTAAAATCCTTCACAAATTGATCATCATCCTTTTTGCAGTTTTGTAAGTTTTCATGTTGTCTAAATGCTGGCTTTATGCCTTTGCTTTTCTGTCCTGTATTCACACACAGAAGAAAGCGTGAATTCCTCTCATTGAACCATCCTGTATTTATAAAGATCGAAGGGATTCATTTTCACAATAAATCAACTAATGATTCGGTCTAAAAAAAATGTTAGAAAACAGTGAATGCTGTCTTTCACACTGCTCTGACACCCAGGATTTATTCAAATTTCTCATTTTGTCCAACAGGAAGTTAAAAACCTGAGCTATTTAATATACTATCCCATTAGACAAAGAGCAGCAGCACATCCTCATAACTGAGATGCTGGAACTGAGATTTTTATACATATGCTAGTAGCATGGCTCCAGGGATGACAACACTGGTTTGTTGGACTCAGATATCTCAACAAATATTGGATAAATTGGCATGAAATTTAGTCACTTAATCCTAATGGCTCTGGTGATTCACTGACTTTCCTTGAGGTTGACATTTGTGGTTTTGATTGAAATCTCACGAGCTAATAGACAGATTTTCTTAAAATCTGTTACACGCATTCAGGATGATTATAATCCCTTTGGTTATCTCCTGTCTTTTTCTCTGTTGTCTAATACTTGGTTTATAACCAAATACCTGAAAAAAAAGAAAATCATGATGTTCTCATCAGCTCCAGCTAAACGTTGCATTTATTAGTATTTAACAAATGTCAGCATACTAAGACTCTAAACTAAAATAGTGAACACCATACCTGCTTAAAATCAGCATGTCAGCATTGTCAGTGTCCATGTTAGCACACTGACGTTAGCATTCAGTTCAAAGCACCACTGTGCCTAACTAAAGCTACACAGAGCACAAGTCTTGTTTCTTGAAAATTACTTAAATGATTAATCTGTTATGAAAACAGTCGCAGATTAATTTTCTGTCGGGTCATTTAAAGGAGTAATCCTTTCAGCTCTACGACCAATACCTCGGACGCTTTATTCTAATTTTGTAGAACCATATTTTTACTGTGTTAAAACAGATAGAGTAATGACTCCAGAGCGAGTTGTACTGCATCTAGTCTGAATAAGAGGAGCAAGAGGGGGAGGAAGAGAGGACCAACCCGACATTGTTACCATAGCAACATTGAATTCCAAAGTCTGGATCAGCACAGAGCGAGGGGGGGAAAGGAGAGGGGTAGGCAAGAGATAGAGGGAGAAAGAGGCAGAGAGAGCAGAGCAAAGAGAAGACAGAGAAGACAGCACAGAGATGGAGGGAGAAAGAGGCAGAAATGTAGGGGAATATTTCAGGTCACTAGCAGGAGTGTTGACTCTGAAACCCCAGACAGACAGACAGACAGACAGACAGACCAGCGCTAATGCTCTCTCGATAGATTTGTGTGTGACCACTGCAACACAGATGCTCCCAGGCACACACGTGCACTCGAAAAATACACACCAACGGGACGTCAGTGTCTTTCACTTGATAAATTTAAAAAAAAAAAAAAAAAAAGTGCAGATGAAGCAGCAACCCTTATTCAACAAACATTATTTAGCAGACATAATGCAGTGCAGTCAAGTCTGTTAATATTTTATGATGCAATATGGCACCGTGATCAAAATAGGTTACATCCTGTTTGCATTCTGAGACCTAAAACAGAGCTGCCTCAGAGACAGAAGGAGAGATGGAAGGAGAGACGGTGTTTTGTGTGTGTTTTTATGTGTGTGTGTGTGTGTGTGTGTGTGTGTGTGTGTGTGTGTGTGTGCACGTTTCCTCTCCAGTGCATCTGAGGATGGTTTGGGCCAATCTTATTGAATCCCAGTAATGTTCCCCTCAGCTCCCATCAGTTAGACAGTTAGCCTCGTATCACTGCGTTTAGGCTCCTTATTATGTAAACTGTCAAATAACACCACCACAGTGTAACTTATTTATAAATTGTGCTTTCGTATGTGCAAGCAAACAAGTGAATGTGATTATGCATGTGTGTGTGATTGTGTGTGTTTGTGTGTATTGTATGACCTTCCAACCCTATCAACATACTTCCTCTCTCTGAGGAAAATAGATGTCCTGAAGGGATCACACCATCTCAAAGGCCTAAAAATGCAGTATCTAATGTGTGTGTGTCAGTGTGTGTGTGTCTGTGTGTTTGTGAGTGTGCCTTTGTGTGCGTGTGTGGTCTTTGGCTCCAGTATTTAATGAATGACCTTAAGAATAACCTACTAAGTTATTCCCTGTAGGACAAACTCCCCTGTGTAGGGGATCATAATTGTCATTTAATTATCTGTAATTTCTATTTTCCACCAATAATTAAGAAAGAGGGACGAGGGGAATGAGAGCAAGCAAGTGTGAAAGAACAAGAGGGCAAGGAAAAAGAAACATGAAAGTTTAACTAAATTGGTTAGACTAAGGCACTGTATAAAAATAATTAGCAGGGGCTGAGGGGGAAAAAGTTAGGGTTGTTTTTTTTTTTCTCATCCTAAATCTAAATTTAATTCAGTCTTAATTGGTTAATGGTTACATCAAAAAGACCTTAAAGGTGTACTTTACCATATGCAGTGGACAGTGTGTCTTAAGAGGGCTACACGATTAAAAAAGTTGTACTAATGTATATATTATTTGGACATGTTCGGTTAGAGTTCTGCGGTCAAGAGTAGGATTCAAAGAAAACAATATGCCAGTACGGTCTTCCTCGGTATGAAAATGTAAAAAGAGGTAAAAAAGAGAACTTATCTCATCCAACCTCTGGAGCCTTCTCATAATCTCCACGTGAAGCTTGTAGCTCAAGGCTGCATTATGTTGCATTTTGGGTTATGTAGGAACTAGGTTTTAACAAAGAAGAAAAATTTGTGGAATAAAACGATGTTATCTCTGGTTTTGCTCCATCGATTTTATTTTTTATTTTTTATTTTTTTTGACTGTTCATCATGAGTGAAACATATGGTTCAAACCTCCTCATCATCCCAGTAATTTCCATACAGTTCCTTATAACAGTAGATTTGGCTGGTGTGATGAGAAATTTGGGGGGGTTTCAGATTTAGAATTTGGCTGGATGCGAAAAAAATTAAGTACATGTTTCCCTTTTGCCATAATACTGAGTTTCCCTCATAGTTTTGCTTTTGTAGTATGTATGCAACACTCAGGGGACACTGGGCTGCCAGAGGCCAATTAACTGCAGCAGGATGTACTGCAGCAACAAAGGCTAAGCGCATAGCTTTGGGAGCCGGCGGCCGCAGGAACCATTACAGGACCAGGCCCTCACTTGTCAGAAAACTTCAGTTGTAATCAGATCTACCTGTGTGACTCATCCCCAGCATGACAGAATACCTTGCTTGTATAAAATATAAGCACACCCACTGAGTTGTGGCTCCAATAATGCAGCCATAAATCACACAGGAGATTTGAATTTTGTAGCAGCTGCTCCATTAGCTATTCATTGCATAAATCAACTACCAAACTGCTTGTTGAATAAATGATGACATTTGTAATACATTTTTCCACATATGTGAAAGGCAACGGTCCTGTGTGGACATGTACGAATATTTTCAGTGTAGATATGCGACAATGACACACAGTATTGACTGTGGCATGTCCAGGGGAGGAGATTAGTTTCGTCTCCATATAACCCAAATCAGGATTACAGTTAGTGAAAATGACATAAGCTAATACTGATTGCTTGACCTAAAGAAAAAAAATGCACTAGGCCTACTTATGATGACAGCTCTAAAAATACAAGTAGCGTATTCTGTTCTGAGTGCTTGAACTGGGCAGTGAGCATTAAGAAAACATGCCTAAATATTCAGTACAGTGCCTGAGATGATTTCTCTCCTTAATCATGAGAAAAAGCTACACACCTGAGCTCACTGCTGAGATCTTGCAGCTGGCACACACATACATTAACATTTGCACAGATACATAGACACACACAGACACACAGACACAACGACACACACACACACACACACAAACAAACACACAGACAAACACGCACACACACACACACACACACACACACACACAAACAAACATGAATGCATGCCAGCACAAATACACACAGGTGCACAGAAAAGGATCAACACATAAACAAACCTCTGGCACGCAAGCACATATGCTGCCTCAAACCCCCACAACTGTCAAAATGATGACAATAAAGTCATAAAATAGGTCATCTTTAAAAGGCACTTCAAAGCAGAGCAGAATTGCCATTAAGCTCATGTGAAGAGTCCACCAAGATCCTCAGACTGCATGTGACCAAGTCTCTGCCTGTCTGAGCAGAACAGCCTGAGGAGGCAGTGACAGCAACACCTTGGTCTAAGAGGCTCCAAAAATAAAGCATCTCTGGATGACCTGAGACTCACAAACTCATGAACATATGCTTAAATACATCCATATTCAAAGAGAAGATACTCTCTGGTAGCAGTTTTGATGCAGTATGGCCCCTTCAATTTTTTTTGTACAGAAACAAGTGTGTTGTTAGTTTAATATCCTGCCATATAGAGTAAGTGCAGAACAAGAAGTAAAATGGGGAAAAAATGAATATTTGCAGATTTCTAAGCTTTTTCTACGCTACACCAAAAAGACAGTCGCCCTTAATACAGATGCTGCAACTAATTATGATTTTCATTATCAATTAATGGTGTAATCCTTAAAATATCAGAAAAATCTGTAAAAGTTAAAAATATGCCCACTGAAAATTCCAAAAGACCAATTAGGCCTGCTACTGACAATTAAATCATTAGGTGAGGATCAAACTCGTTGAGTCTTGGAAGTTTATTCATGAGCTTAGAAACAATAGCTTACCAAAAAAATCTTAGATATTTTGCCCTTTTGGGAAATGCACTTATTTGTTTCTTTGCTGAGGAAAGATGAGAAAACACTCTCGGTGTTTATGCTAAGCTAAATTAAATGCCAGGTGGCTCTAGCTTCATGTTCCTTGGCTGGGCATGGTGACTTTAAGGGAGTTCTATCGCTATGAAAAGTGACCCAAGAGAGTTAAGGTGCCTTATTTTAGATTATTGCTTTTGTGCGGATTAAATAAACAAGCTAAGACATGTTAATTAGTGAGTTTTAGATGCTCAGCTGGGAGTAAGATTTTTCAACCTTCAGACATAGCTAGCCTAGATGTTTTCCTGTTTCCAGTCTTTATGCTAAACTAACTTGCTTCATATGTACCACACCTGCCTGAGACTGATATCGATCAAGAAAGTTATACTCACGATCATATTTTAGACTATGGGTCAAAAGAATCTTTCAACTCATGGTCCACTTACTAGCTTCATCATGAGCCTTCATCCACATCTCATGGTTTTCATAATAGGGTTGATAATAGACATGAAGTGGGCAAATTCTTGTTGAGCTTGATTTTTTTTTTTCAACTATTCTTCTAACCACTATCAGATACTCTACTCTGTGTATGTAAAGAATTCTGATATGAGCAAACTCAGTCACATAATCTATTTGACATAAATCCTGGAAATGGCAAAAACACTGATAAAGTTTTAACTTATGACCGAGACTCAACCACAACTACATCCTGTTGTATTTAGTGAAGATGCTTTGATCCCAGGTCCCACGTTGTGTATCTCCAGTCCATTTAGCATGCTTGCCCATCAGACATGCTAATGCTGTGTCTGCTTCATGTTTACGCTGCATGCCTCTGCACACAGACAGGTCAGCATGCAATATATCACTAACACGACATGGTCCAGTTGCAGGCTCTTACAACCCTGCTCTCAGAGGGTGCGCTAACTTGCATGAGGCACTTAACAACAGCAAAGCTGGGAGCTAATTGATGCATGGGTCACAGGCATTGAGACAGGAGTCAATTAGAAAACTTTGGATGAAAGCCTTTGCTCACTGGAATCATAAACATCGTAGTGTCCTGAATCAGGAGACACAGCAAGCCTGTATTTATATTGTATTTAGGTACAACTGTAGGTTCACACTTTATCACCGAGTAAAAAAAATAAGCAGGAGTTGGTTGTCCTGAAAATAGTGGAGAGATCAGAAGGCACACAGTAATGTGATTGCACAAAGGTAAGCCTATTTTGATGACTAGATTTGTTATGGGACCCTGAGATTTACTTGAGGCATCTGGTACCATCAAGAAAATTGCAGCAAAGGCATTGATCCTCTGAACAATAGCTACATGCCAGATGTGATGATCATTGCAGAACTGCTTCTCCGCGGAGAAGAGAAACAGAGAGTGAGAAAGAGACCTGACTACCCATCCGAACACAGCATGAAATTAGAGTGAAACAGCGAGGCAAAAAAACAAGTGGAAACATTCGGAAGTAAAAGAGATTCTTTCCGATTGTTCGGGTCTGCTCGTGCATTGGATGATTATGATTTGGCCAGCGCTAAAAACACAACTAGAACCTGTGTGGGCTACGCATCGGTATTGACTGCAATGAGTCACCTCGCAGCGTAAACAGTAGATCTGAGAGCCGGATGAGTTTTGAAAGTAATCCAGAATCCACAGAGAGGATCATCAAAGCCACACACACACGCACACACACATTGCACACATAGTACAGACTATGTTTAGCACGTGGGAGGCGGAGGGGCTGAGGGGGTGTGACCAACAGATGGTGGGGATCAACCACACCTCATTGAAAGATTCACTGAGAGGTGAGCAGTCAATGGCATCACTATTACTCAAAGAACCACACTTTCTCATCAGTGTATGGGAAACGTTCGATTTATCACTAACAGCTGCATATGCCCTTCGAGGTGCACGGATGTGTCAGCATTAAACCTATGATGAACTCCACATGTTTATGATGCAGCTACTGAATGGCAATTCATTAATTGTACAATTAAGGCTCACGTCCACAGCCTATTGTTTTGTAATTGCATTTAATTGTAGCAGAATCTGCAAAAAATGACTATTAGCCTGGCAGTGGGCGCCCACATTCTGACGCAGGCACTTCACACATACGTGAGATGAGCTAAATATTCACAAGTTCAAGAGTAAACCTGTGACACTGCCCACCTCCAGTGAGAGCAGAGTGGATCTGCATTAAAGCCAGGAGGGAGCCGGTGCTGATGGCCATTTGTGCCGGCTTTGAAAAGGAAAGACTCCCATGCTAAAGAGACCCGGCACGTAAATCAAAAAAACCTCAGCTCAGTTGGGAAAAGCTTGTGCTTTAGTCACCGAAACTGCTAAAACGACCACAACAGGGTCTTTCACAACAAATAATTAATCTCTGAGAAAACGTCCAGAGTTGTACTTGTCATGGTCTGCGGCCCCAGTGAGGAGAGTTATAACTCACTACCTTGTTTATTGACAGTGCACAGCAGTGTAACTCCTGGGTGCTGCAGTGCACGCTCCTATGGCACCTTCAGCTCCAGACATCTCATTCCACCTTCAGCCCAGACGTGATCTGAACTGTGATGACAAGCGAACGACCAATGGGACTACCTCTACCTCTGGAGCTGGTCACAACACGGAGCACAGGTTGGAGACGACGAGTGAATAGAAAAATCAGCCTCACAACGCACCAGATAACACGGTGTGGCCCGGGTCCAACGCCGGGCTAAGACGCTGGCCCTCCGCTCAGTCCGGCGGCAGGGCAGCAGATGCTGTGCGGACCAGTGATCAGACACACACACAAAGCACAGAGCCACGGGACTGACAGCGTGCAAACGCTCGAGTACAGTGATGCGGACTGCGGTGCATTCATTAATAGGAGTGAGCCACGCACACGCATCACCCTGCCCGCAGAGGCTGCACGGTGGAAAATGGACGCCTGGCGTCAAAGCCGCCGGTACGGAGGAAAAACTCAGCGGACTGGGACGCGAGTCACACACGACGCAAATACCCGCATTGACGGCAATAACTCGCGGTCGCGGGACGGGAACGATTCCGCCACGTACAAGAGGTTTTAGTGGCGAGAAACTGCGGCGCGGAGGCTCCCGACGACCCATTACCAGGCTTTCATTCCCATAATAAGACGCTGCCCTCGCTAATTATAGGCCCGCGCGATATAGGTGGGGAAAATGATCATTTTGCTATTCATCGGAAAAGTGGCAAAAGTCTGAGAATATCAATATCATTAATTTTCTTTTTTTTCTCTCTCTCCGTCTCTCTCTCTGTTAAATCCGTAGTCTACACTGTCAGTAGTGGGCTAAGTTGCAGGCAACGTGAAACAAATCAATGTGGCGTGTAAATCACACTGGAGGAAACTGTGATCCGTCGGGGCTGCAAAGTGAAAACAACGGTGACACGATGTAATTATAATCCTCAGAAAGAAGCGTGCAGAGGTCTTACCTGCGGGGCTTTTATTATTATTATTATTTCAGAGATTCGCAGCGCGTCGCACTCCCAGAGAAGAAGGAGATGGAGGGAAAAAAAAAGAGGAGAGGGGGTGGACGGTGGATGGGCTGAATAACGGGTCTATCGAGGCACAAAAATAAATAAATTAATTGATAAATAGAAGGGGGCGAGTGGCACGGATGAAAATAAGAAGCACGCGAGGGAACTGAAGGCTCAACTCCTGATTTTAGGTGAAATCAACGTGTGATGGAAAAAAAAAAGGGGTTGAACGTCCATAAAAAAAAAAAAGAAAAGGCTAATACAAAACACGTCACTGAGCGGGGATTTGTCTACAGTGGATGTGGACGCTGCTTGTGTGTACTCGGCGAGAATGCGTCTCCCCCCTCCTCCCCCACCTCGTCCACCTCGTCCTCCTCCTCCTCCCCTCCGGTTGGACGAGCGCTCGCCTGCCCGTCTGCGCCGCTACCCCCCCCCCTCTCTCTCTCCCTCCCTCTCCCTCCCTCTCCCCCCCTCTCCCTCTCCCTCCCTCCCTCTCTCCCTCTCTCTCCCATACCGATCCCCGACGGAAGCAACTTGTCGCATCCCACCCAAAACTCCTCAGTGGCGTGAAGGGTGACGGATAATGTCGGGATCGAGCACAAGATGACTCCGGCTACAGTTTGTTGTGCCATTAGATCACGTCGAGGGTTTACACCCCACCCACCCCCACCCTCCTCCTCCACCCCCCATTTCCCCCATTTCCCCTCCCTTTTTCTCATATTGAAGAAACTGGTCTAGTTATGCTTATTGGAGCGTGTGCAGGGCGCGCAGGCCTGTGCGTTTGCAAGTAGCCTATTAGCCACGACCAGGTTATATGTGTGTGTGTGTGGGTGTGCGTTCGTGCGTGCGTGTCTCTCTGTCTGTCTGTCTGCCTCTGTGTGTGTGTGTGTGTGTGTGTGTGTGTTATTGATGTCGATATTTTTTGCCGGGGAGCGACTCGATGGAGCGCCAGTGGGACACTTTTCCTCTGTGGTGATGATGATGATGATGATAAGGGCCGCGCTGGTAGTTCTGGGAAATGCAGCACGAGTGCAGCCCTGCAGCGAGAGAGGAGAGAGAGAGAGAGAGAGAGAGAGTGTGTGTGTGTGTGTGTGAGAGAGAGAGAGGGAGCTAAATCATCGAGTCAAATATCTACAGGTCAATATCTGTGTATTAATATGGACAGAAATTCAGCAAGAGCTGTACAATAATTGCGATAATTGACGATTATTGCCATAATTATTTAGACACATGACTTTAATGATGATGGATCTCCCTGTTTATGGAATAGACTAGATTATGTCACCCACAGATCTATAAAAATGGAGCCAGTAGCTGAACTGCTGGTTGCATACAGCAGTTAGGATGCACAGAACTGAGCAGACAATGACCTTCAATAGCTTTAAAATGGCTTTGCTGCCCAGTTCAACCCTTCCTCTCTCTCTCTCTCTCTCTCACACACACACACACATACACACACACACACATATAACACACACACAAACACATACGCAGAAAGGAGAGGGAGAGCTGGGGAGAGCTAATACAGAGTGACAGGTCTTTCATGCAGTAATGGTGATGGTGAAAAGAGAGATCCACTCAACCCACACTACCACACACGCACACACACACACACACACACACACACACACACACACAGTGAGACAAACACACACTAACACTCAATTACACAGAAAAACAAGAGAAAAAGATACATGAAAATACACAGACAGTCCTGCACACACACGCATTCTCAGTGAAAAGAACACTATCACAGAAAAGTGGTCACACAGCAACCACAAGTCACAATTTAATCTAAATTGTTTACACCAGCAGTCAGGCTTCATTCATCAGGAGAGATGCTCACACACACACACACACACACACACACACACACACACACAGAACAGAACTCTCAATCCTGGAAGTCAGACAGCAGAGTGCTCATGCTTTTTAGTTTTATTGACCTGTGGATGTTTGAGTTTTGACTTCCTAATGTAACACCTCTCAGCCTCACTCTCTGTCACACATGAGAACACACACACACACACACACACACACACACATACACATTGTAGTTATTTATGTGCAAAATTTGTGTTCAATTTTTCATCTGGTTCTGGACTAAATCTACTTTTCAATTAGTGTTTAAAGCTTAATATTAAATATTTACTTTCTGTTCTATTTGGTCAAAAACTGCAGACTGATTGATATGTATTATCAGTACACCTACATGCCTCCCTCCTTTATTGTAATCTCTTTTTAACCTTGGCCAAAAACGTTCTTTCTTCCTGTTTAATACTTAAAAAGAGATATTAATTCATTTCCTATTAAAGAGGCAGTGATATGTTTAGTTTAAAAAGTTTTCGCTTTCCTTAAGTGAGGGTATTTAATATTACCATTTACTCCAACTTCTTAAATCTGTGTCTTAATTTCAGGCTGCTTTTGATGAACAATTTTTGACCTTCACGCACATGCAACACACAATCGGCATCAAAAGCAGCCATGCACAAGCACATGCACCCATAAAACATTCTGATCAATGGTCGCCCTCAGGCTGTGGTGGCTTGCCGTGACTGAAGCAAAAGCCTGGTTAACACCCAGTAGTTCACTGCAGTGTGAACTCACGTACAGTGACTCCCACCATCAAAGATATCAGCCAGAAAATACTCTTCATGTTTTAATATTGTATATATACATATATATTCTTGTATTATTATATTGACCTAAGTGAAATTGAAATCTAAATTACATCAAAATTAGGATTTATTTTTGTGACACCAACCTTTTTATGGCAAAACCCTGCATTTGGATACAAAATATTGTGACCAAATTTGAAACATATCACAACAAAAATAACCAGCAAGTGCACAGACAGGGTGAAATTAATCCATGTTAAAAGTTTAATTAATGTATATTAGAGGAAAGTGAGTGACAGATGTCAACACTTTCAAGAACAGTGATCTTATTACAGCTTCTATTGAATTATGTAACTCCAGATTATACAGCATCGGTTCCATTGAAGCACGGAAAATAATTTGTTTTGCCCAGTTTTTCTTTACAAGGATGGTCATGTGCAAGAAGACTAGGCTTTCTGCAGAAGCAAGCACAGCTACACCCTTTTATATAATCATATAGAGGCAAAGAAATAGGCTGGGGGTAAAGAGGGAAAAACAAAGAGGTACAGATGAGAAAGAAAAGAACTGCTGCTGTTTAAGAGGCACCAAATAATTATCTAATTTTTCTAAACATTAAAAAGGGAAGTTATATGGAAAAGAAGGAAAGAAAAGAACAGAAATGCCTCTCAGCTGTCCACAGTCACATGATGGGGTCGGCAGTAGTCTAAAGGTTGGAGAGGTGGACTTTCAACCAGAGGGTTTAAAAACCTAATGGCTGGGAAAATACTTTGATCTTCTTAAACAGCTACGACTGAGGTGCCCGTGAGCAAGGCACTTAACCCCCTAACTGTAACAGCAGAACCAACAGCAGAAGGCTGCAGTTACGCTGGGCTTCACCTCAAACGTGCAACTGCATAAACAAAAAGCAGGGCAGTGTTGAAAAAACACATGCATGATTAAAAAAGCCCTGCAAAAACAAAGAAAAAGAAAAAAAAAGATGATATCTCAGTGGTCTCATTTTGCATTTCCCTTGTAATTCTTTTTACGATTTCCATCCCAAACATCATCTGTAGGACGTCAGTGTGTTTCCCTCTCTCCAGCATCACAGTGATTATGAAAACCAGCCATTAGACAATGATACGATGGTTTAATTCTCATTAAAGAGATATATCCACATATCCCTGTGCATGATGTGCCTTAAAAGCAAACATAAATATTCTGATCAAATTACCACTGTTTTTGACATGCAGGTCCTTCTTTTCTTGTGAAGAATTAATGTTCAAAATGTATTATTATTATTCTGAAACTTGGACATACTGTACAGTATTTGAGCAGCTTAATCAGATCATTGCTGCAATCTTAAATAGCATCTGAAAGTAAACGTTACTTCCTATGAAACACAATAATACAGCCCTAATTGGCTAAAGTGCATTTTATAAGGTGTCAAAGTCAGCTCAAAACATCCTGGCATTTGCCATGATACAGCCTGCTATCTTGTGATGTTTGAAGGACATGCTACACTACATAAAGTTAATACATGGAATAACAGCTTTCTCTTTTCATTCATTTATTGGTGCTACATCAGAAAATGTATAGGAAATTTGATTTAAAGCAAAATGCCAAACATTTCCTGGTTCAAGCTTCTCAAATGTGAAGATTAGATCCTTCTCTTTATCATTTTTGATGGTAGACTGAATATTTTTGGCTTTTGGAGTGTTAGTTGAATAAAATACAAAAATTTGAAAACATCACCTTGAGCCATGCAAAACAATACAAAAACATTTTATCTATTTTCTAAAATTTCAGAACTTAAATCTGTTAAAGGGTTTTTTCCTGTATTGTTATTCACTATCAGTTTGTACAACAACCTCCTCTCATGGTTACCTACAAGAGCAGTTATAGTTGCTGACATATACATGATTAAAGATTTCTGCTTATGACTACAGTATAGTGTGTTATAAACTATGTATTAAAGGTCTGTATCCTGCTTATAAATGCCAAATAGGGGAAGTGTTGCAAAACAGAACAAAGAAAAAAAAATCAGTAGATTAGCCCTTGATGAAAATAATCAATATTTGCAGCCTTGAACAAAAAAAAAAAAAAAGGCTCAGGAACACATTTTCATTGGAGCATATTTTTTCATGTATGACATGATGCACTGTCACAAATGATGACTCAATATGTTGGAATACGGTTGTGGCCCGTACTTGTTCTTTGTAATGCCACAACTAGAGGACCTGCATTTCACAAACAGTTGTGTTGTCATTTTAGCAGTGAGTAAAAATGTAATTAATACTTTCATCATGTTTTCAAGATATATAAACAGCATCAGAGCTTTAAAAAACACATTTCTAACCACTCTGTAAAGCATACTGTATATTTAACTCCATGTGCAGCTTAAAATGTCCCGGGGCTCATGACACCATCTCTGGAAAGTCAACAGCTTCAGTCCAACCCTTCTGTGTTGGACCATCTATTAACACACAGTGCAGGTCAATGAGGAGAGAGGGATGCATGAAAAAGTAGACCCATGCCTGGTCCAGGGTCAGTGCAGAACCTTGGCCAGTAGAGGGCATCAGACCCCTGTATCAGTGTAGGGTGGCTCCTCCTTCAAACTAGGGAGCACTGCATCCAGAAGGTAGGTGTTTGTGTGTGTGTGTGTTTGTGTGTGTGTGTGTGTGTGTGTGTGTGTGTTTGTGTATGTGTGCGTGTGTGTGTTTGTGTGTGTGTGTGTTGGTTGCCATGTGCCTGTTGCAGAGTTTTCCTCCAAAGCAGAATGAGTCAGATAAAGGTCTTGATGTGACTTGTGCCAAAGCTTCATTCATAATTTACAACAGCTATAGTCCTCACGTGTTTTATGTACAAGAAGTTATAAATCTGTATCTTAAACAAATATGTAAAACATAAAGTTGATTTCTCCTCATGATATTTTTGGAACATTATCAACTTCTGTCTGCATTTTGTTTCCCAAATGCTAACAACATTCATATACAGTGTTCTCATCTCAGAATTACTTTATCGTTAACTAATCATTCTTAATTTATTATATTATAATACTACTTTGACATTGTGCATTATGAAACTGGATTGATGATGTACGAAATTCAGAGAAGACAAGAATATATCTAACCACATTTACCTTTTCATAAAAGGTACATAACCCATGTACTTTTATGAAATATGTATGTATAAAACAATGTGCATCCTCAGTCTTTGTGATCAGTGTTTTGCATTGTACATTTCCAAGTGCACACAAATTTCCCGCAGCACTGCAGTATCTTCGTATTATACCGCAGCTCCTCACGCTCCCCCTGCCTCACTCTCTCTCCCCTGTATATCCTCTGTCACTCAACCAAACCTCTAGCCTTTTTAGCAAAAACTCTTGTCCCTCTTTCCTTCATGGCAAACTGAATTCCTTGATCTCTTCCCCCATCTTTGTCTTTATCTGTTTCTCTCTGTCCATCACTAAATCTGTAATATCGCCACAATGGTCTAAATCTTCCCTTTCAATCTCCAAAGCCTCTTTTGTCTTTGCTTCATATTGTTCCAAGGCTACATTTTTTTCCCCTCCACTTCACCTCACATGATCTGCAATACAAGCTCAGCATTTACTCCCATTCACACTTAAATGCACAGTAAACATGATTATGAGGAGTCAGTGTCTCTCCTTCCCTCCCTGATGCTCCCTCTTTCTAACAGGGGGAGGCGCTCATTTGCATGTGTGTGTGATAGTGAGGGGGAGGCACAGGCGATGGGGGCATGGCCATGGGAAGAGCCTGGCCTTGGGGATGTGAGGAGTGCGACCTGGTAAGGGTATGTGTCGAGGGGTAGCCAGCAGACGGAGGGGGCATTTGGTAGCTCCCTGCAGAAGAAGACCCAGAGGGGGGGCTTCCCTGAATGCCTGCTTGGAGATTGCTTTTAGTCGGCGCTGGTGGCGCCTGGTTGAGCTGGATGGAGATGTCACTGGAGGCTTCGGAGGTGCTGCGACCTCGCTTCAGCGGGGGCCAAGAGGACTCTGGGTGGAGGAACTGTCCACTGTAGTCGCTGCTGTCAGACATGCGGGGGCGGTAGAGAGCAGGGTGGGGGCGGTACATCTCCTCCTCCGCGTAACGCTTCATAAACAGATAGACTGACATCACCCCAGCCCCCTGAGACAGTGTGTGAAGAAAGAAATCAGTGAGAGATGAGGGGAGATAAGATGTGACAGGGAAAGAGGGATTTAGTTACATAAATACACTGAGTTCAGGGACAAAATAAAACTTCAGAGTAACTGTTACAAGCGATGGCTGTGGAAATTAGATTAAAAGTGACTGATAAAAGTGATGTGAAAAGGGTTGTACAAAGCAGAGAGATGTAAAGACTGTACATATGTACTTCTGTCTGCAGAGGATTCAAGATGAGTTGTTATAAGATAAAATAGATCTGAAGGTTTTAAAAAAAAAGGGGTAAAAGTAAGGAAACGTAAGTGTGAAGAAAAGATGGGAGGGGGCAAAGAGGAGGATAGGAGGGTAGTTCTCGCTGAACTGTCCACTGCACCACATTAAAAAAAAATGCTGCTGATGAAGGGAAAGAGGCAGAAGGAGAAGGAGGGAGGGAGGGAGGGAGGAGAGATGGGAAGATGAGCAGAGGATTCACATGAAACTGCATCATGCATGGATGCACACATGAGGACACACACAAAGCCTGCAGTTATCTCTATGAATCATCTCACATTATCTCTAGAAATCTAACAATCTTACCTGCCTACACACGCAACAGGCCGTCTGCCAGGAAAAATTCCCATACCATAGAAATGAAAATATATTCTTGGTATGTAGCATACGTGTGAAAGTAGGTCCACAAATACACAGTCTGTCTTTTTCTTCCCCATAGTTTTCTCTTGAACACACATACACACACATGCATAGAGCCCAGACTGACCTCTTTGAGTAAGAAGGAAGAGGCAGCGAAGGCAAAGGACCAGCCGTAGTAGTAGTTGAAGAACTGCTCGGGCTCCCTGGGCCGGTTCATCACCTCGTCATTAATACTGGAGATGTAGAGCACCAGGCCCACCACCAGGCTGAGGCCTGCACACAGCACATTAACAATGACAGAGAGTCGGAGAGAGAGAGGGAGAGTCGGATACAAGAGAGAGTGAGGAGGTCATTATACCCAAACAGCTGCACCAGTATGGTGAGGGTTTAAGAGACAGAGCAAGAGAAATGGGATGTGGAGTGACCATGCTAAGCAATTAGCCTTAAAAGTGCTAGAATTAATAAAGAGATGAGGGAAAGACCGGAGATTATGTGTTCATGGGTGTGTGTAGGTATCACAGTGAAGGACAGGGAGATAACGATGAATTACTTCCAGAAACGAAAGTAATTTCTGGAATTTTTGAAAAAGAAAAATCAAAAAGATATTTGGAAATGTCAGTGACTGTTTTGAAGATACTTTCTGAATGAACATTTTCTGTGATGGTATGTTCTCTGATGAAAAGAGCAACATCCACACACTGCCTCTCAGTGGGATCCACATCAGGTCAAAAAAAGTTAATCAAAAGATTTTCTTATCATGTGGATCATATTATCTTTTCCCTTAAAACATATCTGCTATTTCTGATTATTGGTAAATATATGTAATGTGGATATCTATTTAGACTTAACTGAATAATTTTCTTTCATTTATTTATTCCAAGAGCCAAGTGCCCTTCATTTAATTGTCTTATTGTAATGTCATTATTTCGATTTGACTACAAAGTCACAGTCTAGATAAATAAAAAAGGAGATTAAAGAGGTCTAAAAGGAAGCAAAAATGTGAAAGTAGCTTGACACAGTTTTAAGGCCATTTAGTAAAAAAGCTACTTGCAACATGCAATGTAAACTGTTGGGAGTTAATTGACTCAGTATAATCATCAAATGGAAAACAAGAATTGGCTTTTAACCCAGACCCTTTTCAGCTAGAAGCACAACATTAAAACATGAAAACACCCACTCCCCACCCCCCTCTCTTTCAGGAACACACATGCTTTATACACTGCTTATAAAATGTTGAATGCATGAGATACAACATATGGCCAACACTGAAGAGTCAATACCCAAAGAAAGCTGCACACTGTAAAAAGCAAATATGAGTATTTTTAGCTCTGCTGCAATATTCAAATGTACCACGGAGCTGTCAAGCCTTTCCGTCCTTTACATGAATGGTCAGTTTAAGAGAGTGTGTTTTCAATTTAAAATTGAAAAGCATAGGAAATGCAAAAACCATGCTGCTGTCAATTCTTCAGTGGAAGTACGCCTTTATCTAAATTAGTAACACCAGAAAAAGAGGGCAAGGGTACGCTGAGAGCAAATGAAAGAAGAGAAGGTGTGAGTCAACAAGGGTAAAATTTTGAAACAAATGAAGTGTCTGCAAGTACAAATGTGTATGCAAAATGTCTGTGCTGCATTTGCCGAAAGGAAGACAAAAAGAAAAGGTCACAGAAAGACATCAGCCTCTAACCAAGCTTGAAGAGCTGTGGCTGCATGCTGTGTTTTTTTTTTTTTGCTGTTGATCTGAATTCTGTAATATTAACCAGAACACAACCAATGCAGACTACAATATTTATCAGACCGATATGTCAGTGATTCAAGCGGAATAGTTTCATGTCACTCAAGTAGTCCACAAAAACCACAACAGCGGTCCACGGTGATGATAGGAAGGAGAGTGACTGAGATCGGGGAGAAATGGAAAAAAAGCAAAGAAAACTGAGAGGCTGCATGAACAAGAGAAGGGGGGAAGCAGAGGGAGGAGGGGAGTGGGCGAGTGGGGAAGGCAGGAGGAAGGCAATGTTAAGAGAGAGAGAGGCTTAGTGCAGCAGAATATTCAACCGCTGAAAAGCAATTTGACACACTTGCCCCTTATTATCACCCTATTATCAAAATACCTCATAAAGGAAAACACTGCGACACTTCCAGCACAGGCTATAAACATTACATAACCCCCATTATATAACACCTATTATTCTGCTACACCCTTTATCAGCATGTCCCTGCCGCGGCAAGTCGGAGCTGTCGCATCAGACTGGGTTTGATGCTCCTCTGAGCTCTGCAGTGCTGCTTCCTTCTCAAACGTGTCAAGTGAAACAGCCCTCAGAAAACATGAGCTCCAATTTGGCTCCTGACAGTCTTTACTCCACACAAATAGGAGCATTACAGCCACCTGCTGTTCAAGAAGGTCAACTGCACTACTGCAGAAAACTGGCTCATGATGAAATATGGAATTATTGTAAGTTTTTCTACATTTTTCACATGCATATTCCCAAATTCTTTTTTTAAACCCCTTTTTTGTTGTTGTTGTTTTTTTTCTATTTTATTTAATTTAAATCTGAGGAAAGCCTGGTCCCAGTCGTGACGCTAAATTTTATTCCTGAGTAACGCAAAGTCAAAATAGCACAAAACTCTCACCCTGCAGGGAATCATGAAGACTTATCTTTCCGGGTGACACTCTACACATCTGCATCATTCACTAAAAATAGAGGTCAATGATGGAGTGTCTCCAAGTGTGACACAGGAAACACCAGGCAGCGGTAATAAATCACAGAGTGAGGGAGTAGTGACAGCAGGACATGAGTAATGGGTCCCACCTGAGAGGATAAAGAAGATGCCGGACACAAAGGCCAGGATGGTGCGCTGAGGCCGGATGTGTCCGATGTTACTGATGACGAAGGCCGTGAAGACAAAGAGCAGCGACACCATGGGGAAGGGTGTGGCTGTACGCACCATCTCTGTGGGGACAGAGAGGTCAGGTGTTAAACAAAGTGGATGGGTTTTGTCCTTTAACTCATGGGAGGGTCAATGAGTCTCACGACATTAAAAACTCTTACATCTATATACAAAGTTTGCACAGTAATGCAGTGATGCGCCTCTGAAACAGGGAGATGGGGAAACAGTATTTCTTTCTTACAGGAGTCTATTTTTTTCAGTGTACAACTGAATCTCAACGGGACTCATTGAGAGCGAATGTCTAAGTCTTAGAAGAGTGTATGAAAAACACTGAAAAATAGATGTGCTGGCTAGATTACAGAGAAACATTAATTAATACCAGCCTTTCCTTTATTATTTTAACTTTTTTAAAATCTTTTTTTCTCACTTCCAGTTATGTAGCATTGGATATTCAGTAGTACTTGAATAGCAATGAAGAGTAAAATATAACTCAAAACCTTGAAACCCTGTATATTATTATATTATTATCAAAAAAGCTGCAGATTAGATCCCTGTTGATTGATCAATCAATGGCTTTGAACCAAAAATTAAGTTCAAATTTAGTAACCGCAATCAATCAGCAAGGGGACTCTGCAGTTGCTCACAACTATAGCAGGTGATGCGTAATATCATCGGGCTGTGCTGTTTTACTCACTGAGGATGTTTGCAGTGTTTTCGGTGGTGATCTCTATATCAGGTTCGGTGAAGTACTCTGATGCAACACATCTCCCATTTTCTGAACCTGAAAAAAAATAGAAAAATATTAGAGTTTGCTTTTAAGATCAAAGCCAGTGATGCATGAGGGAAGAAAAATAACCAAAAAAAAAGAAAAGCATTTAGGTCGCCGCAGTCCTGCTCACAGGTAACAGTCATGTTTTGTGACAGCTATGATTCCAGAGGCCAGGAGCTCACTGTTTCTCTTTTCATCTCTTCCTGCTCTCTCACTCTGCTACTATATTCGACCTCTTTCTGGGTGTTTGTCCCCGTAATGATGTGTACATATGCACCCACAAATAGCAAATAGCAGCATTGTTTGGTTTGGCTTTCGTGTCTCAGTATGTGCAATGTCTATCCGTCTTCTACAGTCATCCTTTAGTTTTTGATTGTTCAAACATGTTGCTGTGTCTTCCTACCAGCCACGAAGCAAACTCTCCAGAGGCCTGAATGAAGCGCCATCTTCACCTCCATGCTCTGGTTCTGCTGCAGGATGATGCCCTCCACCATGATCAGCCAGTAGTCTGTGGATACAGCCACCCCCACCAGCAGCAGCCCGCAGGCTCCGAACACTGTGGACAGGATGGTCAACGCACGGCTGCTGCATGAACTCATCTGGAGGGCAGAGCGGCAGAGAGAAGGGTTTTAGAGCAGAAGAGAATAGGCCCGTCAAAACTGGCAGAGACACGAATGTAGGTACATTTGGAAGGGGTCATGGACAGGAGGTCATTAGGAGCAGAGGAACACTGACAGAGACACGTGATGTAAACAGCTAGTGGCCATTTTCCTGTCTCGTCTTGTTACTGCTAAAGATGAGTTAGTGACACATCCACTGGCAACCAATCCCCTTAAAGGTCAGAGAGGACCAATTGCAAAAGATCATGACTTCATGGTAAACCACCGAAGTAAGGCAAAGACTTAAAAAACTGAAAGATAGACAGTAAACACACACACACACACACACACTCACACACAGATCAGGAAGGAGAGGAGAGGTCCTGTGTGACTCATACACAGTCTTTCTGTGACTTAGTTCTGGTTGACTAGGAAAGACTTCGTAGTGGATCCTTTGAGCGTGCTGTCTGCATGAATTTGTTCACGTACACGCATTTGTATGAGTGTGTGCCTGTGTATTTGTCAGACTGTTAAGTCAGTAGCCTCTGCCTAATTTGGACCGCTGTTCAGTATCATCACCTTGACAAGTAAATCCATATACGAGACACAGAGCAGTGTTTACTGAAATTACCCTCATTTTGTCAAGTTATACAGTACATCATGGGTTGCAATTGGAGTATTATCACTGTACTGCAACTGACCTGTCATTTCAACTCATGCCTTCTATTGTGAGAAGTTATGTTAATTTTTACTTTTATTATTTTCAGATGTTTGTTTCTTAGTATGATGGGATCTTTTTTTTGTTTGTCTTTTGTGTTTTCTCATTTATTTACTGTGTTTTACATTATTTTTCACATTGTTTATGTGCCTGGTGGCCGTTTAAATAGTCCCTACTTGTTAGAACTGTAGGATCACAATTGATTCTTTACTGATCTGATAGCATCTCATGCTGGCTTCAGATTTTATTTGTCTTTGCATGCGTGACTTTCGCATCATATCTCAAAGACTGTGCAGGCCATTAGAGTTCATTAAAGTCACTTGAAAAAGAATATGACATAGTAATAACCAACTGGAAGAACCCAGATCTTAATGCTCAGCCACTCAAAACTATGAAAGTAGATTTAAGAAGTAAACCAATATCATTCACATGCTGCGCTGTCTACAGCCTGAACTGTAGACAAGAGGCATCACGTCTGATCCTTATCGTCACAAAATAACTGATATTAGTTTTTACCAGGAAATGTTTTTTAGCCTCTAAGCTGTCCAGTTTGGCAGATCATGTAACAACTCAAGCTTCATCCTTCTTTTCTTACAGCAGCTGACAGGAGTGAAATCAGGCATGTTCCTCTGCTGATGTAACACAGCTGCTTCACAGTTTGAACAGATGTATGTTTTTAACCTCCCCGCTTCATATCACTGCTTGCGATTGTTTGCATACTTGTGACCTGCCATTTTGATAGTCATTACTAAAATCTTCGCAGCTGCAGATGACCAGATTTCTTTCTACAGTCTCTTGCATCCTTCTCTGTAAACACTGACCAGTGTGGTGCCCACAATTCCCCAGTCAAAATGACATAATTCACCAACATAATATCTTTGCATAAGGATGTATAGTAAAATATATCATCTGGAGGATGACTAATGGGTTTAACACTGATCATTTATCAGGCGCTTAAGGAGGCTTTGACATCAGAAAATGAACAACAAGTTAATGACTAAAACACGAGAACACTCTCTTCTTCTCCTTTTCTCTATTTGTATGACAAACCTTTGGGCCTCAGAAGAGCCGAGTTATAATAGAGACTGCATTTCTAGTGGGGTATAAACTCTTAAAGATTAAGCTCAGCCAGGTGTTATCTGGACAGCCACTGTGTGAGATATGATGACTACAGAAGTACCTTGAGTTTCTATGCAGCTGCAGGGCTGAATGGAACTTGTTTTGTGAGCAAGGAACAAGAACGATGTGTAAGAATAGAGATGACTAGTGGTAAAGGGTACATATCTACGAAATCCTCTGAGAAACGACAGGTTTGGGCAAGTCAAGGCTTGAAAAAAGCAGATAAAGTACAGTGTGAGTCACTAGTGGGACAGATAGAGGTGAAGGGAAAAGTATGACCAAGTATATAAAAAAAAATTTCAGCTTGAAAAACAGCAGAAATGTCATCAACGTGTGAGACACAAGGCTATAACTGCTGTAGTGGAAATTTACTAACCAACCAATACCAACGTGTGTCATGCCCATTTAAAAACTATGTAACTGATAAAATTCATTTAATTGCCAATTTTATGTTCTAGGACCTTTTTATGCTTTAATCACATTAATGCATTATTTTATCTTGTGCAGGGAAAATGGGTGTCTCGTCAGAGATGGAAAGAAAACAGGAAAAGCCCTTTTTTTCAAGCGCTTTTCATTTCATTTTTCCCCCAAAGTACATCTGATGAAATCCAATTCTGAGAAGTGACTGTTATTGGACAAAAAGAGTTAGAGACTGATATGGTGTGAGACAGGGTCAAGAGTCACATAAAGGTTATACAAGTATGGCATATAAGTCGCTGTTCACAAAATTATTCTTCGAAGCTTGTATTGATTTCAGACAAACCGGTTCCATTCATTTCCCATCATTTTCCTTCTTTAGTTAGTGGTCTTGAATCGTACAGCAGGTGGCAATTGCCGCTGCCGACACTTGGCCCTGGTCGGGCAGAGAGTTGCAGTAGAGAGTTTGAGCGAGTGCGAGTGAGAGAGTTTGAAGTAGATTCACTGTAAAATCAAAAACAAGTCAATGAAATGACACAGACGACACAAAGTATTGGGGGGGGGCTGCTGTTAAAAACCGATGAGGGAGCAGAGAAGAGTGGGACTCGGGGATAAGCAATCACACCTTCCAGCAGTTGGAGGATGTGCCAAAGTGGTCAGGAACGAGTGTGAATCAATTGGAGTTGCAACACTGCAGAACTGAGTGGATGCGCCTGAGTGGCTCCTCCAGACTTGTCAGCACCACGGACAGCTCCCTCATCTCTCTCTCTCACTGACTGCCAGTCAAACAGAAAACACAAAAAACGACTCGACGGATGAAATTCATCCTGCTGCTCCATAATGGGTTTGGAAAAAAATGAGGGGAACAATTTCCACTCCTTTCTACCCCTGTATTGTGATCACATAATCCCAAAAAATCCTGTTGCAGCGTTCGGAGAAACAACCAATGTAGGCTCGTGATTGAGATTGAGTGAAAAAAAAAAAATCCATTTCCCTGTTAGATTTGTGATAACAATCCCATTTTAGCAGTGTGAGATAGGCCCCTCAGCTCCCTCACCCAGAAAGTAATGAGCCAATTGAATTGGTTAGATAGGAGCCACAAGGGGGACAAAAGGTTTAATTCTCTTTTAATCTGTCACAATCTAAAGACCGACATCACCTCTAAGCCTCTCAGGGAAGAGAGACACCAAGAGAAAGAGGGAGTGATGGATAAGAGGAGAGGATCTGGAGATGTGCTGCAGAAAACAGAAAACACTCAAGCAAGGAAAACAGTAGAAAGCGGAGAGAACTGAGAGGTGGATGGAAAACTCTGCCTGCAGAAAGTCCAGAAGGCGGGAACAGCAGGAGTAGACGAAGCAGATACACTTTAAAGCAGAGAAAGACCTTGGCCCAAAAAAATGGAAGGAGTAGCCAACATGGACGCGCACGACGGGGACGCGCGCCTACACCTGTGCTAAACTACCCAATCCGCCCGAGAGGGCCGATGAAATCACTCATCGGAAAATAAATGACTTCATAACGACTAAACGAAAAATATCGTGACTCAGTGGGTGGGTTTGCTCATGATTTTCTCAGAGCTGCGCAGCCACACGCTCATAAAACTCGCACCATCTCCAGGGAGCAGAGCGGAGAGTCCGACGCTCACTCTCTTATTTCCTGTAAAACGACATGTATGTAAAAACAGGACCAGGATCCGAGCAGAGGGACTGAATGAAGCAGGGATGTGCGCATAGGATTGTTTAGAGACCCCCCCCCCCTCTCTCCTCCTGTCACACACACTCACACGCGGAGTTTGGAGATGATAAACAGAGCAGGGAACATGTGAGCGACTCAGACACACAAAAACGGGATAAAATTAGAAGACTCCTAATAATAATACGAGCTGGTTAACGTTTTGGCTTTCGGGTAACATTACACTGTGATTTTATTTTATTTTTTTCCCCCCGTGCGCTCTCGGATGAAAAGCGACGCGGGACCCGTTCTGAATGCTGCTGTTTTCACAGCTGCCATCGCACACACACACACACACACACACACACGCACGCACGCACGCACGCTTACATCGAAAATGATTAAGTCGAATGATGTGTAATATGTGAATAACACATGTGTAATTCAAAAGGAAGAAAAATACTCACCCTGCCACGAGAGTCGTGCGCACACGTCAGTAGCCAAGAAACCTCACACCGGGGAGGCTTGGTGGATTTTGGTCTTTCCCTGTCTCCCCCCCCCTCTCCTCTCTCCCTCTCTCCCTCTCCCCCTCTCTCTCTCCCTCTCTACTGTGTGTTTACCCTAAAGCCCCGTTACCCATCCTCTAAGTCCCTCACTCTCTCTTTCAGTCAATCTGTCCCAGGCACTGCGGTGGATTGGTTCAGCAAGCTACTTTGAGTACAAAAGAGACATGCTGGAGCTGGAGCAGGAGGGACAAGTGTTGGAGAGAGAGGGAGAGAGAGGGAGAGAGGGAGAGAGAGGGAGAGAGAGGGAGAGAGAGGGAGAGAGAGAGGGGGGGGTGGAAGGAGGGAGGGAGAGACAGAGGTCAAACCATTACATCTCATCCAATCATACATATCATTTTTTAATGATTTGTTTTCTTTGTTTTGCTTCCATCAATGTGTACTGTGCAGTATAATGTTGAAAAATTTAGTATGTGTTGCATAGTTTATATACAGTATTGTAAAAATGCACAAACACATTTTCTATCCATCTGTATCTATTTAATTGTTGCTATCATGATATTGTTTTTATTTTTTGCATTAGACTTTGCATTTACCTTCTTACATTTGTACTTCCTTGTTGTCAACTTTTCAGTTATCATTTAAACAATTCAAAACCCACTGACCAGTACAAAAGGTGCTTTAAATTATTTTGAAGACCTAATATGCTTACAACATGCTTCGGCTGCACTGTACTTAATTATGATAATGACGATTGAAATTCAAATTGAAAAGTCAAGCAAAGCAGAATTATATGAAGAGGTGAGGCACTGAGTTTAATGTGGAGTTGAAAGGGGATGCAGGTTGAAACCATTAGGCCAGTTTCCACAGATTTAAGGTTCTGATTTCAGGTGAAAGTAGAAAACCCAGTGGATCACTTGTCCTCTAGTAGCTGTAGTCATTTAAGAACGGTCAAACACTTTCATTGGACCCTAGATGAAAACAGTAAAAAAAAAAAGCCCTACTAGCCCTACTAGTAACCTCCCTCTCCCTCTCTTTCTGTCTCTTTACATCCCTTCATCCTTCTCTTCTTCCTCTTCTTGCCCCCCCCCCCCCCCCCGTCTCCTGTGGTTCATGTCCCTTGCTCTATTTTTAGTTGGCTGGTGGAGGACTCTTATATTTTTAGTAACGATATCAATAGTCTACAGCACACTCTGACCTCAGGGCATGAGCAAGACGGAGAGAGAGAGAGAGGGAAGGGGGAGCGAGCTAGAAACAGCGGAGGGATGGAGGAAGAGGAAGAGGAGGGAGCAGTGAAGAAGAGAGATGATATCGTGTCACAGTGACAGTGAGTGATGGACTGCAAACACAGCTCCGTTCTCTGAGCGCTGGAGCTTCAGTTACACAAAGGAAGATGCTGTCAAGGTTGGAGTAAAGGTTGCTGTGAGAGTTTGAAATCAGGCAATAAACAATCAAGATCGGGTGGACACCACGTAAGAAATAAAAATCAAAGAAAAAAAGAGCAGCATTTTCCTTTTCAAGAAAGTGTGGTCAAACATTTTATTTTCTGTATCAATGCCTATTCTTTCCTGTGCTAATGGTTCAAAACACATCAAAGGCCAGTACGGAACCTCATCTTCCACTAGTAAAGATATTTACATCACTTTCTTCATCACACAAATCAACATGAAACTCATTAAAAGTCGCAAATCTTGACATGATTATTCACATTTTCTGAATTATAGTGGTGCAAAGAACACCTGGAAATGTTTTCTCTCCAAAAGTGGGGTGTTTGGTGGTAAAAATACAGTTATATTACTTTCAATTTCACAAATCATAAAATGGCACGAACATGATTTGGCTGTGTTTACCCTCCTCTGCATCCCTCTCATACTTTCACTGCTTTGTACCCCGTTAGTAGAGAATATAAACTGTAGGCGTAAAATAAGACATGACAAGACAAGATACTCGTGTCAACAGACAACAACATGGGGGTATTTCAAAGAGATAGCTGCGACAACAATAAATTCTGACACTATAATTTATAGAGAATGACATAAAACAACACAGTGAAGCATTCACAGTGCAGCACTGATAGAAAAGATAAACAGAGAGGAAGAGAGATGAAGGGCAGATAAAGAGGAAGTAAGTGAGATAGAGAAGGAGATGGGAAGTTGATGAGGTTTTAATGTGAAGGTCAACTTGTTATAACTCAGATCTCCGTGGGGATATTAGTCCCCTCGTGATTCTAGAGGGGTTAAGGGAGGGAGGAGGGAAGTGGGCGGGGCAGATGGGAAGGGAGGAGGAGGAGAAGCTGCTTTGGAGGAGGAGGGAGTGAAAGTGGGATGCCCGAGAGGTGGTTTTGCTGGTTCGACAACTACAGTACCACAGTAAATACAAGGGTCAGCATGTTCTCTGGTGTGTGTGTGTGTGTGTGTGTGTGTGTGTGTGTGTGTGTGTGTGTGTAAAAGCCTGTGAGTGTGTGCACATGCTTAACATTGCACTTTTGAGTGTGAGCATGTGTGAAAAGTGAGGGAGAGGGAGCGAGTGTGACGGATAGAGACAAAGCACAAAGCGGAGAAGACAAAGCAAGAGGCTTCGCATGTTTGTTTCTCAGCAGCTTTACACAAATATCACAGAATCAAATACTTCACTGTTCTCCTTTCATGACTTTTTCAATCACTTT
Source organism: Istiophorus platypterus (assembly GCA_016859345.1). NCBI lineage: Eukaryota > Metazoa > Chordata > Actinopteri > Istiophoriformes > Istiophoridae > Istiophorus > Istiophorus platypterus. The sequence goes on from CM029126.1 coordinate 11,207,785, forward strand.
ATTTCAATGTCCTTTTTTCAGCACATAAAAACAAAATTAACTCAGTTAACAGATACATAAATTATCTATCTATGGTATTAACTATTATTGACTGTATCTATCGTATTTATTGTGTTGAAGTAATCTGTGTTTGTGACATTTGACCTTAAGTCAACTTGAGCTAAGGCAAAACGATGCTCTGAAACGGATGCACTTAAAACAAAACTGTATAATTTTTCTCCTCCAGATGAGAAATGATTACAGTTATTCTATGCATACACAGAGTGTGGACAAAAGAAAAAAAATCATAGAGAGGTATTAAAAGAAAGCAAACTGACTTCTGCCTGAAATGAACAGCTGGTTTATAAAACGAGAGCTCTGAAATGGGATTATTAAACTGTAAGTTTGCGACCACCTGCCGGGCTCAGATAGTGTTTAATGAGAGTGCTGCTATTATTTTTTCCACGTATTGAACAGTCCCAGTGAGCCTCAGTTTTAATTATGTTGTAATCAATTCCGTGAGTACGTCATTACATAGCAAAAACGCTTTATGGTATACACCACTAAAATAATAAAGTATCTGTACCTGTACAAACTAACAAGACTCTTGTTTCAGCTGCAGAAAACATTACTTAGAGGTATATTTTCTAAAACTGCAAACGCATATTTCATTGCAAATGCAGGATGCCATAACAAGTGCATATACCGTAATTTGCAAAGGCTTAATTCCATAGTTTGCACAGGAATAAAAGAAAAAAATAACACGAGGTTAAACCAATTTGTGACTAGAAAATGATGCAAGCAAAACTGTGGCAGCAATGTGAGGACTTCCTCCGTCTGATAATGGAGTCAGGCAGAGTGGACCTGAACTGGGGGGGGCAGCTCTGTAACCCACATTAACTGTTACATCGTGCCCGCTGAGTTGTTTCGGCATTTCAGCGTGTCCTCTGAGGTCACGGGTGTGACGTCAAACTGGGACGTCGAGCCAGGCCAGAGGAACCTGACTGGGCAGTTCCAGAGGAGGCCAGTCTGATAAGAACAAATTTATAATGGCTACCCGCTCAGTTTGCATTACAGTCAAATTGTCAACAGTCACACACAAATAGAATGAGATAGATATTTAGATTATAGTGCTTCTGATGTTGAGTTACTGTACCATGTTTAAACACATTTTTCAACTGGAATACACCTGTTAGGGACCTTTTAGTTATGTATATGAACTGTAAAATGATCAAAAAGTGGAGGACTTGTTTTGCCTACCACCTGAATTTGTATACCACAGTTGAGTGAGGAAGGACCTGTCTGGAAAAATCTAATTGTTTGTTTTCTCGCAACATAGGATGGATTCTAATCAAATCAATGAAAAACGTTTCATATAAACTGGTTGTGAAGTTAATTATCATTCTTGGATAAACTATGCTATAGAAAACTAGTGTCTGAAAGCAATTCATTCTAAAAACATTGCATGCATACAGATGAAGTATGTAATCATACTACAATCATACTACAATACTCCTCTACCAAGTTAAGGGATGACTTACAAAAAAACTCTAAGATCTATCTATAATAATGGCATTGTTTGCATTGTTGCAACATTTTCTGTGACTATGAAGATGAAATACATACATCAAAGAGAGCGCGTGGATATAAAGGTGTCTTGGCATTTTCATGTAAACGTCAGAATTTGGTTATGAGAGGTGCCAGATGCTCAAAATCCGTTATAAAACTACCATTAAAGGAATTACAGGGCAGTCTGGGTGCAGTTAAAGGGGCTGTGGGAGAATGTACGGGAACCATTTTCAAACAGCGGTGAGAGGCGAGGGGGCAAAGTCTGGGTTGAGGAAGGAGAACCCCTCAAAGTCTTCCTGGTTGATGGCCGCAAGTATATCCGGGTCGGAGGGAGTGAGTGCTGACGGAGCCGCGGTGAAGAACTTATCAAAGTTTTCACCCTTTTTTCCACCCTGATAGAGAAGAAAAAGAAGAAGAAGATGAAGAAAAAGGAGAAGAAAAAAAAGAAGAAGAAGAAAAGAAAAAGGAAAGTACATACAGATCAAGATAAGGATGCATGGTCACACATATGTGATTAACACTGATTGCATTCATACTCTTTCCTCATGAAAAAGACACAAAATAAGATAATTATAAAATGAATCCACCTCCATCTTTCACCCGTCCCTTCCTTTTCTCTCTGAGGAGCTCTCTATCACACCTACTGTAGGAAGAATGCTGCTTTTCCCTGCTCCTTAACAGCATGTGACAGCCATTCTTCTGGATGATATGAATCTCATTTAGCTAATGGGCCTGGCCCCTAACCCCTGAGCATACCCGCTCACTCTAGGCACACCTCACCATCGGCCAGCGGGGCCACAAATTGGTGTCCGCCAGGCTAATGAGGACTAACATTTGCATATGGGAGGAGAAGGCAGGACCCCAAGGTCAGAGGGTCCTGTCTGTTATGACTGGACTGTCTGTACCTGAGGGCTCAGAGCTCATCTCTAGGAACCAGCAGAGGTGATAAAAGAGAGAAAGGAGATGGGGGTGCTGTTAGAAGAGAGAGGAGAGGAGGGGATGAAATGAGGGAAATTGTGGGAGTCAGAGAGAAAGAGAAAGAGAGAGAGAGAGGAGACAGATGGAAGGAAGTGATGGCTTCAATTCCCTAAAATTGTCCTTGGAGAGACAGAGCCAGAGAGTAAGACAGAGAGGAGGAGGAGAGAGGAGAGTGACAAGACAGAAGAAAGAAAGAAAGAAAGAAAGAAAGAAAGACAGAAAGAAAGAAAGAAAGAACAAAAGAAAGAATGGATCTGTAGAGTCTGTAGGCCATCTGTTCAACTGACAGTTCTGGGTTTGAAGGGCGGCTGGATCTCCAGTCTCTCCAGACGGTCCCAGTCAATCCAGCGGAAGAACGGATGCTCCCTGATCTCTCTCTCTGCTTCCTCTCCCCCACCCAGACGCTTGGCTGGGTGCTTTGTCAGGAGCTGGATTAGAACAAAGAAAAGTAGGGGAAAATGGGAAAGAGGAAAAAATAACATGATTGCAATTAAAGGTGTTTTAAATGTAATATCATATAATATTCAATTTTTTTATAAAGTGGATGGCTGCTGGATCTAGCATCATATTCAAAAGACATATGAAAGGTATCAGTCTCATGTACCATGTATCTCTCGACAAGAAAGCAAAAGAGCTAATGTGCTGAACTTCAAAGTGTTTGAATATTATTTTACTGTATTTCAAAAATTTAATATGATATATAAGTTTATCTTAATTGTCTTTGCGAAAAGTGACTCACTCCCTTGCAGATGGCGACAGCCTCACGAGAGAGACTTTTCGGGTATGAGACGCTCTGCTCCATTATGGACTGAAACAGCTCCTCCTCATCAATACCATCAAATGGTGGCTAGAGGGAAAAGACGGAGAGGAAAGTTAAAAAAAGGAGCATAGCTGACGGGATCTGGGGCAACCTGAAAGTGGTTATATTGAAATTAAAATTCTTTCAAAGTCTTTTGAAGTTATTACAAAGGAAAAGTAATGGAGGCTTTAATATCTCAACACACGGGTCTACTGTTAGGCTTAAGCTGAGTATTACCTGTCCTGCAAGCATTTCATACAGCAGAACTCCATAAGACCACCAGTCCACTGCTTTAGTATAGGGCTGATATGCCACAATCTGAAAAAAGATGGCAAGAAAAAGGAGAGAAGCAGAGTTATATATAGATATAGATAGATATACATGATATACAGCCAAGCAAGAAAAAGTAGGGGGGTAATGTATGAATGAGTTTAGAAATAATCAACACGTGACTTTGGATTTGTGTGATGCTGTTTGCCTGCTTGTGTGTGTGTGTGTGTGTGTGTGTGTGTGTGTGTGTGTGTGTTTGTGTGTGTGTGCGTGTGTAGTTGCACATGTGCATTTTTGTGTTTGTTTGTTTCCCCAGTTTGTGTGTGTGCGGGTACAATCTCCAGCCCCTGGGGAAATATATTGTATCTCTTCCAAAATGGCAGATGCAGAGAGAATCAATGGGTGTTTACATAAGAGAGTCAATACCCAGGGGTTCAATAGCAAGGTTTACAATATCAAAGACATGCACAGCAGTCGCATCCTCTCTTTCTCTCTCTACTGTATCTGTCTACTACAAGTCCTCAAACCAAACAAGCAGGATATCTTGTTGTTTATGATCACTTCACACAGAAACACGCGCACAGATATTTCAGACAGTTTGTAAGGTTAACATTAATCAGCATAAAGATATTTTACATATCAAAAAGGGTGTCAAGCAAAACCACCTCTGCTGTTTTTAGCATTTCAGAACAGCTGATATTTGCCCCAACATCGATTACATCCTTTTGAGATACGTGAGTTAGTTTTCAGTGGTTTTTCTCTCACTCACACAGGAGTATATAGACATTAATGGGTAGTTTCAGATTTCTAAGTCTGTCTTAAGTCAATAGTTAAGGGACCAGATGAACACTGAAACGGGTTTTGATTGAAACAAGACATACCATACTGGGCATTAAAAGATATTTTCCCAATATGCCTCTGATGTATGTGATAGGGGAGAAACTCCACAGTCCTCATTCTGTGAAAAAATACAGTCCAAACATTCACCAGAGCTAATGTGAGGCTTTAGGTGACGGAGTTGGACAAATCAGGTGGGTATCATCCATCCAAAAAAATGTGTTAAATTAAAAACGTCAATTGTGGTAAGAGAAAGACAAAACCGGTGACACAGGGTCTCTGAAGGACAACTGTGACTTCTGTGCGATGTTCTCATGGCACAAGTACACACCACTGCTAATTGAATCATGTGAAGTTAATTATTCAAAAATGCTGACAAGGTCAGAGAGGACGGAGGAGACAATAGGAGCTGCAGCGGAGCAGCTTGTTATCTCACAGCGCTTTCAAAAACAGGTCAAGCAAACAAAGATGGGGTGAAATGAGGAAATGGGAGATCTAAGGAACGAAAGCGGGAAGTTTCAGGGGTGACTGTGGACTGAGGGCGGGGGTTGGCGTACCTCAGGGGCGATGTAGTCAGGGGTGCCGCAGAAGGTGCGAGTGGTGTCGCCCTCGAACATGCCTTCCCTGCACATCCCGAAGTCTGCAATCTTTATGTGGCCGTCGCTGTCAAGCAGCACATTATCCAGCTTCAGATCCCTGAGAAGAAAGCAGATAGATCACACAGGTATAATAATTTTGATAGATAACATCTTTATAGGAGCCATTAGCTACAAAAGACATGATAAATCTGTGTCATGTCTGTGTTACTGTAGTGACACCACCGTACCAGGGCATGTTAGATGAGCGGCCCACTTCTTTACCTGTAGATGATGCCTTTGCTGTGGAGGAAGAAGAGGCCGATTGCTATCTCTGCTGCATAAAACCTGGAGGGAAAGAATGGGGATGGGGGTATGGGGGGGGGGGCACTCACTACTGGTTGCTTCCAGTTTTCAGATAATTCAAAAGAGAATGATGACAAGACTAGAGGAGAGAGGGAATGAGCTCGAGAGGGGTGATGAAAGGGAGAGTAACAAAATTGATGAAAGGCAGGGAGATGAAGAAAGAGAGCTGGAAATGAGCAACAGGGTATGAATTAGTTTTAGATGATTGATCAAAGATTATTGATTAGATGAACAGCCAGGGGGAGGGAAAATGTAGATGAAAAGATTTGATCATTGGGAGTCGAGGAAAGAGAATAAAGCTGGTACTTGAGTTGATGACTTTTTATGAGTCAGGTATAATGAACAAAGGTAAGAGATGACTGTGTATATAAAGGGACAGAGAATGAAAAAGGGAGGGAATGAGACGCTGTAGATGGAGAATGTGATTAAAAGTAAAAGACAGGAGCTTTTTAACTACATACGCTGCATGAGGCTCTTTGAACTTGCCAACTATCTGAATGTGAAACATCAGGTCTCCTCCATTGACGTATTCCATCACATAATACAGGCGGTCCTGCATAAACAACACATGTTCATATACACACTCTCCATACATAATCACCTTCTTCTACAGGCAATCTGTCGACCCCCCCCCCCACCACCACCATCACCACCACCAAAGACCTTTTTAAAGAAAGCAAGCTAATTATTTCATACATTAAACGAAATTCTCAGCCATCCTGGACTGAAACTACTCCCGGGAGGACTATGCAGCCAAAATATCGGGCGGGTTTGGGGACAATTTAATGACAGTTAGGTGGTTCATTTGAGACCAAACCTGCATATCCGCTACACGCACAGATATATACACACACCTCACTCTGGAAGGCGCAGTAGAGGGATGTAAGGAAGTGAGGGCGAGAGGAGAGTGCCAGAACCCTCCTCTCCACAAGGGCGCTCTCCGTGTCTTCGTCCTGGAAGAGAACATCTTTCTTCAACACTTTCACTGCGAACAGACGCTCGCTGCCTCGCTCCTCGGCCAGCAGCACCTGGGGCAGAAACAAAGACAAGAAGAGAAGTTACTGGACCAGAAAAAGAATGAAAAGAATTTTGTAGCCGCTACTGTATGTCTTAAAACTGCTGCATGAAGAAAAGAAGAGAATGATCAATCAAAATGCTAAAAGCAAAATTAACTTTTTCAAACTTTCTCCCAAAGTTAATGCAGCAGCAGTCTCCATCAAATCTGTTTTTTTTTTTTTTCATTGCTTTCACACAAATATATTCAAATTCAACAGTATTCAAAATTCTTGAATGCATGTCTCATTCTAGCATCATCCCTCATCCTGGTTAAAATAATACATATACTATAGTGTAACACTGAGTGTTTTTTAGGTCATGGTGTTATGAATTAGAAGGTGCAGTTGCTGGGAGGATACTAGTTCTGCTGTTTTGATTAAAAAGAAAAAAAGTGCTTTCGAGGCACAGTTACAACATTATGGCTATTCTCTGTATGAAATTAAGTCTTAGGATTTGGATCAAGTTGCCGGTATTGATAAATAGATGTATGTGTAAATTTATTCTATTTCATTTTACTTTCTATCTTATGGTGCTGGTATATACCGTACATTTGTGCTCATCACTTTCCTGATTTGCTTTTAACGCTATGTCGTGTAGCCAAAGACAAATCTTCACAAATTATACAGTGAGGTTCCAAAGTAACGAACTAAAATAGTGCAAGAGAGCAAAGAAAAGTTAATGCATGTAGTTGACAGATGCTTAGGCAGCTTCAGCACTGTGCGCATTTAACCCGAGATGGTGAAATAAGTGAATGTCATGTTTAATTAAACCCTCTCTATGTCTGAAGATTTATACAAGTTAATGTCATGAGTGAAAAATCAAAGGAGCTTTCATACTTTTATCAGACATTAAAAACACATTCAGTGGCTATTTTCATACCCCTGTGAAATTGGCTGCTAGCAGGATTGCTCTGAGAGCTAATGATGCTATAATTTTCTGGAATAAGAGGCATGTGACCCAGCTTTTAGTTGAAAAGATACAGTCAAGAGCACTGGAACATGTTGACAACTGTTTAAAATTGTCTTGCCAACCTGCAGTTCTGTGCCGTAATCATCACTGGCTGGTGGGGATTTTATTTTCAAATAGTAGTGAATGGTACAGAAAATCACATAGGTTCATTTTTCAGAAATCAATGTGACTAAATTAAGTTGCTCATTAAGAGAGGGTGTGCGTATGTGTGTTTGTAATGTGTATGTGTGAAGGGCCATTGATGAACTGCCCGTCACTATGAGAAATCCTGCCGTCCGTCATGTTTTCACTGCTCTTCCCTGTATTTCTTTTTTTCAGATTTTATCTTTCTTTTTAATTCTAAACACACAATCGAGAAATCTTATATACTAAATTTCATTAAGCACCTGTTTGCATTGTGGCATTTTTCCTGCAATGGTGATGAAACATTGTTAGGACAGTTTGTTCCAACACTGTTGCAGAAGTTCCCATAACTTGGACTTGCAGGTTGCTTTGCTTTCAGCTTTTGCATTAACATTCAAGGATTCATTTACTTCCATTGTAGGAAAACTGTAAATGAGTCAATTTCTTAATCCTTGAAAAGGCCTGTTTTCGCTGAAATTTTCATGATTTTTCAGTTTTTATTGACCTAAACTTTTTCTTTCATCTCGGGAAGTTTACCACTTACCCTTGTAACATCTAGGGTTACTCACTGAGCTTGAATTTCTTAAATTTCTTTAAGAATTGAACAAAATGGGGTTGTTCTAAAGTTTAACTGGCAGTGTAAGTTTTATTTTTTCCCCTCTTGATATCCCATTTCCTTTTGGTCATTTTGTCACTTTCTGCACCACAGCAAAGCTTCTCTCCATCTCTCTTTCTCACTTTCGCTCACTCAGCAGCCTCAGGGTCTGTCTCTCCTTTCTTGGGTCGCTTTTTTCTCACATCTTACGTAAGCCGAGTCTATTTCTCCTGTCCTCTGTAGACTCTCCTCTGACAGTTATGAAACAGCACAGGGGGATTTCAGAGGAGGAAGGAGGACTCAAAACTCCACTCTCTTCATTATGGCTCATCTTCTGGGGAATTAAAGAGAAAATGGAGAGCAGAGGCTCCCTTGAAATGAACACCTCCAGGAGGACTGTCTGACTGTGTGGCTTGTAAGAAGACAGCCAGCCTGAGCTCACGACTGCTGACAGCACAAAAGAAGCTAAGGGTTAAATGAATCATTTGGCAGTAGAAGGAAAGACAATGAGCATGTTGGTAAGAGAGGAGATTTTTTTCAAAGATTTTGCTTTGATGTGCCCTGGAGCTGCTGTATGAAATGCCACTTGAAGGTTAAGTCCATTGATAGAGGAAATTATTTAAAGCCAGGAACAAGCTTTGTATTTTTCATCATGAATGGCCTCTTTGATATCACGTACGGCTGTTGGATCAGAGGTACTGATTGTGTGTGGGAAAAGATGACAGTTCGTCTCAGCAGCTGCTGGGTTTACCTTGCCAAAGCTGCCTTTGCCCAGCACCATGAGGAAGTTGAAGTCGTGGATGCCCACTTTGACTTTGCTGGGAACTGGGGTGTGGACGGGTGGACAGGACGGGACGGGGGTCGGGGGCAGGGCCGCAGGGAACGGCTCAGACAATGGGGCGGGTAAGGCTTGAGGCAGAGGGGGTGTTGTGGCGTCTGGTTGAGGCTCCTAGAGAATCACAGTAGAGGGGTTGAGAAATGGATGATCGGGTGCCATCCAGCGCACACAAATAAAACATAAAAACAAGACCAAACAAACCCCTTCCTACCCCATGGTTTGGACTAGAGTCAGAAAGAACAATCCTGCACCCTGGTGGAGACACAGTGTAACAGAGAGGAGGGGACTCAATATAATTTATTATCTAATTATTTAGCTACAATGGTAGAGATAAATCTTCCATGTTTTTAGTATTGTATTGTAGAGGGACAGTTCAAGATCCTGACCCAGTGTGGGCAGTGGCAGCGGTTGTTTATTAAATTAAAGTAACTCTAAACCGATAAAGGCAGTGCCAAGGCCTTAGGTGAATGATCATTAGCATGGTAAAAAAAAAACAAGGGCTGCTCTAATCTCTGCTGAATGCAGTTATAAATATCCCCACTGTTGCTCTTTGTTCAGAAGGGGAGTCAACTGATGGCTTTATTGTCCGGACTGGAGCATAGCGCTGCCTACCTGCAGGTCTGGATCTGGCACGGGAATGTTGTAGTACTCTCCCTCATCCTGGGCCAGCAGTTTGAACCAGCCGCTGATAGGGCGCCTGAAGATCTCACTCACTCCGAACGACAGCGCTCCCATGAAATCGTTCCTAGACGTGCGGTCCCAGTCCCACACCTCCACAGACAGACGCCTGTCCCACTGGTGACCGCGTACTGAGCTAGAGAGACGAACATAAAAACTAAAAATCACTAGGGAGGATTTGCTCAGTATGGAGGCAACATAGCACTTTTATGACATTTTCCAGATTTCTGAGGATAAATATCTTAATTCTACTGAATATCATAAAAATGTAAATATAAAGGCAGTAGAGGTAAAAACTGCTGATGTGAAGAAAGCGGCATAAATTCAGGGGCCCTCAGCTTTACTTTCTGTCATCTGTTCTTCATCTCTCAGGGTAATTTTGGATGCAGCGTTCCCAGTTTCTGAGATATTTCATTTTACCTGAGGTACATTTTGTCCTACACCTTTGCAAACTTTCCCTCTTGGATCAAAGTTCACAATGACTCACAAGGTGAAACTCTCATTCCAGACAGGATTGAGTGTGGAGCGGATGGTCTTAGTCTTCTGTTTGCTGTGGCTCTTAGGGTCTGGAATCAATTTCAGTTTAACATATGGGTCTGACAAGCCATTGGGATCCATGGGCATCAGGTTAAGAGCCTCTCGCACTGGGGAGAAGGTAGAGTATTAGAAATTGCAGACAGAGAAATGCTTCATTCTAAGTGTGTTCCTGCTTTTTGTTCAAAACCTTCTATTATCCAGCAGGTCCTCCCACCTGTGACAAAGACGTCCTCCTTCTCTCCTCTGACAGTTAGGTGGATTCTTCCTCTCTTCTCTGTATGGTCCTGGCCGCAGAGACTGGGAACACTGGTCTCACACCTTCGATGGACATTCATGTCACAACCTCACCATACGAAGATACACAAAATGCAGATATGAACAAACACATGCATACAGTATATGTCAAAAACATAAATTAGAACACAAACTTTAAATTTACAGCAAATTCAAAAAATTATTAATGTAAAAAAAAAAAGTTGTATAAACACACATTGATATCACTGATGTGTCTCTTCAGTAAATAGTATATATCCAGCAGCTGGTTAACTTTGCTTTCCATACACATATAAAGGGGACATTTAACTTACCTCTGTCTAATGGTACCTGCCTGGAACCTCAACTGGTTGCCTGTCTGCTCAATTAAGTCTTGGCAAGAAAGTGAATAAACAAAGTGTAATTGAGTCAACTATGGGTTTTGGAAGCTAATTTTGTGAGGGGTCAAACTTTTTTCCCCAGATGAGAAGCGAATCCCAATAAAGAGCCTCTTTGATTGATTTTTGTCCCCATAAAACGATTAATGTACTTGTAAACACAAAGACACGTATTTATTGCAATTTTATATGTGGTGAAACTCACAGGCACATTTCATGCCCTGGTGTATGAGGCCATAGAGCAGCGAGCCACAGTGGTCACAGAAGGTTGGACTGGAGTAGGTGTGGATCTTAAATGTGTGTCGACTCTTTAGGTCCTGAAATACAACAGAAACCGTCCACACTGATAAATCATATGCAAACTGACCATGGAAGAGACTGTGAAGCCACAGACACACAGACACACACACACACACACCCACACACACAGATTTACACACATATGTGCAGAGTATGATTAGTGGAGAGAAGTTGAGCGGGGTATTCATGGACAAGCCAATTAGATTTCTCGACTGGGAGAGGATATATAAATGAGAGTGCATCCAGGCAAGTGTGTATGAGCGTGCTTTGCAGGAAGGGATGAATCATTTTTATCTCGCTTCAGCTCATCAGACCCCCCATACCACCACCACCACCACTACCACTCTCCATGCGCCATCATCTCCTAAACTGTTTTTCCTCCCTTGTCGCTCTGAGGCACTATTTAAAAACTCCGTCACCCTGTTTCTCCTCTTTGGCTCTGTGTGTGTTCCTTTCACTCTCTCATCCTTTTTCACTCCAACACACACACACATACACACACATGTTCCCCTTGACCTCATTTCTGAGGCGGTTTATTTGGCGGGCTGAAAAAAAAAATTTGAAGAAAAGACAAAATCTCCCTGAAATCCTCAAAATGCTACACAGAAGAAGACTGAGCAGTCTGCTGCCCCCCTCCCCATGCACACACACACACACACACAAACACACACACACACACTCACACACACGCACTCACACACTCACACACACAATTCTCTCGCTTATCAGTCCCTCTCACCCTCCACCTGTATCTCCCTCACTCTCTATCTCCAGCTCTTTGCATCTCCGAGGCCTTGTTGGATGACATGACATGAGTACAGACGTCACAGATGGGACAAGGCTGTGTGATGCCAAGAACGTATGGGCTGACAGATGAGTCACGCACACGTGTTACTGGCAACAAGGGCACGGCAAAGTGTGATGATGGCTTGGTGAATCTTGACTCAAATGGAAAACAAGTGGAAAAAAAGGGAAAGCGCTGTGATCAACATGCCAACAAATCTGCTCACATCTGGTGTGGGGGCCGTCACAGAGCCAGGACAAGTGAAGGTCACAAATTCGTGACATCTTTTGTGGACCACAAAACTGCACACTAAAGAAAACAGAGAGAAATATCCTCAAAAAAACAAATCCGTCACGCTGAAAAAAGGAATCATCTGAGAGATAAAATACTGTCAAAAAATACAATAACACCAGGTTTATCTCTACCTTGACACTGGAATCCCTGTTTGCCGATGCCCCTGAGTGAGAAAAGGCACATGTGTTAAGACACAAAAGCAATCTTCTGTACTCCACTTTAAGGTGAAATATTTTGCTTCAAAGACTGTTTCTCAGCCAGGAGAGTGTAGATAATGCTGCCAAGACAGAGATAGTGCTGTTGCATTATTCCACGCTGGTTTAAGACCAACAGACGTGCGGGCACGGGTTGAGAATAAACTCTTACTCATTAAAACATAAACAAGCTGTGTTAGAGACTATCAACTTGATAAAGAAAGTCATTATGGCTGGCCTTTGAGTGTATTTCCTCTCTAAGCCACACTGCTGACCCGGTCAAGTAGAGTAGTTTCAATTATTGTCACAGATATAAACACACACACACACACAAATTCACCCATTTCTAGAACTGCGGTGTTGGCTGGTTTCCAATGTCTCCTTAGAGCTTTAATTGAATAATTAAAGCCATTGATTGACTAAAAAGTCCACTCAGCAGCTTGCCCGCTGTGAATCAAGTTTTGATGAGTTGGTTCAGAAAGGCAGATGAACAAGACACTGCCGAGAGCTCCTCCACAATCATACTGGAGAGGCCCATGGGTTCATAGAAAACTGACCATAATCACTGATCTACAAACAATTCGCCATCTGGGTGAGTAATAATTAAAGATGGGGTTGCCGAGGGTAATCTGATCTTTGATCAGCATTCAGTCTTTGTCTGCAACACTGAGCGTATGAAGCCAGTACTGCTTTTCGACCAGCAGAGAGCATTAGAGAACCAGGTATGGGTTCGGAGCGATCTGTTAGTGCTGCTCGCTGACCAGATATCATAGAGAATTCGCTGAAGTGGATAAGTGCATTTTGAATTTAATGATGCTTTGAAAAATCTCTCTGACACATGGGATTAAACAAAAAGTTACCACAAAAAAAAAACACCAGAACATAGCTATAAAAATGACCAGAATACCCCAACACTGGAGTACACATTAGTAGGTACAAATTACAAATAATTAATTGCAAATGAAATAATACGCGTGTGTATATAAAAAACTGGACCATGTCTTTGTGATAGGCCTTTTGACCATTGACATTTCAACATGTCAAAGAAGGAACAACTTAAGTGTAAAAAATAAATCTAATAATGACTGAATTACATTTTGCAGCTTTGTTTTCAAGGTCCTAGTGTTGCACATGCTGGCTCACTATCACGTTGTCATGGTTTACTGGAACACTTGAATAGAGGGGACCTTCATTAGTGATAATATTAACACCTGTTGTTATAGGACATGCCCAGATATCTTCTGTGAAAAAGGACTGTTGGATCTGTCCTCAGATCTGTTTGAAGTGCATCTCTGTATGGACTTATTCAGTGATTCATTTAGTGTTGGAACCAATGTTTTTAACTAGTAACCCTTCAACAGAACAGGTTATTGAGTCCGACCACACTGTGACATCAAGCAATGGCACAACTATGCCACTCAATTGATATCTGAAAGCATCAAACAGCCCTTACAACCCATCATCTTTTAGAGCCTGAGTTAATAAACTGTGTTTTTTCAAAGTTTTTAATTAATCTACCAATCCATGCAGGGGCTTCAACACCCAGGTTAAAAGCTGCTGCTCTGATATCCTGTGTGAAGGAAACGAGTTTTCATCCTGAACTAAGTTCTGCAACCACGGCCAAGATAGCAGCCAGCTGGAGGAATGTCCTGAAAGCTACCCAGAGGCTGCTGGCACACACACCGCCCTGCATCCGACATACACTCCCACCATATGTCCCAACACACACACACAGACACACACAAGACACAGACACAGACACAGACACAGACCCAGACACACACACACACACACACACACCAACAACAACAACTCCTACAAACAAAGACTCAAAAAAAGACTGACACACACTGCCATGGCTCCACTGGACAGAACAAGCTATGGACAACACTGTCTTTACATAAATACTGATGTAGCTGCATGTCAGAGGTAGGAAGTAGGAAAACATTATTCAAGTACTACTGAACTTCAGTATAATTTTGAGACAGTGGTACCTCACTTGACTACAATATATTTACTCTCTTGGTTTTAGCATAATTTTACACTCCTACTATTTTTCATTTGAAAATGTTGCAATTTTTTGCCTAACTTTCACCAGTAAATAGTTTTAAAATTAGGCTTTGTGAACAAAACCTGTCACCACTGTGCTGTAAAAATCATGTATATCGAAAACAAAACACACTGCTGTCTTCAGTTTAATGACACTTAATGCATGAGATGATATCATCAGATGTCCTGTTCTGGTCTTTCAGATTTTCTGTAATGTAAATAATATAATATATGATGTAGGAACTTATCAAAGTCTGACAAATAACTTCAATGAAGTCACAGAGTATCCTGGTCTGACTGAAGATTTTTAACAGAAGGTTTGCAATACAAACAGTAGGCTTGAGGTTTGAAAGAAGTGGCTATAACGAGGCCATAATAGAGACTAAAGGTCAGAAAATCTCAGCATTTGCTGCATTGATTCTGGATCTGAATCAGAATTCCTTTATTGTCATTGTACAGGGTACAATGCAAGTGGACCATACTTGCTTTAATCTGTCCCTTGTGATTTCCCTAAATTTATGGAAGTGTTATACTATATTGGAAGAGTGCCCTCTGAGCTCTGGAATAATCCTCCATGGCTGCCTCTGTGTGTGCATGTTTGCATTTGCTCTAACTCTGTGTGCAAGCATACATTATGAAATGTATGTCCTAATTGAATTCTTGCTTGTGTGTGTACCACGTGTTTGAGCACATCAAGTTCCAAAATGAATTCCTGTATTGTGTGGAGGCTGCAGTGTGGAGGTGAGGTTATGTGATCAGATTAGGTCAGTTGTGTGGCTACAGAGTGTAGGCTGTTTCTGCAGCAGGTGGCTGAATCTAGTGAAAGAGAGTAAATGTGGAGAAAACGTCAGAGTCAGATGGAGTGATGGGATTCCTGAGGAGGTGATTTGTGAACTGTGTCGTGGTTTCCATGTAAATGTGAGGTTTCCATGTCAGTGTGTGTGTGTGTGTGTGTGTGTGTGTGTGTGCTTGCATGTGTGTGTGTGAATGTGTTACCAGATGAAGTCGGTGCAGTGGCTGCAGAAGGTGGGCTGTTTGAAGAAGCGGGCCGTGAACTGATGGTCTTTCACCTCTACAATCCTCTTGTGTTTGAGCGCTCCCTTCCTCTGGAACACGGGCACCCTGGGTGGAGGGGAGAGGGGCGAGGGCAAAGGAGAGGCACCAGGGGAGGTTGCTGATGTAGGTGAGGCGAGCGTCAACGGGGAAAGAGAGGGGGACGGGGAGACCGGGGTAGACATGGTGCCTGGAGGATACGGTTGAAAGAGGTGAGGAGAAAGGTAGGGAGGAAGTGAAAGGAGTGATGAGTGTCACCGAGGAGGGTATAGAGTTGTACAGGCAAAAGACCTAGAATGTGAGAGAGGGAGGAGGGGAGGGAGCAAGGACAAAGAGGAGAAGCAGGGGGAGGAGGGATGGAAAGTGTAATGGGTCATGGTAGAGACAGGAGTTGTATTAATGGCACATGGGATGTAGGTTAGGGAGCAGCAAAAGAGTGATGCGATGGAGAGAAAGATCGAGAAAAGACGAATGGACCGGAGGTGCAGAAGATGGAGAGAGGCATGGAAAGCGACAGGTATGAGAGTGAAAGAGAAAAGAGAGGTGTAATGACGGAGACAGGGAGGTTAATTCACACACAGAGACAAAACTTTCCTAAGAGACTCTAAGCCGCTAAACGATTAGTGCAACTCACTGTGTCCCACATACAGCCTGTCCATTCTACCCACATCTCCGTCTCTCCGTACTTCTTATAGTTCCATCTCCCTAGCAGCTATGACCGCCCCCCTACCCCAACTCCCCAGCCTGTGGTTGTCATGTCAACTGAACCTCCTTTTGCCATGTCAACAACACCCCCACCACATGCTCCAATATTAGAGCCTGAATCCTCCCTCGACTTCCTGCTTGCCCTTATTAGCAAGCGGTCCCGTTTCTGAAGAAAAGTTTGGACCAGGATTATATGTATATATCTATAGGGAATGCGATGTGCTGGAAAAAGTGCAAAATGTCAAATATTAGCTGGAGAGATTGTGGTGCAAGAGTTGCATGCTACTGAATGATAAATGAGACCGCAACAGATATTTAATGAATAAATAAATTAGCCTATAGCAAAAACCCATGCCAGAAAAAATGTGATGAAATTATGGGGTCTCAGCAAAGAAGCAGGAGCAAATCAATTAAATGGGTAAAGAGAAGAATTGTGGGGAAAAAAAATAGCACAGTGCTTAGACATTAGTAGATTAAAGACAAGAAGAAAAATATGTTCTAAAAATGTGCACAGACCCATACAGCAAAGACAGCAAAGACACAATACCTGAATTTGTGGTGATTTTGGAGGAAAGGCTCGGCTGAAGGACAGCTTTCTTCTCTTCCTCTTCCCCTCTCTTCTCTTCGTCTCGCTCACTTCAAAGGAAAGGCTAAGGTGTCACACCTGTAGCCTGTCACCTCATAAAAAAAAGAGAAAGACGGATAAAAAGACAGAAAGCCCCAGAGAAGCAGGGTTCTGGCAAGTGGAGAACCAGCCGGCATAAAAAGAAGAAAAATGTATTAAAATAAAAAGAGAAAGTAACAAACGTTTCAAAAGACTCAAGCTTTCTAAGAACCAAAGATAGAAGAGTGAAGTGGTATATATCCGTTAACCCAGAGGCAGGGTGAGGAGGAGGATGAGATAGAGAGGTGGTATTCTCTTTCCAAGATTGATTCTGTTTTTACTAAGAAGAGGATGAGAGATGGAGAGAGAGAAACAGAGGGATAGAGGAAGAGGGAGAGAGGGAGAGAGAGAGAGAGAGGAAAAAGATTGAGGGGAATAGGCGGCGATTCATTTTGAAATCTGGGTTACTTCTCTCAGAGGAGAGGGTGATGGAGGTAGACGAAGGAGGACGGATGAGATAGAAGCTACCATTTTGCCACCACCAATACAGTACAGGCAAACAAGATCCAACTGTCTCTCACTTTCTCTTGTGCCAGACGGAGAGAGGGAAGAGAAAAGGAGAGAGCGCATCCAGTCTGAGAGAAAAGAGCAGAGGGCTAAGGTGGCAGAGACTCCAATAAATGGCTAGTTGAGCACAGTTAAAAGTGGAAATAAACTGTTAAAAGTCATTGAGTTTACAGCACGTCCAGATGACTGAAGGATCAACAGGCCTGTGAAATAAACAACCCAATTAATCTATTTTGCAACAGCGCGGTTACAGGATGTTCACTGCATTTTAAAATTTGTTCTGAGATCAGAGCAAGTGAACTGCTCTGCTGTGCACTGAAACCAGGTCAGCTAGGTCTGATGAGAAGAGAATTTTTAAAGAGGGGGGGGGGTGCTGGTTGTCCATTTATGCCCCCATACCATCAAGGACACACAGATAAAGAAATGTGCACACACACACACACTTACTTGTTTGTCACTTGGGAGACTATTGACTTACTTCTATTCAAATGAATCACAAACCACGTCTTTGGAGACACACTCATTCTCATTCCATTTTTTTCACACTCATTTCTGAGGGTCAGACGAGAAAAGCCTACACACGTCATACACTTAGGTGAATAAGTATTTGGACAGTGACGTGTTTTTTGTAATTTTGCCTCTGTGCACCACACACAGTAGTTTTGAAACAAAGTCATGAAGATGTGACTGAAGTGTAGACCTTTTGCTTAAATCCATCGACTGTTTATTTTTATACATAGTCCCTCATTTTCAGTGGATAAAAAGTAATTGGACAAACCAACGTAATTATGAAATAAGAATAAAATTATAATAATAAATTATGAGAATCATTTTTAATTCTTGGATGAAAATCCAACTGCCTGAGGTCTGGAACCCATTGACATCACCAAATGCTGAGATTCCTCTCTTGAGATGCTTTGCCAGGTCTTTACTGCAGCCACCTTCAGTTACTGCCTATCTGTGGGATTTTCTGCCCTCAGTTTTGTCTTCAGTAAGTGAAAAAAATGCTCATTTGGGTTGAGGTAAAGTGACTGACTTGGACATTGAAGAATATTTGATTTCTTTGCCTTGAGAAGTTCTTGTTTCGCTTCCACGGTATTTTTTGGGTCATTAACCATCTGTACTATGAAGCATCGTCCTATCAGTTTTGCATTTGGCTGAATCAGAGCTGACAGTATAGCCCTATACACTTCAGAATTCCCCCTACTACTTCAATCAGCAGTCACATCATCAAAAACCACCAGTGACCCAGTTACACTGGCAGCCACGCATGCCAATGCTATAACACTGTCTCCACCATGTTTGACAGACGATGTGGTGGCTTTAGATCAATAGCCGTTCCTCTCCTTCTCTATACTCTTCTCTTCCCCTCA